>JADRCH010000256.1:1696434-1831999 GCA_019843965.1 Rhynchomys soricoides
AGAGAGAGAGAGAGAGAGAGAGAGAGAGAGAGAGAGAGAGAGAGAACACAAGCAGATGAATGAGAAGGAAAATATGACATTAGCTGGAAGAATAATGAAGAGACCCAATGCCTTCAACTTGCCTGAGCATGAGAACTACCTGGGGGGAATTTCCCATTTCTTCTTGTTCGTTTTCTATTAATTAGTTAATTAATTTGTTTATGGCTGTTTTATTTTGTTTGAAAAGAGTCCTTGCTACGTAGCCTTGGCTGCCCTTGAACTTCTACCAATTCCGGTTTTCCCTTCTAAGGGCTGAGAGGGTACTTCCCTCTCCCTCCCCACCCACTGTCCATTTCATGTATGAGTGAAAGGTGGGTGATTTGGTTTTGTTGAGCAAGTTCTCTTCAAAAAAGACCTTTCTAAAGTTTCTCTAAGGTTTGGGCATAATCCAATGTCTCCCAGCAGCAGAGGCCACTTGGGTGGTCTCTGGGTGTGGGTGGTACCTCCTGCAGAGTGGGCCAACAGGCCTGGTTGTTCTTTCTGAGGTGATTTTTTTGTCTGGCAGTTGTAATAAATGAGTTGTGTGTGTTCATGCCCAAACTACCAGAGTAACCTTGTCTGTCACTGGGCACATTCTATAAAATTAGAGTCATTAAGAGTCATTAATGAGGACAATTCTTGCACTATTCAGTAGCTCTGGGGAAGTTACTTTGTTACTCTGTTACTTTCTTAATGATAAGTTACCAGAATCGCCCATAAAAGAAGACTGCTCTGTTAAATTTAATGGAGCTCTTACATGGGTCTCTGGTCTTTTTAGCGCTGCAGGTCTTAAGCATCCAGTCACTAGAAGTAATTCAGAAGGACAGGCATGGGGGTGGGAGTGGGGAGGAAGCCGGCAACAGAGAGCAGGCAACAGGATAGCTGAGGTTCACCTCCTTGAGAACTGGTCTATCTTGACCAGTATCAAATCCTGAACTATCTTAACCAATGTCAAATCCTTCCCACTGCCTCCCTTGCCATCTGGCACAGATGATGTGAGTGGAAGTCGGACAGACGTAACTGGTCAGCAAGGCCTCCAGAGCTTTCCAGATGACCTGTGCTTTCCTGTCAGCTATGATTCCAACTCCACTATTTCAGGAAGGCTAGCAGAATTTGATCTAGTTCAGAGACACCTCTTCAGCCTCCATTTGTTTGACAAAAGAGGAGCAACTAAGGAGTACCCCTCCCCCTCTCCGTTATTCACCCACAAGCCTCCCAAGGCCCAGAGATGAGTAGGCAATTTTCAGCCTAAATCTCTAAACCAAGGTTGTCAGGATGCTCTGTAACAACTCCTGGGCCTTATTGGAGAGGAGTTGGTAAGTGGTCAATAGGTACCATCCTCAGGCCTACGTGCTGGAGAAGTGACCGACCAAAGTTAAAATGTGCTAAGTTAAGGGACTGTGTTTGACTGGAGCAGTGTGGCTGCCTGAGCTTTTCTCCACTCCAGCAGCAGTGACATTTGGATCAGCTATGTCGTGGGAAACTCTGCATCTATGGCTTCTTTCTATTAGCTGCCAGCTGCAGCCCCTCTGTCCCCTCAACTCAGGACAAGGAAAAATGTCTACACACATAGACCGATTCCCCTTGTGGCAGATTTATCCTCAACTGACAGTAATAGGAGTAGCTGTTATAGAGAGTGTGTCTAGGTGGATTTTCTCAAATATTACTCTCAAACTATCTGTGAAAATGAGAACTCTGCTGAATCCTGGGGAGCAATCCAAAATTACTGAGTTCCCAGCACTTATATTTTCATGAGTATAGTAGGATAATTTACTCAGTTCTGGGATAGAATTCTGGGCTTCACACATTGTAGGGGGAGGGGCTGATACTGAAATCTGGTTCCTTAATTGTTCCTTGATTGTGTCAGTAAAGATTGCAAATGCTAATCGTTGGGCATAGGTAAAGAGGTGGGAATTCCGGGTCCCAGGAGGAAAAGGAGGGAAAGAGATAGAGAAAGGGCTTTGTGGCCAGGCTTTGGAGAGAGGAGCACAGATACCATGTAAGGTCTGGGGGCAACTAGAACCAGTGGCAGCCTCCGCCACTAGCAGAATTCTAACATAAAAATGCTGTTGAGTTTAGAGCAATAGATTCTTCGCCCAGCAGTTGTGTTATTTGACTGGTTTTAAAATATTAAGGCTGTCTGGTGTTTTCCATCTGCTGTGACTCAGGTGGACAGGAGGAAGGGCACAGCCATGGGGCGGTTTGGCTGAGCTAGTCATGAGGGTTGGAGGAGCAAGCACAGCTCCCAGGGGGCAGAGAACCAGCCGGCAATTCGGAGCTATGTCAGGAGTGGGACCAGCAGCAACTTGTTCTCAGAGCCGAGCTGAGAGCATGACCCCAAGAAAGGGATGGTGTGGCTTTTTAAAACTACATGCTACAACACGTCAGACATAGATCTGCCGTTGAGCTATAACCTCATCCACATGAGAAATTCATATTTGAAACCCATAGTCTGCCCTAATAGTTAGATCAGAGAACTTTGTGTTTGATAATCCAATAATAAGTGGTCAACATGTTCATGGTGGTAGGAAGACCCAGTTTTCCTGCTCCGAGCAATGTTCCCTCCACCCTGTATGGGCAGCCCAACCTGCTGGTCCTACCACTTGTCATTCCTCCAAGTTCAGTCAAGGAAAGTCATCATTATGTGTAACACCTTACCTGGTAGAGGAAACCCTTTACAACTCAGTACTTCGATTTCACACGCAGGGCATGGAAGAATGCTAAGTAGAAACTTCAATTTAGAAGAAAGATGAAATGAATTTTGAGTTTGAGTTTCCAATACAGCACACATTTATTTTCATTTGCCTAGCTTAGCTAGACATCCCCTTAAGAAGCTTCTGTGAATGGATCCTGGTGCTATCAGAGTGCTGGGTGGTAGTGGCTGCAGGGAGGTGGATATATGTGTACCCTTGGGGGTTGGAGGGTGGGAAGTACTCCAGTGAGAAGTGAGAAGCTGTAAGAACAAAAGGACCCTAAGATTTAACAGTCAGCCTTAATTTTTATCTCAAGGCTGCTTCTGCCAATAGCAATAGTTCATGTTTATGGTGTATCTACTCTGTGTCCACTTTATCTTCTCAGTACATTAGGAGGAAGGCATCCTTAGTATGGCTGTTGGTGTTGTGTCTCAAATGTCTAATTGAGGTCCTGATTAATATATCAAAGGGGTCACTGACCAGCAGGTCCTCCCTGCATCCCTCAGTCCCTACCTGTTACAGGGTACAGCTAGAAAACTACATCCCCATACCCTAACTTCCCCAGCCCAGAGGCATCCCTCCCTACAACTCCACTGGTTCCTATAAAAAACTCAGCCATTTTGGCTCTTGGCCAAGCCTGCCTGCTCTTTTCCCCTAGGTCAGTGGCTCCTCTCCCTTCTCCCCTCCCCCCTCTTGTCACAGGATCTTGAATCAGGATCATGCTTACTCTGGACTCTCCCAGATATCTCTGCCAGTGATTATGCCATCCCTTTAAACATACAATAAACTCTGTCCTCTACCACACCTAGGAGCCGTCAATCTAGTCTGGGAAAATAGATTGTGATTTAGTTCATGATTCAGTCTTCATATCAGCACCCCATTCCTCTGCCATGATTTAGCAGGGTGGTCCTGAGTTGAGTCTGCAGGGCCACCACCCAGGCGTCCAGCAGGAGAACATGGGTCTGAACCCCCAGGGCCCAGGCACAGTGAGCTTAACTGCTAAAAGGGACTGCAGCTCTTTAAACAGTTCTTGGCCACCTTGATTTCTTTTTGCATGCTGTCTTCTGCATGCAAATTACATTCTCTGCCTTCCTTTTCTCCTCCAAGACATCTGCTTTCATTTGAATTCATTCATATAAAAATAAAGGAGAACATGAAGACCATTCAAAGAGATTGTTCTTGTTCCAGGAACCTTCAGAGAAGGCCTGAGCTCTGGGACCCTGGAGCCCACTGGGAAATTTGTCACCAAAGGAGAGATGGCTGGGCTGAAAGGAAGGGTGGTGTTGAGGATCTGAAGCAAAGGGGACTCTGTTTAAAGCTAAGTAAGAAAACAGAGAGGAAGGGATGGAGGGATGGTGGGAGGAAGGAAGAGAGGGAGAGAGGTCCAGCAAAGAAAGAACCCAAGGTACTCTGATTGGACCATATGATGTTAATGCCTAAGAATTATATTAAATTAGAATTGTCTCACATAATTTACTCTGTTGTCTTTGCTTTCCACCCCTTCCTTTGTTTCTGTTTCCCAGGCTCACCTATGCTGGAGAACACAGCTGTGGGGGAGGCAGGTGAGATCTAAGAGCCAACACCCCAACCTGTCTTACCAGGCACCCTGATTGCTTTTGGGTCCCTTAAAGGTTAAGTTCTGTAATCGACACAGAAAAATTTTATCAAACCCTAGAATTGCTCTGTAGCTAGTTTTCAAAAAGTGCCATGATCTTTACTTGGAACATTTTCCCCAGAGAGCCAAACTAGAGCTATATGCTGACTGGGCCCAGAAAGTCAGAAAACAGTGCTCACAGGGGGCCCTTCCTTGTGTGTAGCTGAACAGTCAGTCATACCTAACACACAGCCAAGACCTTGGGGAGAGGCCTTCCAGTGTTTGCCTCAGAATCTCTTGCTTTTCAGGTTGAAACACTCAAAAGCATCCTGGGGTAGAATTTGGGTCCTTAAGTGAGCTGATTAACATTGGTGCAGGGGTGCAGGGGGCTGAGTCAGTCAGCTCAGTGGGAAGGCTTTCATCCACCTCAAGGCCAGTTCATTTGCTTTGTAAGCACTCCACTCTAACAACTGTTAAGTGTCTTTGTGGTGGCTGCCTGTGTTTGCATTGGAGGTATCTATTATAAATACAAAAACAAAACAAAACAAAACAAAACATAAAACCAAAAATTCCCAAACACCTCAAAGTTGAAAAGAAAGCCAGCCAAGGAGAGCAGCCCTTTGTTTGCCCCTAGGGAGACTCCCTCACATTTCCTAGAAAGAGAAAAAAACCCCTGACAAAACCAAAATGAAGGAAGCCTTGATAACAGCCACCACTGGGAAGAACTCTGCTGCTTCCTTCCACAGAATAATTTGGTCTTAAAACCTCCTTCCTGTCTATTTTAAAGGCTGCCCTGCAGGAGTGTCTACTCTCTGAACTGCCACCTCTAAGACAAAGCTCTCCCTTCAAGAGAATGGAACTAATTACATTCATGTCTTATTCAAGTGATCCCTTTTATCATGATGACAGTGGACTTCGAAATCAGCTTGAGATTCTACAATGGGGCTATGGGAATTTTCCTAGATAGGAACCTGAGACCAAGGCAGTGAAGCTAACCATATCCCCAAGGCCAAAAACTGCCCCTTCTCTTGATATAAGATGCATTGACAAACAAACAAACAACAGAATAACTTCACTGTAGCTTTCTGAGTGTTGCTGGAAGAAGGAGAGAACTGCTCTGAGCACTGGCCAGAAGCATAAGCAGATGTGCTTCTGGTTTTACACACCATCAGAATTCATTGGCAAACAATAAATTCCCAAGATTTAGGGGGTTCAATGACAGTAATTTGTCATAAAAATCTTCTTACTTTAGTAGCATGGTAGCTTAGAGGTCAGTAAAGTTCTTTATGACTCAATTACAAACATTCTGTCTTTTATAGAGCACACAATAAATAACTCTATATATCTCTGTACATACACATAAGTTACAGAAGGAATACAAGTTAGAGACACTGCCGCAGAGTTCGATAGGTTTCATAAATGGTGGGTTGTAGGTTCAAAATTCTCAAAACCTACTGTAAGTAAGGGTTCTTAAACACTTCGACCCCTCTTCTAGCCCACTGTTCAAAGGTAGGGGAGAAAAGATGGTCAATAGGACAAAGGGATGTGGACCTGTTTAGAAGTCGTTCTTTGGGACAATTACAATCTCTGTTTGTCAAGATACCACTCGTAGTGTCAGGATACCAAACATGAGTCAGCAGTGGTGACATGATCCAGCAGAAACCACCAGGCCTCTGAGGAAGTCAATGCAAGTCAGCAAGAGCGACCAGGCTAGCTGGAGTTCTCTGCCCATGCCTCTCTCAACAACGTGAAGATCAGTGATGACGGGAGATTATCAAAGAGTTGAACAGCTAGCTATGCAAGGCTAGCCCCATCACTGGCTGTTGAGTGTTGAGTCCTATTTATACTCTCTCCAAACATCATGTGTCTTCCCACAGATCTTGCCTCAACAATACACCACGTAAGTAAGTCTGTATCACATGACACAACCAATAACTTCCACCTCAGTGGGTCAGGTACAGGCCCAGATGGCAGGGAGGTAACAGGCAGTCTACTTGGCTGTATCAGTAACTGAACCAAGCTGGGGAGTCCTTGGTACTTCACACACACACACACACACACACACACACACACACACACACACGTGCACAATAGGTGACAGGTTGGTGTGGGTCCATGTCATTACAATGCTATGTGTCTATCACTTTCTTGGGTCCAGGCAAGGAAGCTGCACTCTTTACTAGGACTGCTATGCCAAATTAGTTTTGGGGGCTGATTTTTCTGAAAAGACTTTAGTATGCTGGCATGCCCTCAAAGTTCTCTCACTTGTCTTCAACAAACTGGAGTATATGCTCACTTTCCACCCTCAGCAATCAGTCTGTGGTGACTGATAAATGGTGCAGATTCAAGGTATGCTCAGGGACTACAGTCATCCTTCTTCCTCAAAATGGAATCATAGGCTGCTTCTCAAATGGAATCTCCTAGAACCATGTGTGGCCTGAAAGAATAAATTTATATATATGTAGGGCATGCCCTGATCTCAACACGAATCGTTCTATTGAGTAATATTTTCACATCTGATGATATCCATTGCCTCTGAATGAAGGGATAGGGTAAAAATTTCAAATATTTGAGCAATTATGTGAAATATAAGCAAGTACTCTGTCTTAAATATCATGCCCTTGATGGGAATAGAGAAATGCAGTTTTTCTTTCTCTCCTCCCATCTTCTTGTAGTGTGCACTCTGAGCAACTTGTGGGTAAACCATCTTCTAGGGCCTAGAGAGGTGGCTTAGTAGTTATGAGTATGCACTGTTCTCACAGAGGACTCAAGTTTGGGTTCAAGAATCTACATGGTGGCTCATAACTGCCTATAATTCCAGCCTCAGTGGACACCTGAACTCATATACACCTCCTTGACACATAAATATATGATAAAATAAATCTTAAAATCCTTTCTGTATGCTCAGTTTCTGTAAACTTTTAATCCTTTGCAAGTGTTGCTGTACTTGTGAGCACATAGAAATTCAACATGGGCAGCTCTCCTAAGGATCTGAATAGCAGTCACAGAGTATTCAAAGCTTATGACTCTACAAAGTGGCCAGTCCAGCACTGGTGATGTCACCTGTCTGTCCCTAGTTACCCCCTATGTCTCTCTCTACCTACTACTATAGGGATTCTAAGAACATGTTTCTAAGGGGCTGCTCTATAGTGTAATTCCAACTGTTGTGGGGGGGGAGGGGAGATGTACATAGGCAAATTAAAAGACTCTTACATCATATGATTGTTTAAAACCTGCAGAGAACTAGCATTTAAAAATCCCATAAGCCCAAACTTAGGCATCACTGCTTACGGCCCAAATTGAATTTTGGCTACTCATCCTCAATAAGCCAACTAAAAGACCCAAATTAGTAGTAGAAAACAGAATGGAGATTTATTCAATTTTGCCATGTGAGAGGAAAGAGCTCAGGTGGTCCCTTCCCCAACTCCATCCTCAGGATTCTGGAGTGATATTTAAGTTTAAATTGAGTGCAGACAATATGACATCTAAACATCTGGCCCAGGTATGGTTTCACCTACCCTTGACCCATCATTACCAGGTCCTGGTCTTATCCAGTAAGATGGTCTGACAAGTTCTAAGGGCTGTGTGAAATCTCTTTCTTGGCTGGTGCTGGTTCTGTTTCCCAGCATGAGATACCAGTAGTTGATAGTTAGACTGAGACATGGCTCTTTAGAATATTTCATGTCTACTACCTAATGACATTATTATTGTTGTTGTTACTATTATTTTTTATTATTAACTTAATTAAATGGCTTAAGTAGTTTAGGATGCACAGGATAAAAAGGATTTGAAGAAACATAACATAAATGGAAACAAGGTAAGCCTAAATGCCTTTAACCTCTACATTCACTGTTTTGTGAGGTTGTCTGCCCTCCATTGTTCTCGAGATTTTCTAGGGACATTTTTCAACACTCACTCATATACTTATTACTTCCAATGAAGACAGGAAAGATCAGAGACGCTTCCTCATTTGCAATTTGCTCTTGAATTTTATTAATTTTAATAATGTCAGTAGCACTTGACTGATTCTCTTTGGTTTAAAGAATGCATGATTTTCACTTAGTATTTATTTCTTCTTCTTGGAGAAGTTATACCTTGATCTCCTCTGGCCATTTCCATATAAATACAATAGTAATGCATTATGCATGTTTAAAGTTATGAAAATTTAGAAAAAAACACTAGGAGTTTCTTTAGCTGGTGAAAGCCTGTTGGAATTTAAGGCCTGATTTCGTGAAATCAGAGAGGAGTGTTGGCTGAGAACACCCTGTAATCCAGACATCAGCATGCAGGTTGGTTGTCATGGTTAAAACTGATTAAATGCGATTCTAAAATCGGTGATAGGGGAGATTGTGCCTTCACCTGAACATTGCAGGCTGGCTTTACCATCTTAACTATCAGAGACCAGGCCAGTGCTATCTCGCAAAATAAACATTACAGTTGCCAAGGAAACAGAAATCACCTTGGAGATGATTAACACCAGTAAGACCAACAGTGAAGGCTGCAATCAATCACGACCAAACAAAGAGCAGCAAACATTTTTATAAGGCATAAGAGACAGGGTTTTCTTTCGGAGACCATTTAGAATCATAACAATGTGGTTCTCTGTGAATGTGGGACTCCACTAGTAAATGGTTACATTTCTAATCACTGACTGACTTTTTGCTAAATCAATCTTTGGAGTTCTGAAAGTTTCTTTTAAGTGTGGTAGAAAAGGTCCCAATAAAACAAACCTTGGCAATCTACAAGCACCTCTGGCCATTATCTATTATTTTCCTTCTGTGGTGGGTCTTCATCACTGAGATTCTTTTGGCTCTGAATTATCATATTTGAAGTTTTAAATGTCTGTGGATTTTACAAAAATGGTGTTGCCTCAAAGAACTTTGCCAAAGCATCAAAGACACTGTAATGCCAACAAGAAACTTTGTTATTGAGTAGGAAAACAGTATCAGTCTTAAACAAAAAAATTCATAGCTGAATTTAGGGAAGATAACTTTTTTTTTAATTTTTGGTTGTTGTTACCCAGCATGCCTTGTGGAGCTTAGACTGTTCTGTCCTCAACGAACAACAAAATCGTTATCAACAAAGAGGCTGTCCCAATAATACACTTACCTCAAATTTTGGTATTAGTGAAGGAGATAAAACAGAAGTAGGTATGCTTTTTCATATAAAGAGGCTGCACATAAAAATGCTATTCAGGTTAAATAATGTTTGATGTTGTTTTAATGCATGTGCTTTGCTTTGTAATACTTCCATCTGAACAAAGGATGTGATTGTAGTCGGATCAGTAGTGATGAACTAACCTGGCTCCTGTAACAGAAAACCCTGAACATCTTTGTTTTACTTAATAAAAAGGTTTTTTTCACGTCTGACATCTTCCAATTTGATGCCACATTTATCAGTTTTTACACCACAGCAATATACCAAGGGTCGATATCATGTATCTTAAGGCGATCAAATGAAAAGTTTATGATACCATCCATCCAGTGTTCTTGCCAAACAACTTAGGAAATCAAATGATCACATGCGGGTTGTAGGCAAGCAGAGGGTGTGTTCAGTGACACCAGGGGATGGAGAATGTGAAAAACAATACTGGACAAGTGACCCAGTTTCTCCAACAATGAAATCAAAGAGGACACGAAAGGAAGAGGAAGACCCCAAGAGAGACTGAGGAGGCATATTAACCAGCTGTTAAATGTGAACCTTACTTGGATTGTGATTCTGGGGAGTTAACAGAAATAGAAGGGGTTACAAGACAACTGGAGCACACTGAGTGATACTTAATAATAGTAAAGAGTCAATGCTAAGTTTGTGTGAGAAAAATACTATGATGAAATTTAAATAAAAGAAGGAGCCTGTGAGATGGCTTACTGAGTAAAGCTATTGCTGCCAAGCCTAAGGACCCGAGTTCAATACCTGGGACCAGCTTGGTATAAAGAAAGAACTCAAAGTGGTCATCTGATCCCCTCATCTATCATAGCCCGTGTTCTCCAAATAAATAGATATAATTTAAAGAACCACGCAAATAAAGAAAATAATGAAAAGGAGACTCCTTGAAGAATAAATAATGAGTTTATCTACAAATGAGATGATGTGTACAGTTACAGTGAAGGTGATGCCTCAGCTTTGTAAAATTATCAACAGAGGAGACCTTGTCAATTATAAAAAACGACGTCAGAAGTAATATTCAGTATTTAAAATTTAAAAGTTAATACTTTCTAAAAGTGAGCTGGACATGAGAGAAATCTGCGCTGGTGAAACCCTGGCATTTAGGAGAAGTAGATTCTCCAGACTCTTCTGGCTCTAATTCTCCATTTGCATGAGCAGGCCTGTGTGTGCAAGGGTCCCTTTGATTTCATCTTTCACACGGGGAACAGTACCTGGGGTTTTATTCTGAACTCTCTACACTGAGATATTGGCCTAGAGGATCCTGGTGCCCTTCCCTTGATTCATATTCAGATAACCTAACTGAATCCTGACTGCAGATTAGTCACTCTCCACTCTACGAGAATGAGGAGAATGAGCCAGAGGAGGTATCAGGGCCTGACAGGGCCTACACTCATTTTCCTCACTATACTCTAAGGCTGGTTCCTCTGCTCCCTCTTTTTGTCTTGCACAAGCAGAGAGGTTTCCAGAGGCCATTCTGCTGGATGCTGGAGGTCAGTGACTGGAGAAACTTTTTTTTCCGTTTACATTCTTGACTTTATTTTCTAAGACATTAAATGCCCATAGACAGAAAACATAAGCTTATAAGTCTTTTTAGTCTTCAATGCATTTATTTAGAATATGTGAAGTTCCTGGGGCTAAAAACTTGAAAGCTGTTATTGTATTTGTTGCCTCGAGTGGCACTGCTATGCAAATATTGCAGAAGCCCATATATTTTAGAAAATTGGGATTGTATTGAGCACACATAGCAAACTGCTTAGTCTACTTATTTCCAGCTTGTCTACATTGCTAATAAGATGTCGTTACTGCTATAGAGTTCTAAGTTATATACGTCAAAAGACCAAATTTAAATAAATGATTGAACTGGCTTTTTATCTGAGACACTTGTGAGTCAGGGCAGCATCTCATAAGAAACTTAGAAAGTTCTTTCACAAGAAGAATGGGAAGGGTGTTTTTACAGGCAAAAGATCAAAGAAATCAGAACAGACAGTAAAGGCAGACTGGTCATTTCCACATAGGGTTAAAATAAAGAGTATTGCGTTAAGTGTCCTATCTCTGACCCATAGAAGATTTGGCTCTCTCTGTTCTCTGATTTCTCAGAAAGTCAAACGAATCAGTTCCAGTTTGCTGGTATGGAACCTGCCATGGTTTGTATTTGCTCGGCCAGGGAGTGGCACTATTAGGAGGCGTGGCCCTGTTGGAGTAGGTGTGTCACTGTGGGTGTGGACTGTAAGACCCTCATCCTAGATGCCTATGTCACTGTGGGTGTGGACTGTAAGACCCTCATCCTAGATGCCTAGAAGTCAGTATTCTACTAGCAGCCTTCAGATGAAAATGTAGAACTCTCAGCTCTGTGTGCATCATGCTTGCCTGGATGCCTGCCATGTTTCCACCTTGATGATAATGGACTGAACCTCTGAACCTGTAAGCCAGCCCCAATTAAATGTTATCCTTCGAAGAGTTGCCTTGGTCATGGTGTCTGTTCACAGTAGTAAAACCCTAGCTGAGATGGAACCTTAGCCCGGTGACTGTGATCTCTTTGGGTTTACTGAGCCCTAATACAGAGTTCAGGCTGAACCAACAGCTTCCGATAAATTTTGCTTTGTACATTTTAAGTTAACATTACCTCGTAGCAAGACACGAGCAAGTTATACCTGCTCTGCCTGTAACTATTAGTGTTTGAATCAACCAATGAATAATTCCATGGTTATACCAGAACAGGGTAAGCTTAACTTGGTTTTTGCCAATAATGGACACTGTAAGTCTCTGCTCAGGAGATGGGGAACAGAGGGTTAGAAGGCAGATGTGGAGCCAAGGGCCAAGGTCCCAGAAGAGAGAGTGGAATCCAAGGAAAGCGGACTGGTTTGCAGAGAATGAGAGTAGTCTGGAAACCTGGAGCTTGGGCTCTTCTGTTTCCAACAGTTCCTGAAAATAGTCCTCAGGCTGCTGTCCAGGGCAGACCTGCTTTCTGGTTAGAGGGAAAGGGAACCCTGAGAGGAAGCAGGGCCACCAGTATACAGATTCCCTTATGTCTGCTTGCAAAGCCTGTACTGATTTACAAGAAAACAAAGACACTCGTGTCACTGGTAGACACTAGAAAACCAAAGTAGAAGTGTAATCAGTCTAGTAACATGTGTGCACAAAGGTCTTATGTCTTTTCTTTGGGGAGTTGAGGGACAGAAGATGGAGGAAGAGGAAGATTCACCAGAGAGATGCGAAGTGGGCAGCCATGGAGGCCGGGAGCTAGCAGACATATGCTGAGTATTTCCCTATGGTTGAGTCCTGGCTGTGTCTTCAACTTGCTTGCCCGAGTGGCTTTTCAAGTGTAGGTAAGAATCAATGCTACTCTCCACTCCAAATTTTGGGGATATTCTTCCATTTTGTCTTCCTTTTAATAAATGATGATTTTAGTTCTCAGATATGCTACTGAATATCTCTATGTAAAACACATTTTGGATATACTCAGATGCATTCATTCACAGGGGACGTGACTATTTTGAGGTTTTTAGATCATTCTGGAATGACACTTTTCAAAACTCTGCCTTTGCTCTTCATGGCCCAATCTAGTCTCTGTATTTTGAGTTCACTGTTTGGCTCCTCAGTCACATGTGTTGTGAGGAGTATCCTCGTCTACACTGCTGAAGTGAGTAGGTCACAGAAGCAGGAGGAAGATCCAGGCTACAGTGGAAGGGTGAACATACAGAGTGGGGAGTAAACGGAAGGGCAGTACAATGCAGTCTCCATGTCACATGGCACGAGAGGATTTGAGAGTCTAAGTCTGGCAAGATCCTTGGAGGGTGGGGTCTTACTTGCTTTTGTTTCTGAAGTGTCTTATATAGTACCTTGTGTACACTGAGAGCTCCAAAGGTGACTGTGACAGCTGTTATCTGAGTGTTGGGTCCTGGGGGGACTTTAACCTCTTAAATTAGACAGTTCCATTTTCTATTTTAATTTATTTTATGTTTAATTTGTTAAATTTATTTTTTAATTTATTAAAATAAAAATTAATTTAATTTTAGTGAATTTTATAAAAACTACATGTTATGTTTACATGACTAGTAAGATAATATAAATTATATATACACATATTAAGTATATATATAACATTGTATATACATATTATATGTGTATACACATATATACATATATCTTATGTAATATGTATGTATATATAATGTGTGCATATTATTTAGTTATTTTAATTATTTACTTATTTACATCCCTAATGTTGCTCCGCTTCTTGACCCCCCCTTGTGGAGTTCCTCCTCTTACCCCCCCCCTTTCGCCCTGTACCCTTCTCAGTCTCCCCCCACCCTGGTGCATCAAGTCTCTGCAGGATTAGGCACATTCCTCTCCCACTGAGGCCAGATGTAGCAGCCCTCTGGTACATATGTGTCAGGGGCCTTGCACCCTGTACGCTCTTTGGTTGGTGGCTCAGTATCTAGTAGCACCCAGGGGTACAGATTTCTGTCACTGTTGGTCTTCCTGTGGGGTTGCCATCTCCTTGAGAGTCTTCAATCCTTCCCAAAACTCTCCCACAAGTGTCCCCAACCTCTGTTCAATGTTTGGCTGTGGGTATCTGCATCTGTCTCAGGCAGCTGCTGGGCAGAGCTTCTCAAAGGACTGCTATTCTAGGCTCTTCAAGCACAAAATAGCATCATTAATAGTGTGAGGAATTGATGCCTGCTCATGGGATTGGTCTCAAAATGGGCCAGTTGCTCTTCAGCCACTCCTTCAATCTTTGCTCTATCTTTATCCCTGTATCTCTTTTAGACAGGACTAATTTTTGGTCAAAGGTTTTGTAGGTGGGTTAGTGTCACCATCCCTCCACTGAATGTCCTGTTTAGCTACTAGAGGTGCTTTTTTTCAGGTTCAATATCCCAACTGTTGGACATTTCTGCTAAGGTCACCTGCATTGACTCCTGGAAGCCTACCTCATCCCAGATCTCTGGGACTTCTTAGAGAATCCCCCATCCCTAACCCCTGGCAGCTGCATATTTCCATTCATTCTCCTGGCCCTCTGGGACTCTCTCCTGTCTCTCTCTATGCCTGATCCTGCCTCCCCATTTCCCTATTCCTCTCCTCTCCTAATCAGATCCCCAGGCTCTCCCTCCCTCTGATTCCCATGACTATTTTGTTCCCCCCACTAAGTGGGACTGAAGCATCCTTACTTGGGCCTTCTTGTTTAACTTCTTTGGTTCTGTGAGGTGTATCATGGGTGTTCTGAAAATTTGGCTAATATTCACTTATCAGTGAGTACATACCATGCATATCCTTTGGAGTCTGGGTCACCTCACTCAGGATATTTTCTAGTTCCATCTATTTCCTTGAAAAACTCATGATGTCCTTGTTTTAAATAGCCAAGTACTATTCCATTGTGTAAATGCACCACATTTTCTGTATCCATTCTTTGGTTGAGAGACATCTGAGTTGCTTCCAGTTCCTGGCTATTAGGAATAAAGCTGCCATGAACTTCATGGAGCACATGTCCTTGGGGTGTATGGAACATCGTTTGGGCATATTCCCGAGAGTTGTATTGCTGGGTCTTCAGGTAGATCTATTTCCAGTTTTTTGAGAAACCACCAGATTATTTCCAGAGTGGTTGTACCAGCTTGTAATCCTACCAGCAACGGAGGAGTGTTCCTCTGTCTCCACATCCTCACCAGCATCTGCTGTCACCTGAGTTTTTGATCTTAGCCATTCTGACTGGTGTGAGGTGGAATCTCAGGGTTGTTTTGATTTGCATTCTCCTGATGACTAAGGATGTGGAACATTTCTTTAAGTGCTTCTCGGCCATTTGGGATTCTTCTGCTCAGAATTCTCAGTTTAGTTCTATACCCCATTTTTTGATTCAGTGATTTGGTTTCTTGGAGTCTAATTTCTTGAGTTCTTTATATATTTTGGATATGAGCCCTCTGTCAGATGTAGAGTTAGTGAAGATGTTTTCCTAATCTACAGGCTGTCATTTTGTCTATTGACAGTGTACTTTGCCTTACAGAAGCTTTGCAGTTTCACGAGGTCCCATTTATTAATTTTTGACCTTCGTGCCTGATTCATTGGTGTTCTGTTAAGGATTTTTTTCCTGGGCCAATGAATTCAGGGCTGTTTCCCACTTTTTCTTCTATTATATTCAGTATGTCTGGTTTTATGTTAAGATCTTTGGACTTGAGTTTTGTGTGGGGTGATAAATATGGATCTATTTGCATTTTTCTGCATGCAGACATCTAGTTAGTCCAGTACCATTTGTTGAAGATGCTCTCCTTGTTCCATTGTATATTTTTTGGCCTCTTGGTCAAAAATCAAGGGTCCGAAGGTATGTGAGTTTATTTCTGGGTCTTTGATTCAATTCCATTGATCCACTTGTCTGCAATACCATGCAGTTTATATTGCTCTGTAGTACAGCATTAGGTCAGGGGTAGTGATACCTCCAGAAGTTCTTTTACTATTCAGGATTTTTTTTTCCTATCCTGGGAGTTTTGTTTTTTCTTATAAAGCTGAAAATTATTCTTTCAAGATCTGTGAAGAACTGTGTTGGAATTTTGATGGAGATGGCATTGAATCTGTAGATTACTTTTGGTAAGATAGCCATTTCACTATGTTAATCCTAGGGATCCATGAACAAGTGAGATTGTTCCATTCTCTGATATCTTCCTTGGTTTCATTCTTCAGGGACTTGAAGTTGATATCATACAGGTCTTTCACTTGCTTGATTAGAGTTACACCAAGGTACTTTATGTTATTTGTGGCTACTGTGAAGGATACCATTTCCCTAACTTCTTCCTCAGCCTGTTTATTGCTTATGTATGTAATATAGTATATATTATATTGTATATATATATATATAACTTGTGTATATAATATATATTTACTAGGTATACATATGTACATATGTATATCTGTATATACACATATACACATTATATGGTATGTAAATATGTACACATAATATATGCATATTATATAATTTTTGGTGAGCCAGGGTATTGTAATATAGCCAAGAACAGAGGTTCTTTTACCTCCACTTCTCCTGGGTGCTGGAATTGCCAGTGTGCATTACCACACCCAGATATACTGTTAAAGGTATCTATAAAAACTAAAGAAAATCTTGACTGTAATGCTAAAGTAATAGGTTGTGATGTAAAAGAGAACCTGAGACAAAGTCAAAAGAGTCAGCAAAAAGATAGACCCCCTGACAATAAATGTTAAGAGTTTGAACAGCAGAGCTGCCACCAATGAGAAGACACAGAATACACAGGGGACCAAATTACAGGGGACACTTCTGGAGTTCAATGTTAAAGTTTATCTTTCAGTCAGACATCCAAGTGGGAAAGACAAGAGTCTTGATAAAGCAGAGAACATGCCTGAGATGTGGGAAACCCTTGACTAGCTCATTGAAGGTCCTGAGTTCTATTCCCAGTACCAACAAAAGGGAGGGTGGAGTCTGAAAGTCCTGGGCATATGCTAAAGCCAACAGATTACAGCTAGCACTGGTAGCTTGGGAAGCGAAACTGAAGGACTGAGTCCTAGACCAGTCCACTGTTAAGTGGTAGTGGAGAAAAGGGAAAGACAAAAGAAAACAGAAAATAACCAACAACTACAACAAGAATAACAACAAGAACAACAACAAGATCCTGTCTTGTAGGTTAGCCTAGGGAGAGCTCAGCAAAGCAAGAACTCTTCCTCTGGGATAGAATGTGAGTGTGTGTGTGTGTGTGTGTGTGTGTGTGTGTGTGTGTGTCCACCCAGAAAACCAAAAGCAACGGAGAGAAAGTCAAAGGCACTGGGCATGCTAAAGTGGTGACAGTCAAACCCAGGTCTGTTTTTCCTCCTATAATGTTGATCTAGGTCATGACCATATTTTATATTTTCTTTTTTTCTCCCACTATGTACCCAACCACTGAAGATCATTGACATATTTGTGCTCCTAAAACATCCTCACTCCATACATTTCTTTGATGACTGGGAAGTTTCACCATCACCTTATAACCACTCCCTTGATCCGGCCTTGAGCCATTACCGGTCTACATAGCCTTCCAATCTAACCTTCTGTTCTCGTCCAGTTGACTTGAAGCTCTGGTCGCATGTCCAGCCCCAGAGGTGTACTTCTAAACTGGAGGTCTAGATCTTGGCTGCATCTTCTCTGTGTGAGATTGTGTTCGAGTCATTTCCTTAATTCCCTTAAGTCCTTCAAAGGCTACCTCAAGTTGTTTTACCAGAGACCGTTCCCCCTTTTTAATATTCCTTCAGGGTGTCAAGGGTAATGCACGCCTCATAGTCAGATTGAGTACAATAAACCGAAATTGCATGACTGTGCACAAGGAACTCAGAGTCTTTTTATAAATTATTTGTTTAGACTAAATTTAATAAGGTCAGATACTTTTTCCTACTCTGCTGGAGAGAATAAGTGTTTGTGTTTGAAATTTCTGTTTTCCTACTTTTATTGTATCTGATGTTAGCTCTAATGTGTAAAAGTTTAATTAAGACCAGATTTCTATTTTAGGTATACATCCTAGAAATAAAAGTAATTTGTATGCACAGGTAATACTAGAATTCCCATGAGACTAGATACTGGGGATCTGTGTCCTACCAATCCTAAGACCTTGGTAAAGGGAAGGTAACCTGCAGCTCCTTAAGCACTAACCAATGAAAGGCAAATAGTTCTTCTTATTGCAGAGAGTAGAATCCCTAAGATTAAAGTAAAACTATATGGGGCTATAAGGTAGTATAAAATCTCAAAGATTCTTGCCCATTCTTTACATAATAAAATATCTTTTCATTTCAGAAAGATTTTTTATATTTTGTTTTGAAATGATATTCACAGCTTCTGAAATTCCTTCCCTTTTTCGTTACAGACTGGAGTGCTACTGGGTTTGGAGACAAGAATGCTACTGGGTTGGTTCCTCCTCTAAATTCCTGTAACTAATTTGCACTCTAGTGAAAGACTGATAGCTCAGCCATAATGGAGATTTTATAACCTGCCACCTATGCTCTCTCTCTTTTTTTTTTTCTTTAGATGGTCTGTGGAAAACTGACTCATAAGTATGTGGTAATTAAATTTAGCTAGTGTTTCTCACCATAGACTAAAGTTCGATCACTATTCACTGAAACATAGTATGTATCAACTCTGTGTAAGGCCCTGATATGTTAAAACCAATTCGGTATTTTTGTGATTTCTCAGCATATAAACAATTTAGTGACATGGATGGATAGACAGTAACTCTCATTCCGACCATTGAACCAACTTTTGGTTGACTATGGCAGTAGGAATGGAAAGACAAAGGTAGCATGTACCAAGGATGGAGGGAGATTCACCCATTTTCTTTCAGGTATCTTCTCTTGCCTTCTTGTGTAATTCCACATGTCACTATTTTATTATAAAATGATCAATACAGAATTTTATTTCTCTTTCCACTTGCCAGTCAGCAAGCATTGGCATTAAACTGGCTTCACAGAGCAAATATACAAATAAGAAGAGAAGATTTTTGATGACTCACAGATGAAGTACTAACTATGATGTGTTTGAGACCAGGCAGTATTTTTAGAACTAGACTAGACCATTTTGACTGAGTTTTGTAAGCAGACAACCATTTTGTATGATAATTTCTGAGTGTATATCTTTGCCAGTAGAAATGTACAATAAGAAAAGAGGGTGGCTTATATTAAATTTGCTTTGTAAGTTACTAAACATCTTTCTGGGAAATACAAAGCTACATGCAGTGTTCACATGCCAAAGAGCATATAATTTACTTACATTAGTTCATAAGAGAATGTGGTCATGTTTTTAAGATGATAATGTACATACTATACAAAAAGGGAAAACTATAGACTATATTGAATATGATCTTGGATTAACTATAACATATACTGAATCTGATCTTAGATTTCAATGTCCTCCATATTTTTTTGCTCATATATGTTTTATTCAATATTCTTGATATTCTAAAACAAACTAAAAATAAAATATAAGCATATTTAAAAGAGATTCTCTAAACTTGTCAGGAATTGAGGGAAAAGTTTATTTGGCTTTCCAGGTTATTAATAGAGTAAATGATATCATAAGGTAATACATTTAGAATTTGGAAAATAGTACTAACGACCACAGAAAATATCCAGATTCATAAAAAGAAGTAATTTTCTTATTGCTATAAAATTTTCTGAACAGATTTCAGTTATTGACTATTTGTTGATTGACAACTTCAAATGAATGATCAAGTCTTTAGCCCTTAGGGTGACTGACTCAGTGAGCTGGCTAATAAACACTGATATAATGTGCTTTTAAACCAACTAAAAATATTTTCTCACACCTCAGTAATTAAAAATTATGAGCTTGGTTTTAATTCCAAAATAAAATGCCTTTTTGCCATGCATAGGTTTTCAATAAGAAGGAAGAACATATGGTGTTCTCTCCTCCACTCCCATCTCCAGATTGCACAGTTCTTATCCTGTCTCCTTTTATACATGAGGTTTATTGAATATAGATAGAAAGGTTTTAGGGTTCTGTAGTTCCCATTGAAAGAGTGTCATGGTATGAGATGGCTCATAGACATAATCCTCATGGCAGTGTTGGGGAGCTAATATGTTAAATTACAAGAAATCAAAGGATGATACAAATGCTAGAATTTTCCATTGCAAATTCTCTAAAATCAGTCTCTACTGTACCCCTTACTATCTATGTTACTTTCCTCTCAAAATTCTAGACATTTCTCTTTGTCCTAGTTCTGAAAAAAAAAATCAAACAAACCTTTAAAAATAAGAACCAGAAGTCATGGATGTAAGTCCTGATATTCCTATCAACTTGTATATTCATCTGAGTGTTGACTCAAGTATCTTATTGCTTCGGAATTTCAGATGCTTCCATTAGCAAATTATTTTGTATATTATACTAGAAATGCTATAGCTTTGAATACAATAAAGTAAAATGGACAAATGTTCTGCAAACAAGACTTACAAATTAGTATTCTATACATGCACCATGAACCTAGGGATAAAATACATACCAGTAACGAGAAAGACCAAAGAGATTAAACATTTCAAAACTATTAAACAATTGTAAGGCAAGAGATTTTTAAAAAATAACTTCAGCTATTTCTGCAGTAAAACAACTGGTGGTCCAATCAGTCACGGAGGGAAGCAATGAAGAGAAAAAAGTATTACAAGGTAAAGATGGTGTGGCAGTGTGCAGATTTCTAAAAAGCCTGTTAGGGGTATCAGAACAGTAAGCTCCTGTCTGTAGAGACTTCCTCCAGCCATCTCATTATTTTCTCTCCTTATATAGCAAGTGAATACTTATGTACAAATGCAAATTAGCTTACCTAGTTTGAAGCACTTGAGGAAGAGCATCTGGCCTCCTGCCATTTAAAAGTTCGTTGACCCAGTTCTGTCACTTGAAGGGTTGTTCTTGAACACATCATTATGGACTGAATCGTGTTTCAACCTCCAATTCCTGTGTTGAAATCTCACTGCCCCCACACTCCTACCTAAGAATACAGTATTTAGAGACAGTTATGTTAGTTTATGACATGGTTGCATTGGGAGGTGGCTCTTGGGAGGTGAGCCCTAGTGCAAACCTGACTTGTTCTAAGAAAAAGGAAATTTGAATGTACACACTAAGAATGTATAAGACCTGTGAGAACAAAGTGAAGAGAGGCTTTAAGAAGAGAGAAGGAATGATTGACATGTGACCGCAGGCTTCCAACTCGCCCCCCGAGCTGTTGGTCTCTGATAGAGGTCTATTTTGTTAAAGTGCTAGACTCTCATACAGTCTCTTAAGACCACAATAATGATTGCAGGCCCTCTCTTGAAGCAAAGGTTTTGTCTTGTGCATCTTCGTTGGGAGAGAGAGCAGAGAGGGGGAAATCAATGACTTATAGTGTGAGTGCAAATCACAAAGAGCATTAATCTTCAAATGGAAGATTAGAGGCAAGGTTCTTTAATAATTCAATATCACACTTATGTGCTCAGAAACCTTGCTAGGAGGTATAAAATATGGCATTACAGTGAGAGGAGGGGAGGAATGGCAGGGTGGCTCAATGTGAGAGACAGGGTAGCCTTGCATTTTATACCCAGTCCCTAGAGAATAAGAGCCTTACTTCTTAGATCAACCTGAATACTACAGTCAGTCGATATGTAGCTCTGGGCTGGCAAAGTCACTAACATTTAAAATACTGTAGGAAAGTATTAATAAGCAGGTAGGTGTTCTCCTTTTTAAATGTATTTTTTTTATTTGTGGTGTGTTTCTGTGGTGTGTATAAATGTTAAATTTGAATTGCTAAAACAAGTAGCTTAAGTTTATGTTTATCAAGTAAATTTGTATAAAATTTCTTTCTTCTTGCTTAAAATTAGCTTTGTTTCTCCAAACACTTAAAATATTTGGAAATGTCATATATTTGATCTTGAAAGCTTTTACAGCTCATGGTTGTACTGTATTGTATGATTTGTTATCTCAAAAAAGTAAAACTACCTGTCTTAGAGAAGCTTTGTCTCTTTCTAGAAATTATTATATTTACATTAAAATTATGAGTGCTAAATTTTAAAAAAGATATTATCAGTGCAAAAATGAACAAACTGCTGGTCAGATATTCTATTTGAGACATTGTTCTATAGCAGTTTCTTCCAAGATTAAAAATCATCCATCATGGAAGGATGATTTTTAAGACATGGGCTGTTAGAAAGGCTAGACAACAGAATGTACTAAGGGGAGATAAAGTATTCTGTTCTGCAGGGAAGCTCATTAAGCTCAGGAAATAAGGACCTCAAAGGTTGCAGGAAGTCCCTGAAACTGACCAGACATATTAGGCTCCTCTCTCCCCAAGCGTATATAAGCTGTAAGGTCTACTCAGAAACTCTGGGACCAGCTGAGCTGCCTCAAATTGAAAGACCCACCAAGCTATCTTCAAAAAGGAGAGACCAGCCAAACTGTCTAGGAGAAACAGATACCTGCTGAGCTGCCTGGAAGGGGCTGGTCTGAGAGTTTCTGGGCAGACCTTATATTCTTATTTGAGGAAGAGCTACCTGGAATGGACAGCCTCCAACTTGTTGAGCTGCCTGCAGGTCTTACAGTATGCTCTGGCTTTCCAGGTTTGGTGAGCTGTCACCCATGCTGAGGCGGGCTGTGGTGATGCAGCTGTCTTTGAATCATTTCTGCTCCAGTATACTCCCATCCATATTCTTAAAAAGTAATCAGAGTCAAACTCATTGGTTCACCAAGCAGGACGTTTTTACTTCTCCCCAGAAGCAGTGACACAGAGCAGACCTCATTATAGATGATTTTGAAAGCTGCTGAAGAAACCCCTCTGGTTGGGGATTTATTGTCTCTGGCTGCTGTAACAAATTACAATAAATTTGGACGCCACAGTCTTGTTCAGCTCTAGAAACCCAAACTCCACACCATTTTCATTGGGGTAAAGTTACACATCAGCAGAGTTTGTTCCTCTGGCAACTGAAGGCAGAGGAACATTCTGTTTTTGTTTTTGAGAAATAAACAAATGTCTGCTCATCTCATATGTGGAGGAGACACAGACCAGAATAAGGATCCCACCCAAATCCAGTTGGGTGAACCAATGAGTTTCATTCTGGCTGCTTTTAAGAATATGGGGGAGGGTTACTTTCAGGAGCAGAAATGATTCAGAGACAGCTGCATCACCACAACCCACCATAACATGGTGATGATGGCTCACAAAACCTGGAAGACCAGAGCATACTACACAATCTGCAGGCAGCTCAACAGGCTGTTCATTACAGATAGCTCAGTTGGCCTGAGCCCTTTCCAAGCAGCTCAGCAGGTATCTGTTTCTTCTAGGCAGTTTGGTTGATCTCTGCTTTTTCAAAACAACTTGGCTAATCTTTCACTTTGAGGCAGCTCAGCTGGTCTGAGAGTTGCTGGGCAGACCTTACTGTTTATATATACTTGGGAAGAGTGGAGTCTAATATGTCTGATCAGTTTCAAGGACTTCCTGCAACCTTCGACGTCTTTATTTCCTGAGCTTAATGAACTCCAGTCTTTAGAGTTTGCAGTTCTTAGCACACGGCCTCCCTCTTCAACCTCAAAGCTGGAGCCTTAATGGCTTTGGCCATACCACTCCCTTCTTTGTGATTTTCTTACGGCTTCCCTCTTGTAAGGACCTTTGTTATTCCCCTGAATGATCCAAGATGATCTCCCCATTGCAAGATCTCTAATCTCATCAATACCCCCTGTCCATTTTTCCAGGTTAACACTGATCTGTTCTAGGGGGTGGAGCATGAACATGCCTTGAGGCATACTTAGTCATCTGAGAGTGGATGACCTACTTGGAGCAGGACAGGAAGAGAATGAAGGGTGGAACTGCTTTCAGATAACCCTTCCATGTAATGACAACATTTAGATATTAATTCTCACTATGTACTTGCCACAACACCACTTTGGACTCTCTAGAAAGGTCATCTCACATATATCACAAAATCCTGGGAGCAGGGCTAGCATTTGGCACATACTGATGAGTTCACATCGGCATGCCTGACAGACTACTCCCCATTCCCAGTAAGAACATGGCAATGCCAGGGTTATACTCTCACAGCCTGGCTGTAACATGTGGCTACTCTGCTCTACTGCAGTGTCTGCCCTTCCTGATTTGATGAGCAAAGGGCTACATAAACACAATATGATCCTCACCTGAGAGTGCCAGAAACTATTGAATTAGAAAGAACCTGATAGTTTATATTCTGACTCACTTTACATCATCATTGAGGGAACCCAGATCTGACTGGAAATCAAGAAAGAAACTGACATTGAGAGATTAAGTGTCATCATTGAGCTTATACATCTGGGGTAGCAAAGCTACTGAGGGCATATTCTGTGTTTCTTGTCTACTTTAGGCTAAAGCTATTCGGTCCACATTCTACACAGCATGTTATGGCTGAATCACATCCCCAATACCTTGCAGCTCAGATAATAACTGTACTTGCAGAGGGACCATTTAAAGAAAAAACTGAGGTTAAATAAGACCTATGAGGTAGAGCTCTCAGCCAACTTAGCTGGTGTCCTGTAAAAAGAGCCAACAGGGATATGTATATGCAGAGGAAAGGACATATAAGGACACGGTGATAAGGTCACCATCCATAAACCTTGGCTGACAGAGGCCCCAGGAGAAACCAATCCTGAAGAGTCAATGAAATTCAACATGAAAAAATGATCTTGAGATAAGAAAATATGAAAATGGCCCAGTAACACAAGTGGACAGACCTTACTCTAACCTAACCTTGTTCTTGGCCTACTAACTTCTGAAATGTGATGAAATAAATTTCTATTGCTTGAACTAGGCAGTTAGGTTACAGGCATTAGAACCTACTAAGGCTGGAAGCAGCTAAGCATGGTCCACGTTCCTGGGGTTTCTCCTAGGGACAGATTAAAGTTCTAAGTAATTTGCAGCATTCATAAGAGCTTCACACATGTAATTTGAAGTAAGTAGTCTTCCAGGTTGGAATGATGCCAAATTAACATGGTAGACAAGCTGTCTCATACTAATAGTGACATATGAGTCTGATTAATTTAAATGTGAAGACTATTTATCATTTAATAACGTTAATTTGTTTTGTAAATAAGAACCTGGGACTTTTTGGTTAGGCATGGACCACTGCTTTTAGCTCCTAGTTGTTTTATTTACATCTTCCAAGAGCCACACTGCTCGATCCTCACATATTTCTGGACCACTTTATGGGGAGAGACTTGCAAGCCATGTCATGTGTCACAGCAGGCATGTTGAGAACCAGAGGGCTGTTAACGTTTCTGTGCTGTACGTGGGGTTTGATTGTTTTCCGGGAAGTCAATAAAAACCATCTCAAAATAACAAAGTATAAAAAAACCTACTAGAAAGAGTAGCTGTGTGTCTCTTTAACCCAACAGAAGCAATATTAACAATCCAGGGCACCATGGTACTAAATGCCATCAGTAGAGTATAGCAGAAAGTTTGCAAACTGGTATTTTAAACAGAAATGTACAGTTTATTTAAAAAATGATAGCAAAGGTATGAAGAACACACATTTCTATGAGTAATGGACATTTATTAAATGTTTTTATAGTAAAATATTGAGCTCAGTCTATTATAACACACAGGCTTGAGCTTCTACGAAGCAGGATGTATCTCCAGAAGGAAAATGCGTAAACACAAGTCGGAATTCGAGGATGCTACTCTTACAGATGTGTCCTTTCTGCTCTTTCTAGTGACTGCAATAGGAATGTTCACAAATGTTTAGGCTTTGGGAAAAACCAGCAAAATTTCCTGAGTATTCCATTAGACGTTTGTAAATAAAGATTTTATTATGTGTATAAGTGCCTATGTGTGTATAAGTGCACCGTACGCATGCCTGGTGCTCACAGAGGCCAGAAGAGAGCGTTGATCCCCTGAAACTGGAGTTAAAAATGACTGTGAGCCACCATGTGGGTGCAGGGAACAAAATCAGGGTTCTCTCCAAGAGCAGCAAATGCTCTTCACTGCTGAGATGCCCTTCTAGTACTCCATAAAACAATTCTTAAAACCATGCTACCTTCACGTAAATAAGAAAGCAGCCTAATGAAAACATTCACTTCAGTATTTAGTATCTTCAACAATTCATACATCTGAGAACTACAACCCGAAACTTGTCCAACCAGGGGAGAGCCTTTGGAGTTTAGCAGAAGGCTTCCCAGCACAGGGTAAATCACAAGGCAGTTTACCAAGGGCTAAGTTTCCTTTAACCACCAAGCTGGTGGCGTGTGGAGATAAGAAGAGATGCTGAGGATAGCTGATTATTTTCCAGATAATAATAATGAAAATTTTTGGAAGCAAATAAGGACATGAGGGTGAGTGAATTCCAGACAACAGCAGGTGGCTAGACGTTAGATACAAATAGTACTATCTTTGCTCCTTTGGCGGCATTCTACAAACTACATTAGCTCATTCACTTTTCACATCACTTTGCCCAGAAAATGTTTGATTCTGAGGCTCTAAAGTTACAACTAGTAGCTTCTTGCTATTTATCTCTAAACCATGGACTTCTCCACTATTAAAATGTCACCCTAGCAGAACTGATGTGTAAAATATATGTATATATATATATATGTGTATATATACTGCCCATAAAGAGTTCAGAGTATGATTCATGACAGATGTAACAGAAATGAGTTTTCCCATTAAGTAAGCAATCCTGTATAATACAATTCAGAAAATCACATCTGAAGACTGCACTCACCCTCATTTATAAATATGTCTACTGAGTATTGGACCTGAATTTAACTCTTCCTGTCCACACTTTGGTACTCTGCATTTTCCGTACTGGCCACTTCACTCTATGAAGATGATAATTGGTGATAGGATTTGAAAGTAAAGCCAGTTCTTAATATGAATGCAGGTATTTTGCATCCAAGTCAACAAAAGAAACCATGCTTTCAGCGAGTGAGAAAACAAAAGTCTCACATCTACAGTTCTCCAGGGAAAAGGAACCCATACATACAACGATCTTCATTACAGAATTAACCAGCCATTTCTAACACACTGATGGTTGATTTTAAAAGGCTTGCAACCAATGCTTTAAGGAGGCAAACACTGGCTAAAGAAGTATATACCTCCATGGAAAATGGTCTATTTTAAAACACTAAAACCTTGTCTCAGAAGTTCCTCGCTTCAAGTTGTTACTCAAAAACTCATCATGTTCAAAACTCAAGTTGTTATGAGATCTTGAGATCATAAGAAGTTTCTCTTTATTCGTAAAGTCTTTTTTGATTGCTGTTTGGGGAACGAGCAACCGATCCATTGGGTCCTCTTTGTTCTCCAGTCTCATATACCCTTTGCTGTTGCTCCGATCCAATCGGGGCCAACTCGGGTGCTTCCTTTGTTCTGCCTGCACTGTGAGTGTGGAAGGACCTCGCTCTAAGTCTAGGGATTTGGAGTGAGAAGAGAGCAAATGTAAGGATGTGTTGGATCCAAACTGTCTTCTCGCAGCCCCGGGAGACAAGAGCTGTCCAGTTCCGGGTCCCAGGGCCACAGATGACTTGTATTGACTCGACAGGGACTCCCCAACAGAATTGTTCCTTGGGAGTAATGTGCTGGTGGGCTGGAAGGACTCACCAGAGCTTGGCAGTGGGACCACAAGGGAATCCATTGAAAGATTCCTGGACCTACTTTTGAGATTGTCTGCGACCTCGGTGATGCTGTCTATACTGGGTTCATCAATAACACAGTTATTAAGCTTGATCACAGGCAGCGTGAAAGCGCTGATGGATGACGACACGATCGATTTGGTGTCACACTTCTTGGAGCTGCTGGTCTTGTCATCAGTGGTCTTGGTTGGAGGTGGATAAAGGCCAAAGACAGAGACTGCACTGTCAGATAGCAATGGAGGCATGAGATGCCCCAGGCTCTTACTTTCAGTCAACATCAGCTCATCCTCTTCCACAGAGCTGTCCACCCGAAAGCTGTTCCGCATCCCTGAGAAGGAGGCCAAGGTGGTGGCAGCCAGCCTAGATGTACAGGGGCTTCCATTTTGCTTCACCTCAGCATCTCCCAGCAAGCCTGCGTACAGGCCATTTGCCTGCTTCTGCTCCTTAAGTCTCAGCGTGTGGATGTCGATGACTGTGGAATAGATATCCCTCATGTGGATGATTTTGGTTTCTTTGTCGCGGTTCTCATGAAGGATGGCATTGGCACAGATGAAAATGAAGATGCCAATGCCCATAGTGAATGGGCCAAGCATCTTCATCTTATCAGAATGTAAATGCTGCTCAAAGAAGCGCACCACCACGCCGCCCTGGTTCCGAACCACCTGGGTCTCATTGGTGGACAGAGTGGTTTCTGCGTCAATGAAATGCTCCTTCTGGGGCCAATATCCAAGGACTGCCATGGCGATTCCTATGATGGACACCAGCACTCCCAGAATGAGAAAAAAGCCAGATGGAGAATAAAGTCGGATTTTTCCACGGACCACCACAACGTCAGCTCGTGGGCGCCGTCTGACGGGTTTCTGGTCCTGGGTAGCAGGCAGTGGGCTGAGGTTGATGTGTTGCTGGGACCTGGCAGAGTCCTGCCGCTTCAGGGCCGCCAGGCCGGTGATGACCCCACCAGTGGCTATCATAGCTTCCTCTTGTGCTCTGAAAAGAAAGGAAACAGATGATCTACAGGTGAGACTGGGGAGACTGTGCAATTCAGTCTGAGGACTGCTCACATAGGGGATTGCTATTGTTCCACATGATAAAGCAGAGGAATAACTTAAATCCTCACAGTTTGGGAAGAGGTTATGTTCATTGACTAATGTGAATTTCTGGAGCGCTCTCTCTCTCTCTCTCTCTCTCTCTGTCTCTCTCTCCTAGTATTAATGAAATTTGAGCTCAAGAAATATTTTTTGGTTAAATAATTTTGACACCTAGTATATTAAGCTGTCCCTTGCTCACAAGCCCCTGCACCACCCCTAGACATATAAATTTTCATCATTGTTTATGTTATTTTAAAGAAATGGGGGCTTGGGTGGGAAAGAAGGTGGTCAGTTGTAGTGACTACCTTACAAGCATGAAGAGCTATGTTTAATATTCCTCTAGATCTGGGTGTGGCGGAGTGCTCATGTGAGCTGGGCACTGGGGAGGCAGAGACAGGAGGATGGATGTCTTGGGCTCCCAGACTTCCTACCCTAGTGGAACGACCCAGTTCCAGGCCAGGAATAGACAAAACAAGGTGGATGGAATCCTGAAGAACAGCATTAGATTTTGACCCCTCGCTCCACATACATGTGCACGCGCATGTGCGCGCACACACACACACACAAACACACACACACACACACTCTCTCTCTCTCTCTCTCTCTCACACACACACACACACACACACACACACACACACACACACGAAAAACACAGAATACTAAACAGGCCAAAGGAAATCTCCAGAGTTACCAAAAGAATACATTCCAGCATCCATGGTGAAAGTCACCCATGAACAATTCTTGTCATGTTTAGTTTCTCTCTACATTTCCCTCCTCCTTACCTGCCTGGTTCTCCGGATTCCACTGGCCTTTTTACTTTTTAAGTCTTCCTGCTTCTACACTGATCTCCCCATTTTCAATTTTGGCTCTTCTTCCTTCAGCCCAAAGTAAATTGTTAGTCCCTAGAGTCCCTTCCTTGGATGCTTGTCTTGACTCTCCCTTGGTGTGCATACCTATTCCCACATCTTCCAAAATGGTCTTTATGCTGATGAGTCCTCAGGCTGCGTTTCAGATCACATCTTGAATTTCAATTTTCAATCACCTTCCAGGGAGCACACACACATTGGCACACAACTGGCAAAGCTGACCTCACATCTGCAGGCACCACTGGTCTCAGGGTCACAGTTTTAGTGGAGCCAGTCCTCAGGCTTGGTCTTGTGTAGTGATCCACCCCTTCCCCCAGTTCTATTCCCCTTTTCAAAAATGTTCTAAACCATAGAAATGTCATGACACATGGGGTCTCAGTTGAGTGACCTTCCAACTGCTTTCCAGCATTGGAGTCCTCTTTCTGTACCAACCAGCTTACATGGAGATGCCAGATTATCCCATGACACACCTCTGAAAGTGCATAATAATAGACAAAACAAACCTCACTGACTGCAGATTAATTTGGGATTTCAGACCCTATGGGTTTAATCTCTCTGTTCCCTTTAAGGTGCACAACATTCCCCGTTTCTCATTTATTTATTTGGATATTTAGAGCTTTATTTTTCTTTATCTGTGAAAGTACAGGCCTGGGCTTTCTGCCTTACAAGAATTTTAAGGATCTTATTATTGTGTGAAATGAGGACCCAGCTATTCCAACATGTAATAAAGACACATGCTCCACTATGTTCATAGCAGCCATATTTATAATAGCCAGAAACTGGAAACAAGCCCGTTTCTCATTTATAGTCTATGCCATGTTGTTTCTGAGACTGTTAGGAATGTTTCAGCTAGGTGGGTGGTAGTGTACTTTTGATCCCATTGCTCAGGAGACAGAGGCAGGCAAGACTCTGTGTTGAAGGCCAGACTGGTCTATAGAATGAGTTCCAGGACATCTAGGACTAGACAGAGAGACCCTGTCTTGAAAATAACAGAAAAATAATGTTTCAGCTGGAATGTCCAGTTCTCCTAACTCCTGTCAGCCCCTGCCTTCACATGCTGACTTTTGGCTAATCACTAAATCTCATGTTCCACCTGGTTTATAAAATCTTCCAGCTAACTGACTCAGCTCTCATGTTCACACAAGCTTCATTCCTCAGAATATTTGAACAAACTTTCTGGGGTACTGGAGATTATATATATATAATGAATTCTTCATGCCTCATGGTCAAATTCAATTTTAATTAACACTTTCCTTATTCACTGTTGTGGGACCTTGAAAGGTAGCTTGGTCCCCAGCTGAGCTAAGGCTTGAAGTCCCAGAAACTCTGAAGGGACGCTTTGCCTGATTACTGGGCACCAGTCCCTTGTCACTAGTCACAGCCCCCCATAAATTTGTGGCCATCAGTCACATAAGGGCAATGTCCCAAGCCTTTCCACTTGTAGAAGACATGACCTGTGGTCACATAGGCTCAAGACAGATCTCAATTTTAATGAGATACCTAACAGCCTGGAGGGCTTAGCCAATAAGTTTTCCTTCCCCGACACTCCTCCCTGCAAAAGGAGGGAGTGTCTGGGAATCTAATCTCAGGCCCACTCTGAGAAGCGGGGTATGGTTTTTTCTACTTTCCGCCATGACAATAAATGCCTTAAAACCATGGACTGCCTCTATTCATCAGGATCTACGATGGGGAGCCATGGAGAATGCCTTCTCCTATAGAGCCACTGTTAATCTCCCATAGAAGACCTTTCTGTGCTCCCAGCCACAGCTGCCACCAAGCCCAAGCTCAAGTCTGCCACAGCTGTCAAGCTAAGGACTAATCTCCTTGAGACAAGCCAGAGCTTCCCCTTTCCTCCTCCCTCCCTGGACCTGTGCTAGATTAAGCCTGAACGGCCCCCACTCCGTTCTCAGCTCTTCCCCTGCTCTCAGTGCTGCCTGGGTGCCCAAGATCCTAAGAACCAGATGACCCCAGCCTTGTCACAGGCCTGGGGACCCCTGAACCAGCTCCAGCTGTCCCATGCTGGCTGGCTCGTGCCTCAGACTGTGCTTCCCCATTCCCAGAGCGTATCCAGGGGCTTCCTTACGGCCCAACACCTGACCAGCGACAGTGTGGGGTAAGCCTGGTCACTCCTTTTATCCTGCCTTCCCAGCAGCTGTGCCCTGTGGTGGAGCAGATGTGGGACCCCAACATCCCTACACATTGTAGCATCTTGTACATAGCCAGTGTTCAAGAAATAGTTGCTAAAATGATGACTAAAAAAGTAAGCCTTTCCCCAGGATTTGCTAACCGACTTACGACTACTACACCAACTTTCATAGTTAAATGTATAAGCAAAGAAAATGTACATACAAAAAGCAACATTTTGTAAGTTGGAAACATTTCTGCATCATTTTATAATAAACAGCACCCAAATGGCCATTTTTAGTTGGTAGAGAAACAAAGGATATTTTAAGATTCTCTAGGTCTTTGAGAAGCTTCTGAAAGGCTGTCCAATTCCATCTTCCAGGAGAGAGAAATTTCCTTTTGAATTGCCTCTTATGATTTCTGAATTGTTCTTAAATAACAGAGTTGTGAACTGTGTGTACCATTTTAGTGAGCTGGCAAGGGGACCCTCTTGCTGTGGAATTCTAACTAGGGTTAAGGTAGTTTAATACTGAGAGACTATTCAAGAGATTTATCAAAGTATATATACTAAGCTTAGAGCCTCTTCTGAACCTTGGCTAAAATGCAGCATAGTTCCAAATGTTTGAAGGGGACACTTAGTTTTTGTTGCAGACGTCTAGCCTAGCTCTTTCCATATGGCAAGCTAAGTAAAGAGATGGAAATCTTTTTGAATAGGTGGATTTAAGAAAGAAACAGAAACAAGGGCCTATGATTTTCCTTTGATTTTTAAAGCAGTCATAGTGAGCCACATTCCAAACAGACGTCCAAGCCTTTAGGACTTGTTAAAGTATTTCATTTTTTACTTTCTGAGGTTGGCTGGGAAATGGCACTGGAAGAGAGAAAGTATTCTAAGAAAGAGATATGACCACAGAAAAGTGGGGGGTGGAGGTGGAGGAAGAACTGGATTTCCATGTGAGCAAGCAAGGTAAGCATGCTTGGCTAGGAGGTAGAAGAAAGGGGCCAATGCATAGAAAGCCAAAGTAAACCTTTCTAGAGCAGGAGAGAGGGAGGGAGGGAAGGAGGGAGGAAGGGAGAGAGAGAGAGAGAGAGAGAGAGAGAGAGAGAGAGAGAGAGAGTTAGTTTTGTGGTAAGGATCTTATAAAAACCAAAGTCAATCTGCTGCCTTGGTCAGGCCTAGCTAGATATGGCTACAAAGATCCCAAGAACCAGCAAAGCAAGTGACAGTTTCCCCCCTTAACTTGATTCAACACAATCCCACACTGCACGACTCTGTATCACCACTCAGAGATCCAAAGTAGAGCCCAAGGGAAAAGCAAAGAAGCAAATTCAGTCACTGCTTCATGGAGCTTGAAGCTTAATGGAAGAACTAATAGCCCTTGCAGTAACCAGCTGGAGGTCATTCCAGAATGGAAGTTTCAATTAGTAAGAGCCTTGCCCCAGGGTGCATACGAAAGACAGCATTTTTTTCACATTTATCATGGTGAGAAATCAGGTTAACATAAATTCAGAAGAGATGGAGAGAAAGCCAGCAGAACAGGAGTATGGCCTTCCCTTTGGCCAGCAGTTCTCAACCTTCCTAGTGCTGTGACCCTTTAAGATTTCATTGCTCAGAGATTTAGTCCATTATCATCTTGGTGGGAAGCATAATAGCAGTCAGGCAGACATGGTGCAAGATAAGTAGCCCAGTTCAGATCTGCAAGAAGCAAGAAGAGAAAAGCCACTAGACCTGGCTTGGGCTTCTGAAATCCCAAAGCTGACCCCTAGTGACACTTTTCCTCCAACAAAGCCACACCTACTAATCTCAAATAGTGCCACTCACTAATGACTAAGCATTCAAATATTTGAGCCTATAGGAACTATTCCTACTCCAAGTACCACAAGGACTGAGCTGGTATGATCTTGCTTTTTCACCACTCGCCTTTACCAGGCTACGTGGCTTTAACAGCCTTTACCTTGAACGTCTCAGCTCCTGAAATGTAAGCAACACATTCTCTCTATAAACTATCGTGATTCTTTACTGGAATAATACAAAAGAGGCTTAGACAGAGAAGCACAAATTCCAGTTAAGAGTGGTTGGTCCACCCTGATGACTTAATGTCCTCCCTGAGGTTCTCCTTCCTGAAACTATTGGTTGGTAGTTAATATATAAATTTGATGGTCAAGCAAATATTCAGTCAAATAGTTGACTTCAGATGAATTCAGATGAGAAAAACTGATTGAGATTCATTGAGTGAAAACTGGAAATTAAAAATCTGTGTTTTCTCAATTCATGGACTTGCTGCCACTAACTTCATATTAGAAAATGACAGAGGAAACAACGAAATCAGAAATAGTCTCCTATGTCACCATAGCGTCCCCATTTTGATTTTTGGTATGCTTACCATGTAGGCATGAAAGACTTATGAACTATGTCCCTCAGTGATAAAAGAGTTTGTGTTTTCAAGATCAGAGAATTCTATCTTTTTATGAGTGATAGGGAGTCCTGTCTTGTCATTCCTCAACAAGGCCTTCCTCCACACCTTGTCATTCTTTGCTCTCAGAGAAATCCTGATTGGCTTTTACTTATGGGTTGGGAGAGTAAAATTCACAAAAACAAAATGATGCTTTAAAAATGCCATAAATTAGAACATTTCACAAGAGTCTTAATGTGCAGGTGCTCCGTGAATTATGAGACAACACGTTTTAGTGATGATGTGGATGGTAAATTCACTCTGGGAAAGTTGGCTTATTTCCAGTATAGATAGATGACTGTGAAGCCTTCAATGGCCTTGGCAGGATGGATGCATCTGTGTGGCTTGTGGATTTGAGTCTTGTCCAAGCTGTGTGACAGTAACTGAAGAAACTCGAATTCAAATGACCATTGCTCTGCAGCCTTTCTTTCAGGCCTTCAAGACTGTCACCAATCAATATGTTCTGGATTTTCCAGACCTAATATCGCTGAAAATGATCTTAATATTTACAAGGATCTTTCTTTCCAGTGTCGCACCGCAAATCATGGTAGCCATGATGCTGAGGGCAGCTACAGTAACTGTTCTGTGGTGAGAGGTGAAAAGCAATCTGTGGTCATAAGTAGTTCAGCTCTGCAGCTGGGACATCTCTACTGACATTCCGCATGCTGGTAAATTGGTGACTTCCCTAGCAATGGCTTCATTTTAACAGTTTAAGCCACCTTCTTGTCAGGAGACATAACAAGTGGAGAGTGTGACAGTTATTGTTGAAAGAATGTCCAGACTTGAAGAGCTGGGATGTGTGATAGGAACATATTTCTACTTTGGGGAAGACAGGCTTCTAATGCCTTCTGTTCCTGCTGAATATGTCTCCCACTGGGTCCCAGCAGGGTGTTTTCTGAGCTCATTATGAATCTGCTACTCAGCCTTCTGGAGATTTCTGTGTTCCAGGGCTTCATGGCTTTTAGTCCTTGGAGAGCGTTTGTTCCATGCCATTGCTACACAGCTCATAGTTGGTTCAGGCCTGCATTTGGTAGTTTGTCAGGCTAGTGGGCTTGTAGAATCATTGCTGACACAGAACCTGGGTAGATTTTCAAGTGTATTCTCTCTATGCTGCATTGTCTGTGAACTCAAGATGTGCCTGATCACAATGGGTTCCATTTCATGTGTGGTGACTTGAGCATCAGTCTGGAAATTCACTAAAGACTGTGCTTTGTTGTTGGTCCACTGTTTCACATGACTATAGAACTTTACCCTATCCTGAGTAATAATACCAGCAAAGGTCTCCAGAATATGAAAACTTGTTGGTGAAAAATGGACATTTTGCAGATTTTCATATTATATCATCCTATGGCGTCCTTTAGTCTAGTATCCCCCAGCTCCCTTGTCCTCATCATTTTCTGTCTGTTTTATACCCTAGTATCCCAGTGGTAACATAATGGTGCCTACAAAACTGCCCAACTATAAATACCAGATGAACAGGTTGGGATTTCCTGCCTTACCATTTCTTACATTATATATTTAATATAATTCTGTAAATCTGAAGAAACAGAGTTAAAAAGAAGAGCAAGCTCTCGTATAAACTCATCTCTTCCTTGCAACATATGGACTCGTGTTTTTCAAGGTAGAAGACCCCAGGCTTCTTTAATCCTTGTAGACCATTAATTAACCAAACTATACATTGATTTACTTAGTGAGTGTACATGCATGAGGGCGTGTGTGTGTGCATGCGTGTGTGTGTGTGTATGTGTGTGTGTGCTGCATGCACATAATACCACAGTGTGCATGGAGATATCACAAGGTGATTTGCAAGTTCTTTCCTACTATGTAGGTGCTGAGGATGCTCGTGGCTATCAAGTGATACAGGAAGGACATGCACCACTCAGTCTTGTCCTCCAGAACCCACATGCAAACTCACTAACACACACATGAAAAGAGGTCTTCCATTCTGTTCTCTTATGTATTCAACTTAGTTTAAACTGCTAGGCACCCATAGGAACTTTCTCTTTTTGACTCTGAAAATGATATATATATAAAAAATTCAAAGTTTTAAATGTCTCTACTGGGAAAAAAGTCCTAAAACTGTTGTAGCTTGAACAGAAAATATTTCCATCTGTCACATTTGTGGGTACCACATGGGGTTTTATGTGATGTTTTGTTTGGTCCTAAAGGCATAGATTAATTTTTACTTCCCTTGGGTGGAAAGTCTTGCAATCTGACAGTTTTTAAGCCCTAAACAGGGATAAAAATCCAAATATATGAATAGAACAGTGTCAATTATATTGAAAATAATAGGCATACTTCATACGGTAAGGGCCATGGGCGAGGATGAATCAGATTCTGTGTGCATAGAAAGCTCTTGCTGATGAGCCAAGCCTCCATTAACTGCCACTGCCTCCTAAAAGCCTTCCCTGATTTCTCCAGAGGCTTTGAAAGAGCACTATGTAGTGTTGCCATCTTAGATCACTTCAGTTTGAATATTTAATTTGACTCCTTTCCCACAAGACTTCCTATCGCTCCATTGGGGACTTCGTTTTCCTAACTTTGTGCTCCTGTTGCTACCCACATTTTATTCATATGTGAGAGTCACTGGGTCAGTTTCTGTCCCACTAGGAAGCCCTCAGCTAGCATGGGAAACCACAGGAAGACACATAGAAAGACAAGAAAAAACACAGGACCATGCGTCTCACTAAAAAGAATATTTGGCTTGATAAAGTCCTAAAGTCTCTCAATTCTGGAAGTTGTGACTGAGTCCAATGTGTGTGCATGCCTGTATATACATGTGCAGTATAGATTCATGGCTTGCTCGGGATGCTCGATCAATCAGAAAAGAACCAAAATAGGAAGAAACAGTTGTCCGTCAGCGTGAGAATACTGAACACTGGTATGGATTAGTGCTGTGAAAGCATATTCCAGAATGTGCTTGGCCACTAAAAAATGGCAGCAGGGGGTGTGTGGGGAGGTGAAGGACAACAACAAGGCTTTTAAAAAGTTGGACAAGAGCAGAGGATAAGCATAAAGATTAGGCAGCTTCTTTGTGGTGCAGTGTTGCCTGTGGAACATAATGCAGAGATCTCAATAGAGGCAAAATGAGCTCTGCCTGAAACCAGAAGAATGAACTGGGTTCAGGGGAAAGCAAGCCCAAGATAAGACATCAGAACATATGAAGACTTCAATAAGAGTGGAAGTCTACCTGTCTCTCCAGTGAGAACAGGGGATTGTGTTTCAATGAGTACATTCTGATGTCTGTGGTGAATGCCTGCCACTCCAAAGATGGGGAAGCTGTGGAGGTAGCCCATCATATCTGGGCTGCATAATGAGATGGGAGTACAGTTTGTAAAGCTTACCCTGATAACATTGATGCCTGTTGTTAATACATTTGTGGCTAGTTTATAAGCAGTAGGGATGGGAAAATGAATGATCCATAGGTAGCCATAATCTGATCTATGTAACTTTGTAAATTTTGGTTATCACCAGAATAATCCATGCATACAATGTTTCCAGGCAGACTCTCTTTCTTTTAAATGCCCTCACAAGCTCAGCACAAGGGTGTGCATTTCTGTGGACTGTATCAGGAATAGCTAGTCCAGGAGGCCCCCAGTAGAATAGCACAAGGCTTTGCTCTGTGCAGCCTTTCACTTCTCTGTGTTTCTAACTTTTAAAAGTTCCATTTACAATATTTGCAGGTGTATATAAACTGGGAATAACAACAGAGTTTGGAAGATACACTCTAAGGCCAAAGAAATGACAGCAAATCTCTATTTAGATCTTTAATAATGTATTGTTGTCTGTTCGCTTGCTTGTTTTGTTGTTGTTGATGTTTTGTCTTGTCACATTGACAAAATACCCAAGAAAAGAAGCCTAGGATCAAGAAGATTTATTTTGACTTACAGTCAAGGGTAAAGTACATCATGGTGGCAGGAGAGGAGACAACTGTTCATAACGCAGCTGCTACCCAGAAGCAGAGAGCAACGAATGCTGTTCTCAGCTTGCTTTCTCCTCCTTATTCAGTTCTTGGATCTAGCCCATGAATTGGCACTACACACCATTTGGAGTGGATCCTTCTACCTCAGCTAATTCCCCCACCAACATGGCCAGAGGTTAGTCTCCTAGGTGATTCTAGAATAGATCTTGACACTCTGACAATATTAATCATCACGGAGGAAAGGAGTCCCAGTGTGACTCTGACAAGAATGGATTAGAATTACAAGGAGAAGAGGGAGTGTTCTCTGGAGGCTCTGTCCAGATGCTGAAGGGAATCCAGACAAGAGCAAGAGGCTGATGCTCACCCACAGCCACACCGCCAGTCATGCATCCTCTAGGGCTTCTCTCAGGCTGTAATTTTAGAAGCACAGTGATTTGCTCTAGTCATAAATATGAGAAAACAACATCCTTTAAATATTTTGGAAATCCAAATTCAGGGTAAGAAAAAAAATAGGGGAAAGTGTTCTCACACAAGAGCAAATCTGGAAGACTGGTCCCCAGTGCATGAAAGTATCAGCCTTGCATGACTCTAGGCAAGTTACCTAAACTCTGAATAAGGTAATTTTTCAAAAAGTTGTTTAAAATTGGCTTGGAGACCTTTGATGGAAAGTATTGATTCTGAGGTCTAAGCCCAATGCCTCCTTCTGGCACCTTTACCCATCATTGCAGTTACAACACCGTGGGTACTTTGCCCTACAGGACTTCAGAGGGTGGTGGATTCCGTTGTGAAGGTGTGGTACATAGTTAGCTATCAGCAAATATGCTGAATTACATGTTAAACATAAAAATGAATTTGTTCAGCAAGAATTAGGAATACTATTTGTTTTACTTAATTATGGTATTTCCTTACCTAATGCCTATTTCAGAAAGAAGAGAATCCTCATTCCAAAACAAACAAACAAAAAACAGTCCATGCTTTTTACAATATGTATGTGTGTGTGTCTGTGTGTGTCTCTGTGTGTACATGTACATGTGTGTGTATTAAGTTTGCTTGTTGTTAGATATTTTGTCATAACAACATATAAATATATTCTAAAGCAAAAGGCGCTGAAGCCTGAGCAGGCAGATCAGTTAGCACCATTCATTTTGAGGCACAGCCAATCTTGGAGTGATGCTGTGGATACAATTCTTGGAGACTTGTACTAGTGCCTACTTTAAAAAAATTATACATCCCTTGGCCTGTAGTTGTTTGGTATAGAGGGATGTCTGTGACTATTTTTCTAGGTTCTTGTGAGGAATTCAGGAGCCTACATGTGAATAAGCCAAAAGTTTGATTAATCAATGGGTCCAAATACTCCCTGTGAGTTAGTGTACCACTACAGCCAATCTGCAACTTTCTTAGAGAATTATTAGTTCTCGGTATCTATGGGCTGGATATCACTGAGGATCAAGAACATAAAAACCGATAAATATTTAATCAAGCAGTATATGCATACCAAACCCCCATCATTAGAACCTGCCTAGTGGTTGATTCTGATGAAAAACACAATCAAGGTTGAAGTCCTGTTTAAAACTTAGGTAGAAGTGACTTGAATTTGCATGACTGCTTTGTGTTGAAGTAAATGCATTGTAATAAACTGTAGGGTTTTAAACCATTGGTCCGTCCATCCAGTTGAAATTAAGCAGCAAAAGGTTTGGAATGAGGGTGTGAGTTCTGGCCATCTTGTCACCCAGCATCCTCACAAAGATGCCACACTCGCAGGGGTGACTCAGCCCCTGCAGGAAAAAGGCTCTGAAGTAGGACAAGGCAGAAACAAGAGGAAGTAGAGCAACTTTGGTTTCTATGCATGAAATTAAATAAGAATTAGGCTTGGCTCCATCATGTCTATGATGAACACAAATGAGATGAATAGATGAACTGTCTCTGCAGCCCCAGATCAGACTTCTTGTCCTAAGGAAGCCACTGCACACATCGTGAGAAAATGCTTCCAAACTGAGGCTGTTCTCATGAAGAAGCCTGTTTCTATATGCCAGTCAAAGTGCAAAAGAATGCAGTGAAACAGATGGACTGGCTTAAAGGTGGACTTAATTAAAACTGAGGGCTAAGGGGTTGGGGTGGGCTCATGCCCTTTGGAGGACAACAGAGAGCCCATGAGTGAGTCTAGTGACAGAGCCGAGGAAGCCAACTGGCCTGTTCAAGGGTGGCTTACTCCTCCTTTCTTACCCCAAAGGCTTAGACACAGTCCCCATTATCATCTTCTTCCCCACTGGGGACTGTACCCAGGTCTCCTGCATGCTAGGCCAGTGCTCTACCACTGAGCCACACCCAGTTCCTCTTTCTTAGGCAGGGTGTAAATTGCCTAATCTGGCCTTGAACTGTTGCAGCAGGCCTTAAACTTGTGATCCTCCTGTCCCAGCCTCCCTAGTAACTGGGATTACAGGCCAGTATCTACAGTAAGAATCAAGCAGCCAAGAACCAGTCCCTAAGGCCTCCTGTGTTACTTTACTCCCACCAACGCAGGCATTGCTCAAGTGGGTAGAATTGTTTCTGTGCCCCTCTACTTAAACCTTGTTTGCATAGCGATTTTATGTTTTCTCTGCTCTTAGATCTCAGCCTGAACCCTGAACAGTACTTGTTCTTAAATTAGCGTACGTACCTAATTCTGGAAGGAGGCACAAGGTTGATGAATTTTACTAATATTGTCCAGGTTTCAGCGTTCCTTTTTCTCTTTATGTAACTGTAATTCTCAAGCAGAAAGAAAGAAAAGCCATCCATGTTCCTTGCGAATATGTCGGCGACACAGTTATATACCGTCAAACACGTTCACCTAATTGATAGTCCCACTTGAAACATAAGCACTGTTGATACAGTGGTGTTACCTTCCAAACCATGCCAGCACATATCTACACATGCTACATAGATTTTAGACACAGGATCTTATTCTTCATATCTGTTTTAATATCTCAAATGGTAGGATATGAGTCTTTTTTTTCTCATTAGCCTACCTCTCTACTTTTAATACATAATAATCCACCACTCAGGAATAGCATGACTGATTGGACCACTCTTCTGTTGCTGGGTCCTTTCTGTTCTCTACCTGGCTCTTCGCTGGCTTCTCTTCTCTCAAAGACCTTCCTCTCTCCTTCCACTCCCTCTTTTTATTTCTCCAGGGGCAACTCTAAGACCATAAATTACGTCCCTCCTTCCTTCCCTCCCTCCCTCCCTCCTGCTCTGTGATGTGTCTGCTTGTGCGCATGCGCGCCTGCATGTGTATTTGCTAGTGGTTAAGTCCATGTCTTCCCCAATCGCTCTCCACCTTATTCTTTTGACAGGGTTTCCCACTGAACCTGGATCTTGCTGGACAGTCACACTCCGGCAATCCTCCTGTCTCTGTATTTAGGCACTGGGATTTCAAGTGGTCTCTGCCAAGCAGACTTTTTTTTGTTTGTTTTGTTTTTCAAATGTGAGCACTCAGGATCTAAACTTGGGTACTCAGTGCTCTTGCTACAAATACTTTGCCCACAGAGCCATCTCCCTAACCCACTAAACAGGTACCAACTGACACCTCTTTAAAAAATGAGGCAGTGGGTTTGGCATCACTGTACAGGTGAGCCAGGGCACTTCCGGTCAGCCAGTTTCCCTTCCTGCTAGATGTATTAAGTGGGATGCTTGGAAAATTGCAACCATAGGTTTTAAACTGGCAAAGGGGGGACAAAAACATCGAGTTACATGCATTTCTAGAACAGCTAAGAAAACAAACTAAAATCTTTAAAACATTAAGCAAGTTTAGTGAAGTGGCTTAGCTCAAAATTAACACATAAAGCCAGACTTTTTTTATATAAACACCTCTTGGCAATAGACAAAATGATGGTAAAGAAAACTCTGTACCACAGAAGACAGGAACTAAAAGGCAAGAGAAAAGAAAGGTCTATGTTACAAAACTATGATATAAAATAAAGTTTATTTTTAAATAAAATGTTACAGTGATATAATAATGTCTTGTTTCCCTACATTTATGTATAGATTTGGCATGAGTCAATAAAAATTGGTAATCCAATCATTAAAGCTCATTTGCCACATAAATAATAAGAATAAGCAAATCACTTTTGACAAAGAAAAATAAGAATAGACTGATTTATATCAAGGATTCAGATATATGGTATGATACTGGAAATTGTGTCAAGTGTGTCTGACAAAAAGAAATTTAATAGAACAGAATACTGAATCTTAATCCTAACCCATACATGTAGGGTTTACTATGTAGGACAAGCACATGAAATTACCATGTAATTCCAAACCCACAGAAGTGTAGCTGACTCCTTACAAACAAAAGTTATAATCTATTTTGAGTCTTTTAAAATTTTAAATGTATTTTAGTTTTTATATGCACGGATGTTTTGCTTACATGTATTCATGTGTACCTTGTATGTGTGTACCTGGTGCCCTTAGGAGAAAACATTTGATGCCCTTGGACTGGGGTTGCAGATGTTTGCACCACTATGTGGGTTCTGGGAATTGAACCAGAATCCTCTTCAAGAGTAGCCAGTGCTCTTAACCACTAAGCTGTCTCTCCAGCCCACCTATTTTGAATCTTAGACAAAAAAAGAAAAGAAAAGAAAAGAAAACATCAGGCCATAAAATCATTAAAGGCAACCCTGGAGAAATGTGCTCTGTAATCTTAGACTGAAGTTCTTGCTGATGTTTCCATACAGCCACCAATAAATAAAATAAGACTAAAATCTTTTATAGGCAACTAAAACCTCCTGTATGATAAAGACTACATTTTAAAATGTATAGACATAGATAGTGTTTACAAGGCATGTCACCAAAAGAGAGCCAGATTCCTCCATACACACAGAGTTGCATAAGTCCATTTAAAAGTCCATGAGGAGACCCTGCCTCTTGCCCCAGAAAGAGCTACAGCAATCAGGAACACCAGGAGAGCAAAGACCAGGAAGACTATCTCTTCACTACACTGCTCAGCTTTTAGTAAGAGTTACCCTGACAGTGCCTTAGTTCACTGGGGCCTCTGTAACAACAGTGTTATAGATGAGGTGACTTATACACAGCAGAAGTTTTTGTCATGGTTACAGAACCTGGGAAGTCCAATATGGAAGCTCAAGCAGATTGAGTAGCTAACAAGGACCTACTACTGCCCAGTTCATAAACTATCCCTCTAGACCGTCACATGGCAGAATGGTGAGTCCTCAGGTCTCTTATATTATGCTGTGGTTCGAATATGTCCCCTCACAGCTCTGACATTGGGAACTTGCTCCCCAAGTGCCAATGTTAATGGTATGTAGAAATGGGCATTTGAGGAATCAATTGGGGTTAGATGCAGTCTTGAGGGTTGACTCCACGAAAAAGAACAGTTTTAGTCACTGTTCTATTGTTGTGAAGGGACACCATGACCATAGCAACTCTCATAAAAGAAATAATTTTACTAGGGCTTGCACATGGTCTTAGGTGACCCCTGTTAAAGGGTCATTCAACACTCCCCCTCCACAATGGGGTCCCAATCCACAGGTTGAGAACTGCTGGTCTAGAGCTTCAGGAAAAGAGGAAGAAAAACCTGTACCTTTCCTTAAGAATCAGAGGTGCTCTGTGATTTACTCAATGTCACAGAGACATGTAATGGAAGAGTAAGGTTTCAAATCCAGATCTGTTTTTCTCAAAAGATGTGCAATTTCTTTGTCATTGTATAGCGCATTCACAGGGACAGATTAGGGAACAAGAGGCAAAGCCAAAAGAAAACATTGAAGAAAAACACAGATGAATGGAAGGAAGGAGTGATTGCAAGTTCAGAATTCAGTGAGGAACACAGATGAATGGAAGGAAGGAGTGATTGCAAGTTCAGAATTCAGGGAGGAAAAGTCAGGTATTTAAGGAGAGAAGTAAACTTCTTTTAAAGAAAGTAGTCCTGAATGTCTCTGAGTTGCCCCGCTCAGTGCCATGCTGAAAGAGAGTTACCACCGCTGCTGAAGAGGACAGAGTGAGTTCCGCTTCCGTCCCTTATGTCATGTCTATAAAATTATCAGATCTGCATGTGATAGATTATAAAACATTTTCAAACACCAAACACACACATGGTCCATGTGAGGCTGGAGAATGATCCCATAGAGAGCCACGTGGTGGTGACTCTATTGGACATCTTTGGTGTCTTATGCATCTTAGCGTGTCGAGGCACAGCAGGCACAGTTTCTGAGAACTGTTCTCCTTTTTGCTGTACTTTGATGTACTTTGGACATCTGTTTCTAAAGCTGAGGGTATTAAAAATGGCGCCTATCACCTAGAGCCCACTCTTAGGGTCATTCCAAATCAACATAGAGACTGTAATTTAAAAAAAAAAGAAACTTATTTATTTAGTGTGTCCCACATACCATGGCACATGCATAGAGGGCAATTTGCAAGAGATCGTTTTATTCTGTCCACCATGTGGCCCTGGAGATTGAACTGTAGCAAGCATCTTTACCTGTTGAACCATCTCAGCAGCCCAAGACTTTATCATTAATTTTTTATTTGCTATCATATGACAAGTACAACATAAGATATACTGTATCACTTATCATAAATACTTACATAACAGTTTTCTTTTTTTCTAATTTGGTAATTTTCCATTTGACTATTTCAACACAACAATTTGTCAACTAATGTGCATTATGAAGGAGTATTATATAGCCAATTTTTTAAAAGTAAGAAGTTGGAAGACAGGAAGAAATGTTCGACAAATGCATTGATTGCATAGAAAAGAAGTGTGGTGAGCTTTCTAGTGTATTTGAAGTTTTCAGACACACACACACATGCACACAGATATTTGAAGAACACAAACTAGAATGTGCCTAGCTGTTTATATCCTAACATTGATTCAGCATCACAAATGCCCCTACTGTAACTACTGACAACCAGGGATATCTTTAGAGAGAAAACATCCAGATAAGTCAATTGGAAATGTGTTCCTTTTAAAAGCTAACTAAATATGATTTTAATCTTGATGGTCTATTTTTTAAAGTCTCAAATAGATCACTTAGAACGCACCCTTTCCAATTCATGTACGTCTTTCCCCTCTGAGTCAAATTACCTTGTTGTTAGATAAAAATCAATTTAGGAGCTAAAGCCTAAATGTAAAATGAGTTTTCAGCCTGAACCACCCAGCTAAATGACATAGTTCCATGTATAAGTTAGATACTTTATGGCTTAAGCAACTCTTCTTCAGCAATTTCCAGAAAGACAAACTGACTACTTAGAAACCAGGAGTATAAAAACACAGTCATGTGCATGTTTGCAAATAGCTGGCTAAATAAATACAAATGTCTTTGCTACAAAGGAAATAATTCTTCACTATTTTGTCCAAGCACAGACTTTAAAAGATGTGCCAGTGACCCCCTTGGCTTCTGCTGTCTGTTCTTCTAGAGTAAGGCAATCCCTAATCTCAGACATTCCCTCTCCTCAAGAACCAGCACCGTGTTCACTCCGATGCAAAACAAGGGCCTTACCCCCACCAGATGGAGAAACTCAGGTCATTCTAACCATCCAAAACATCACTGAAAACTGAAACTGCACTGAGATTTCACATCACGGCTGCCAGAGATTAAAGAGACAAGCATCAGCAAGAATGTGAAGCTTTGTATCCTGTTGGCATATGTATAAATTGGTATAGCTACCAAGGATGAAATATGGAAAGTCTGGAATGAGAAGGAGGAGGAAGAGGGAGAGGCAGAGGAGAAGCAAGAAGAAGAGTAGGAGGAGGGAGAGGGGAAGGAGGAGATAAAGTGGAGGAGGAGGAGGAGGAGGAGGAGGAGGAGGAGGAGGAAGAGGAGGAGGAGGAGGAGGAGGAGAAGGAGGCGGAGGAGGAGGGAGAGGCGGCACACAATCCAGCAGCATTTCTTAAAAAGGCATCCAAAGGAAATGAGTTGGTAGACCACTCCCATGTTCCCTGCACCGTCATCCACAGTAGTCAAGGTATGGAATCAATTTAAACACCTACTAAAGTACCAGTGATGGAGGATGAAGAAAATTCAACACACACACACACACACACACACACACACACACACACAGTAGAGTACAGAAGGAAACATTCATGAACAAAAGGGTGAGCCTGAGGGACAGTATGATAGGTGAAATGACATAAAAAGAAGAAACTGCATAATCTCACGTATATCTAGGCTAAAAGAATTTAATTTATTGCAGAAAGTAGAATGGTGGTGGGGAATGGAAGATGTGAGTCCAAACAGATACTTTTCAATATGCAGATGGCACAACCTACTCACATACCTAGAATATAGTACCTGATACATTCAGAAAGTCTAAAATCATGCACAGGGATACACATGTTATATGTTATATAGGATTCTGCAGCTCCAGGGTACACGATGAACAGTAGCAGAAGATTACCAAGATGTGTGAGGCAACTGTCATCACAATACAACAAACCATGCACTGCCTTTATCTAAAAGAAGTTGGGGTACACTCTGAAATGGTAAGAATACAGCATAATGAATTAGTAACATAGTAGTATGCCATCACTATCAGTTTGTCCACAGTGCATACATGCATGTACTTTTGTACTACTGCAATGCTTAAGCTCTGTTTACACCAACATTGCCACAAAGGTACAAGTGATCTGTTGCACTGTGACTTGGTGTGGCTCTAAAATGTCACTACTTAACAGGAAATTTTACTCCATTGCAGCAGTAGGAGACCACTGTCATGTGTGTGGTCCCATTGTGGGACCAAAATGTCGTTACTTGGAATACACGGCTATATACACGATTTCAGTTAGAAAACAAAAAAGCTAAGCAAAACCAGTACCTGAAAAAAAATTAGCAGGAAGCCTTGAGACAGAAGAGGAAGGGAACAGAAAAGAGCTAAAATAAATAACTGCCCAAATATATGAGACAAGATGAAGGCATTGAGAGCGCCTGGGAGCTCTTCAGAAATGGGAGCCCACAGGCATATGCCCATCCAGCAGGTGTCACAATCTGGTAGCCTCCTAGCATCCCTGAATAACCATTCTGACCACAAAGATTGGAGGAAGAAAGAAGAAAGGGACCCAGCATTGAGAAGTCACAGTGCGCTCTCCAGTCCCAAGCACAATGCTTCTGCTCCTTTTTATTCTGTTACTTAGAAACTTAGCTCCAGACATTGCTGGGTGCTGGGGAACAAAGCTTAAGAACAACTAAGTAGGGAATATGTTCAAAACACAGTAAATACCTGTAAAGAAATTAAAAAATAAAAAGAATTTGAGTACTCTGACATTCTAACTAACACCCCTATTTTAGAATGCCACATTTTCTCCAAGATATATGCATGTATACGTGTATGTGTATAGGTATATAACATATGTAATATATGTGAAGCATGTGATGTATATGATGTACATGTATACAGATATATACATATATAATGTATGCATGTAATGCATGTATGTACTGGAGAAATATGTTTCCATACAAGAGAAAGGAATAGCACATATATATACATATACACACACACACACACACACATATACATATATACACATACACACACACACACACATACACACACTGTACCTATACACATACACATACACATCTTGGAGAAAACGTGGCATTCTAAAACAGGGGTGTTAGTTAGAATGCCAGCGTACTCAGATTCTTTTACCAATCTTGATGACCTGCATTCAATCTCCAGGTCCCCATGGTGGAGATAGCGGACTCCTATAGATTATCTTCTAACTCAACTAACTAAAACTAACATATCCAAATCCTTGTGGGAAAATGTAGCCAAGTAATTATTAGTCAGTCAGTAGTTCGTCTTGTTTTGGCTATGTCTATTCTGGCCCATGGGTCAATCATTTGATTATAGTCTCCTAGCCTGGGAAATCAGGCAGAGAGGGCTGACTTGCTGTAGGTAGTGAGTCCATGGAAGAGATATCACCTTTCTTGGAAAACACTTTAAGAATAAATATATGATTTCTCACCATCCTTTTCCTGCTGCCATGGTGACCAAGAACACTCCATAGCCAAAAGCCACCCATCCCTGGTTCTTGTGTTAGGGTAGCACAGAAAAGCTACTGGCAGAACCAAAATGGTCGTGAATGAGGAAGCAAGTCTGGGTTATTTAAGATCACTGAGAGTTGGGGGTTGCTTGTTATCGCATGTGTCTAATTCTAACTGAGACAAGTGAAGATAGTAGTATTCTAGCATCACCTGTAAAGAAATGAAAGAGAGATTTTTAAAGGTTGGTAAAATAGGGAGGTAGTGCTATGGTCTGAATATTTGTCCCCAAAAATGTCTATTAAAGCTTAACTGTCAATGTGATCATTTTAGTAATGGGAGTCTGGGGACATGGCTGCCTGCAGGACAACATGCTCTTGGGTAGGATTGATATTCTTACAGGAGACGTTTCATAGAGCAGTTGTCCCATCTGCCTTTTGTTCTTTGCCATGTGAGGACCTTGACAATGCAGAGCAGCCTTACCAGGCACAAAACTTCCCACCATCTTCATCTTGGCCTCCCTAGCCTCTAGAATGTGAGAAATACATTCCCATTGTTTATAAATTACTTAGTCTGTGTATTTTTTTATAGCAGCAAGACTTTACTAAGACAGGTGGTGTTACTGGGATTAATGTCTGATCCTGCAGCTTAGAGAAATAAAGGAAATTCAGTTCATGGATCCACAAAGATTCCCTTCTGTGGTCTACTCTACACTTTCCACACTGCTGTGTAATAAAATCACCTGATTAGAGATTTCCTCATTTAAAGAGGTTACACTCATTGTGGCTCAATATAGGATCACAAGTAGAGCATGAACCTGAATCCTTTTGTGAGCCTGAATCCATGCATGAGTCTGAATCCATGCATGAGCCTGAATCCATGCATGAGCCTGTGATTTCTCACACCACCACTAACACTCTGAATTGACTAAGGGTCTGGTCCTAGCTCTCAGTAGCTGTGACTCTGAGGAGATAAATGGCCTATGGCTTCAAGAATTGATTTCTAAAGTGGGTATTTTGGCCTACTCTTCCTCACAGATTTCTCAGAGTTGTGCTGAACATAAAGGATTTGGAATAAGCCATTAGTAGAATCAGTAACTTCAGCTACAATGGTGTGTGTAGGAATGAGGATTATGATAAACTTATAGTTACTTTTCTTAGGAGAAAACTTCTTTCCTTTGGTTATCTGGGATAGATGGAAATGTTTCTAAATAGAATATTCACAATGGAATTCATTGTTCCCGGCTCCTCAAACAGTATTAAGCAATAATTTAATGTTCTCTTCATGACTCAGAGTTGTTTAGCTTTGTTTTGATTCTGAATACCAGCTATGACATGGATGTCTGCTGTACCCTGAGAACTGGGTGAAAAGCCAAGATTCCCGAAGGAGCTTGTATTTAGGAAGAGGAACTGGTATTAGGGTAGAGCTTAGAAATAGAGAATGGGCTGAACACAAGTGAGACCCTGGGTTCAGTCTCCAGCCCCAGCATGTATGCACTCATCTGCACACACACATACACACACATGCACGCACACGCACACGTGCACACACACACTCACACCAGTAGGCTGGGCTATAATCCCTATCCTGTCACTGGACCAAGGTGGTCTGTTTATCCTTGGAAATAAAGGCCACAAGTGTCAAGAGAAAGCAGACTGAGTTCACCAGCTCAATAAGTGCTGGCTGCAGCTGCCCTTCATTGGTAAGTTCTCATTTGAGGGTTCTAATACACTGTGTCCCAGACATGTATAACCAAATAATGATGCTGTCATTGTTAGTATTAATTACTGTATCTAGAACCTAGAATTTCCTTAAAATCTATCATAATTGCAATAACTTGAGATGGGAAATCGCTTAGCTATCCTCTGGCTGGGGTCCTGGCCTGTGTAAGTGGTAAGGGATCTGGGCAGTCATGTTCCATTCACCCCTCTCTGTTCCTCACGGTAGATGGAATGTGACTACCTACTTCAAGCTCTTGCTGCCTTCACTCCCTGCCATAATAGATTGATATATCCTTAAAGTGTGAGCAGAACAAACCTTTGCTCCTTAAGTTGCTTCTGTCAGAATATTTTATCACAGCAACAAGTAAAGAAACTATTACGATCCTATGTGACAACTAAGAGCAAGCAAAGTAGAGATGACAGCTTTGGAAATATATCTATTTGAGGAGGAGGGGAGAGAGGAAGAATGTCTGTGTGGTGCACTCTAATCCCAGCACTCGGGAGACAGAGGCAAGCAGATCTCTGAGTTTGAGACCAGCCTAGTCTACAGAGTCTCAGAACAGCCAGGGCTACACAGAGAAACCCTGTCTTGAAAAATCAAACAGAAGAGGGAGAGGAAGAGGAAGAGAAAGAGGAAGAGGAGGAGAAGAAGGAAAAGGAGGAGGAGGAAGAGGAAGAGGAAGAAGAGGAGGAGTAAGAGGAGGAGGAAGAGGAGGAGGAGGAAACGGAGGAGGAAGAGGAGGAGGAAGAGGAAGAGGAGGGAAAGGAAGAGGAGGAGGAGATTAATCCTGTATAGGATGGAGAAGCACCAGGATGGCCTCTTAAAAGGAAATTTTTAAGCTCCTCCAGTAATCCAAGCATGAGGGATGAGTCAGGCAGGTAGTCACAAGGGAAAGAGAATGGAAAGAACACAGCTATTTAGAAAATGAAATAAGAAGACCTTGACATTAAATGCGAGTGATCCAATAGGGGAAGTGGTCAAGATAATGCCAAGGCTTTAGTAACTGGATGGCTAAGGACCTGCTAACTGAAATATGAACAAAAACAAGTAACTGGAGAAACAGTTGTGAGAGCTATTGGTCGTAGTACTACTAGAAATTTTCTGGTAATTAACTATATGCATAGACACTTGGAGCAAACCTATGATTAAATGATAAACATTTAATCTACTGATAAGAAAATGTGTTCCTTGATGATTGCAAACCAAAATAGGTTGATTTTCTTCATAAAGTAGTCTTTAATGAGCCTTGATTCTGTACACTGGACTGATGAATATGATTTGGAAATTAATGCATGTTGTCTTATGGCATCCTTTGTTTCATAACTTCAAGGAGCACTATAGTGACAATTAGTATGGAATCCTTTCTTGTTTAGATTTTTCTGGCACAGGATCTTATTATATAGCCTTTGCTGGCCTGAAACTTGCTAGTCTCAAACTTGTAGTCATTTCTCTTGTCTCTTCACTTGAACTGAGATTAGAGGCATGCAGCAGCATGCATTGCCTAATACGTAATAACTGTTACTCTATTAAGACAGTATCAGTAACAAAAAGACGGTTTCTAGCTGGGTGTGACAGCACAGGAGAGACAGGAGGAGGATCTCTATGAAGGATGAGTTCAAGGTCAGACTGGCCAAGCTCTAGGCCAGTCAAGGGAACACAATGAGACCCTGTCTCAAGCAAAGCAAAGCAAAACAACAATGAAAAAGACTGCTTCCAAAATGAAAGTCTTAGGTAAATATCAATCTGATCATGAATGACATTTAAAATGCAAAAGGAAGAAAAGAGCATATCTGTAGTAACAGAATAAGAAGCACTTTGGCTGGACTTGGTGACACACACTTATTATCCTAGCCCTGGGGTGTCTGGATAGGAAGATCTCAAGTTGGAAGCTAGCCTGGCCTAGATGGCAAGATCTTGTGTCAAAAGATATAACAAATACAAAACCAAAATTCTGATTCCTCAGTGACACCAATTCTTTTAGATTTAGTGTTCAAGTGACTGACCCCTGTGACAATGAGGAATGTTCAATAGTGATTCATATTTTCATATATACACACACAGCACACTGACTCATCCACATCTAGATAAAAACACTCCTAAATATGGGCACAACCTCAGAAACCCTCCAGGACCTATGTTGTATGTAAGCAGAAAAAAACAAACAAACAAAACAACAACAACAAAACAAACAAACAACAAAAAAAGGGATTTGTGACACCTAGATAAAGGAAAGGTTAATCATGAGCAGAGAAGAGGTGGGAAATTTTCTCAAAAGGTATAAAAGTGAAGTACAAAGTGGGTCTCCATGGTCTTTCAAAATGTAAGAGCTATCTTGTTATGGAGACTCTGGCTCTCCCCACCCAACACCTCTCTACTGATACACAGTCTTATTTCACCCTAGAGAACATTCTCCACCACCGAATGATGCTCATGAAGAAAGAATCTAGCTGCTGGCAGGTCAAGCGCACAGGCTGAGGAGAACTTGTCAGATGGTTCATCCCTTCAGGTTAAACAAGATCTTTTTGTCTTGACAGGGTACCAAGAAAAGTGGCCATGTTTCCTCCACTCAGCTTCTCAACACCTCCACCCTTCGCACTTCATTACAGCCTTAGCAGCAGAACAGCCTTGTCCCTTCAGGGCAAAGCTTTCTGCTTTCTACCCTCCCCCCACCCCTGGTGCCTAACTCCCTGGCTCTGTTCCTCTCACCCACCCAGCACGAACTTGCTGACACTTAGCTTCTTTGAAGTGTATTTGGAATGTGTAGTACAGATGGGCTCTTGGTTCCATCAGATTGTCTATGAAATAATAGTATCTTTTTATGACTTCAATTAATGAGTGAATTCACTAATCTCCAAATCTTTTATAGCTCATGTCCAGTGGTTTGTTTAGAAGTTCAGTACATGGGCTGGGGAGATGCTTCATTGGTAAAGTGCTTGCCACAAAAGTGTGAGAAGCTGAGTTTGGATGGCAGCACCCATGTAAAGGCCAGGCACTGAAGCATCTGCCTGTAGCATCAGTACTGAGGAATGGAAAGCACAGAGGTCTGTAGCTCACTGATCCTCTACTCTAGCCAGTTTGTGAACCCAAGATTCAGTGGGAGGACCTGAAGAGTCATTGAGAAGATATCCGGTATGTCTACAGTTGATACACACAGACACAGACACACACACACACAGACACACACACACCTGCACACACACAGATATTTACACCCATTTACAAGAACACACACACACACACACACACACACATATGCACCAAAACTATATAAAATAAAATAAAAACAGTGACAGATCATGATTTATATAGGATTGTGAGAGAGGTTGTCAAAAAGAACAAATGAGCCACACAATGTGGTGAAATAGCCTACAGATGAATACAAGATAAGACTCGGGCACAAGAGATGAGAATGGTTCCTGAAGTTGACATCAGGCTTATGCATGTGAGTATGCATGTGCATACAAAGATGTGACTCCATATGTGCAAATACACACACACACATACACACAGCCTTGGTTAGGAGCAGTCATGACATTAATCAAGGAAAACAGAAGGGAGGGATAGTGATGTTGGAGAGGACAACAGGGGGACATGGTGCTAGGGAAGCAGAATTCAGGTGTGGGCTTGCTGAGTTTAGATGCTGCTTAGATGCCAACCTGGAAAAGTCATGTGGACACTGGATGCAAAGCATGATGCCCAGAGGGCACCACTTGGCCTCTGTGGTGTGGGCTCTCAGGCTTCTTGATGGCTATCTTGTTTTTAACACAATTGAGACAAGCTGGCAACCAATACTAAATGAATGACTTAAAGATAGTTTCAGGGCCAAGATTTGAACAAGAATATACATTCCAGATCACAGGTATTTATTTCAGGTATAAAATAGAAAGGCCCATTATAATGAGAAGTAAAACAAGAAGAGGAAGAGGAGAAGGGCAAGAAGGAGACAAGGGCCGTCAGGACGGCTTAGCAGGTAAGTGTGCTTGCTATACAAATCCAGCAACTGGAGTTTAAGTCTCTGACCCTACATGGATACAGAAGAAGACTGGCTCCACAAAATGTTCGGTTAACTTTGAAATGTATACTGTGGCACATACACTGTCTCCCACACATGCAATAATAAAAGGAAGAGAAGGAAGAAGGGGAGGAAGGAGGCATTTACATGAATTCAGTACACCCTGTGATAATTAAAATTGGAAAGCAATAGGAACTTTTGCAGGGACAGGATCTTCTTAGCCAAGTGATCACACTGAGCATCGTTATCCTGGTGAATTACTTGTTCACCAAGCAACCTGAGGACATAGCACCACACTGGTGAAGGTCTTGACACACTGAATCTGAGATCAAAATGGCATCAGAGACACCCACTCCAAGAAACATTCTATAAAGAAGGCATTTGGGTTTGAAAGGTCAAGATGAGAAAACGTTTCCGATTTAGGGACAGTTAAAAGAAAGATCCATGAAATGGCCCTAGGCTGGATGTTTTCATTACAAATGACTCTTTAGTAGGACAACCAGAAAACTCAAGTGGAATGGAGGGTTGTGTGCTAGCAAAGCTGCAATGTGAGTGGTTTGAAGCTGATGGTTATGTTTAGTTCAGTAGAAAATTTCTCTGCAAGTAGCCTTTCTCTGTAAGGGCAAGCTGTGTTCAAGTTACGTTTCACTGATTATGACAACATCTTTTCACCATATTTGCAAAGTTTCTCGAAGTATGACATAAAAACACCAGTTTAAATAAACGGCAAGGATTACACCCATCCATTCATTCCTACTTGGCGACTACTGATTCTGAACAAACTTCAAGTGTCAGTGTCAGATGCCAGCTTGATTTTCTATAACCCCAGCACTGGAAATACAGAGACAAGGTATCCCAGGAACAGCTTGGCCAGCCAGTCTAGCTGGATCAGCAGGCTCCAGCATTAGTGAGGAATCCAGTCTTAAAGAATAAAGTGGGGGGTGGAACTAGGATAGGTCAGTGGTAGAGTCCTTGCCTATTCTGCATGAAGACCCATTTTCAATCACCAGTACCACAGAAATCAAACTCATCTTACAAAGAGCAAAGTATTTCTGGGGCTGGAGAAATGGCTTGACAGTTAAGAATGCTTGATGCTCTTCCAGAAGACACTAGTTTGGGTCTCAGCACCCATTTTGGGTAGCTGATAATCACTTGTAACCCAGATTAAAAACTCTAAATTTTTTAAATCTGTTTGAGCTTCTGTTGGCCTTTTAGCTCAGTCTTCCTGCAAAGTTTAACATCTGTGATGAAAACAAAGCAGTGAAGCCAAGACCAGGCTAGCCTCCTGCTCCCTCTTCCCAACCCACTCTCTATCATCTGGACCACACAGAATTCCCACTAGAGATCACTGAGAATCTGAAGACAGAAACATTGAAGTGTCCTCCCAGGAGATAAGATGAAGCTCAACTCCACAACTTCACCAGAGCATAATTACTTTTGTTTCAAAATATATGAGTTTCAAGCTAGCAGTTTTAGAAAATGCAATGTGCAAATTCTGCTATTACAGTTATCTACACTGCAACCTGTGGGACAGAATCTCTAACAACTAAAAATGTACTTCTATACATTCTTGGTATTTGGAGGTTGCAACCTACCTCTAGAACATGATATGTTTTCTCTTCAAGACTGAATGATTCCCATAGCTGTTATGGATAGGAAGGGGAGAGGGAAAGGAGGAGGGAGGAGGGGAATTTTCCATAAAGAAAACTGTCTCGTGGATCACACACATTCTCTGAATTAATGCTGGCTTCTTAAATGCTAGACCTCTGGCTTAATTTTTTTTTTTTTAAATTGAACCACCTGCTAGTCAAGAGCTATAAAAATACTTTGTATTAAAAGAATGACAGGGGAAAAAATCCAATCTGTCTCAAGAACTTGTTCATCAAGTCTTTGAACTTCAGCCAACTCTGCCATGGAGAAGAGAGAAATATATGACTAAAGAGAACTGAGAGAAGACAACTCCCCTATACTGGACCTCCAGAAGCCAGTCAGATCCCAGGTAAGCCTTTGCAAAGTTGTGCAGGACTGAGGTCTCTAATCTATCCTGAAATCACTTCGTGAAAACATGCCTGCCTACTTAAGAACAAAAACAAAACAATGTTTATCATGTGCAAAGGAAGCATGCTAGTTCAGAGAGTGAAATGCAAACTTAAAGCTAAGTACTAAAATTCAAAAATAAACATTGAGGGCGTCAGTTTTTGGCTTATGGGAAGCAGATGTCAAGACAGAATTAGGAATAGAGAATCATTATTATGGAGGGAAATACCACTGGTCCACTGGCCAACTAGAAAAGTCAACCTGAAGGACAACTGTCAGACACCACCATGCACTGTCACTATCTGGAAGAGTTTCAGGGACAGTGTAGCCCATGAGAACACGCTGGTGGATCACATGATGTGTTAGCTGCAGGTTGATGACCAGCAGTCCCATTGAATGTTCTGAGTTGAGTGCCCAGCAAAGGAGTCAACACAAAAGCGAGCTAACAACTTAGTTGTTCTATAAAAGCAAACTGGGCTGACAGCAGGAAATCAAGAGAGGTCAGGCCAGATGCAGCCTTTTACATCTGCTTCAGAGAATAGATTTCCAGGCTGTTGAGTCAAGTTCCCCACAGGTGACCTTTCCTATGCCCTATCTGTTTCTTACATGTTACTTGTCATCTTGTTTGTGAACTCAATTAGTTTTCTACTTGGTTAATCTCCCTTTAGATTGAGGACAACTTGAAGGCCACATCCTACTGTTCATCTTTCAATTTATTGTGGCACCTGTCAGCGGTTTAAGCACAGAAGGTTTATGGTCCTGACAATCAAGTGTCTTTGCATGGGCATAAATGTGAAGGGACTTGAGTAAATGATGCTAAATTATGAAGATAATTACTCTGAAGAGAGTTAATTGAGACAACAAATGTTTGCTCTTTAAATCACATTGGTTATCATCTTAATTCCCTCTTCTAAACTTGTACAAATGTAGATGAAATATAGCTCCCAACCATCAACCATCTTGCTGTAGCAAGATCCTTGCCCAAAGGGCAAGCTGTTTACTAGCCCTACTGGCCAACAAGTGTGACATTTCACAACCTAGCTTCTTGACTACAATGTGAACCATAGTTCTGGATAGGAGACACAGGGTCGGACTTCTTTCCTCTGGTGTTGCTTCTATTGCTGTGTTTCAGAAATTGCTAGAAACAGATTTAGGTGTTTTCAGATCCAAAGTCAAGTATTCCTTTCCCCTCCCCCCTCCATGAAATCATCCACACTATTTATACAGAACTTTGAGACTTGCAGAGCACAATAATTCCAAGGGCCATCCCACTATGCAATGAAATTTTCACTCTATCGGCAAGATAAAAGACCAGGGGGAGGCAGCATTCAGTAAAATAAAGGATGCTGTACTCAAGACTAAAAGTACCAGGCTCCAAACTCTTTATGGCTTATTTTAACATTTAATAGAGAACCAAATAGGAAAAATAGCCTTTCATGAGCTAAGACATAGGGACAGTCATGATGAACTATTATTTCTAAGATTTTAATCTTAAGGGTAAGAAGATTGTTAGCTGAGCTAAATATTTGGTTAAAAAGAGGAGTTTGTTTTTTTTTTAAGCAAAAATTTAGGTTTTAGCAATGAACTCAGAAAAGTAAAATCAAATGCACACAGCCAGAAAAGTAATATCAAATGCACACAAATTTTTGTTTGTAATTCAAGACGTTATATACAGTTATATAGGCTACTACTTTGAACCTGGAAAAGGAATGAGACAGGAAGTATGATGGAATTAGTGACATAGACAGGATAATCTCAAAGTTAAGGCCAGATCCAGTCTCAAATTAAAAGTAGAACTTAGGGCTGGGGATGTAGTTCAGTGGTAGACTACTTGCCTAGCATGTTCTGGATTTAATCTCCTGTTCAGAAATAAAAAGACAAAACAACATATAATGATGAAAGTATTATCCTATTCAGCACATCTAAATAAAAAGGTATATAAAATCTACAATCCATTAGTCTATCTAAATATGTTTCTCAGAATTGATTTTTAAGTACATAAACCTACAGGATCTTTTTAAAGATTATATTTATAAGAGATGCTTGGGTGATCTTTTCAACACTAAGAAACCCTAACTGTTGAGTTCACTGGTCAGTAAGCTTGCACTATTTGCTATGTTTCAATAATCTGTGGGTAATAAATGACATTTCAATACTATGCATTTAGCACATACACTGGAAACCCATGTGAGACTAGCAAATGCTTCATGACATGTGCGTTACTACATAGACAAGCAAGGATCAGGAGCAAAAACTGAAGCCATTAATTGGAGGCAGAGAGAAGATGCAAAGGCTTCAAAATCATGGCAAGGGTCTAGTTTTTTGCTGGATAGTGATCACTATAGACTTTCATACAGTTTACACTCCTTCTGTATAATTTATGGTACATTCTGTGTATTTTTTTTAAAAAATCAAATACAAATAAGACAGAAATCCTTGGCTATGTTATGTCCATGGAAAGACGCCAAAAGGAAATGCTAGACACAGAAGATCTGAAAGCATGTGATTCTGTTGGAACCTGTCCTGGAAGAGAAACTATTAGTGGGCTCCTCCAGTGACAAACTTATTTTGAAGAAAATGTCCATGTTTTCCCAGAAGTTACTGAATGAGCAAAGATGAAGAAGAGTTCATGTTGGTTTAATGTAGATGATGTTTCTAGAGGCTCTAGGCAACACCAACAAAGAACACCTATTGTGAACACAATGTGTGGTGAAGCCACCATCCAATGAGGGGTAAACTGTGTGTAAGGGCATCAATTATCTGGGTATCATGGTAGTAAGTTAGGACATCTAGGGACAACATAGGACCCAGGACAAGGAGGAGGCTACAACTGAAAGCACACCCTGGCTCCAAAGTACCTGTTATGGCAGCCGTCCATGACATCACAGTTTTCTTCTGCAGCCCAAGCAACCAGGTTCACCTGGAAAGCTAAGTGACTAAGACCACGAGCATGAACACATGGGATTTCCCATCCTCTGTTCGAATACTTCTTGTAAAAGTGAACTCAAGGAGAGGGCAAACAGAGCTGCTTCAGGTGACATAAGAAGAGCAATGCTTGCATGCTTCTGAAACAAGGATCCAATAAAATTCCACACATATATCTCTGCTTTTCTACTTTAAAATACATGCTATCAAGGATGATACCATTTTATCCCAATTCTGTAGTTTTAAACAGATAATTTGCTTCCTTGGGTGATACTCTGATTATATAAACCATCATTTCTAATTATGGAATGTTGAGACCCATAAATAAGCCTTGGGCCCTCCTGAAAGCTTAGCCAGTGTAGACAGAAGCAGAGGGAGAAGAAATAAGCTACTCTATTCATGGTTTGCACTAGATTAAATTGCTGATACTCCAGATTGAAAGTGGTCAGATATCAGATATTTCACATGGATAGATCTAATAGGTCAAAATCATCACCCGCAGGTTAGAAACACAGCAAATAATTAGTACAAGCTCACTGAAAAGTGAACTCAACAAGTAGGATTCATTAGGGTTGGAAAGGTTGTCTTATAATGATGATCTTTAAAAAGTTCCCATGTAGGTTTATCTAAAGAATCTGTTCTGAGAAATACTTAGACTCACTGAATCTCAGTTCTTTCCATTTCATTCTTGACTGATGCTCCACTTCTAGCAGTCCTGTAGTCTCTCCCTTGGATACACAGTGGTTCAACTTTTGCTCCATGAATGTTGTTTTCATAAAAATAAAATCCCCCGATTTTTTTACTTGACTGTTTTTCCCAATTGGGAATATTCTTAGCTTGCAAACCTAGTTGGAATCCAAAATAAGTATAAGATTTTTAAAGCTCTAGTAAAATATCAGCAAACAAAAATATATAAATTGCTGCTGCAGGGTACAACTTAACTCATATCGATAAAAATAGGAAGTACCAATTTCATAAATAAAGAGTCAGAAGAAAACATTTAAGTTGTAGTTGATACTTTTAAGCAGGAGAGAGGGATGGGGTTCACAACTAACCTTTCTTTAAAACGATTTCAATACCAAATGTCCTTCCTCATTATCTTTGTATTTACTCCAGACAGAAAGCTGGAGATGTGAGTGCTGAGCCTTAGCCATTCACATCTCTCTGACAAGGTGCATGTCTATCTCTGTCCTCTTTTGAACTACTCAAGCCAAGATTGTCTTAAGTAAGCCAAAATGCTACTGTCTCAGTGCTTCAAAATGCCATTACATGTAACTTCTGCCTTTGATTGGATCAGGGGTCCATCCTGCTGTTCTTACCTTCCTGGGTGCAATCAAGACGGGGAGATGGGCAGAGCCTATTCTATCTTCTTCTTTTCTGCAGTCTAACCAGTCAAACAAAAGCAATTGCTATCAGTAGAAATGTCTTTCTTTCTTTCTTTCTTCCTCCCTTTCTTTCTTTCTTTGTTTGTTTCTTTCTTCTTTTACATTTTATTTATTTAAAACAAAACAAACACTTTCTAATAGCAGGCTTGATAAGACTTTTAAAAGTTACTTGACTACAGAAGGTTCTCAAGCAGGATATAGCATATTTTTAGTGCCTCTTACATTCAAATTGATTGTTTGCATAATCTTTCTGTCTGAAGAAACCATAGTGAGATCTGTTCTTCCTGAGTTTGCCTTTGCAAATCTGCTATTAATGTTTCAGATTGGATAATGGAACAGACTGTCCATGACAGGTAATTAGAACTGCATGTCCACAGACTTCAAAATTACAGATTGATGTTGACATGCTTTAGCTGGCTAACATTTCAACTAAGGGTTCTATCCACTTGGGAAAGGTGGAAGCTTCTCAAGTGACCCTTTTCTGGGCTCCTCAACCTAGCTACAATAATTAGAACAAGTCTAACCAGCATAGCTCTATAGTTTGTCTGTATTTCTTTTATTGTACATGAAAGGAGAGTTTCTGCATCCTATATGCAGAAAGAAAGATAGTCAATATACCATATATACATATATGTGTATATATGCAATGTTTATATAATATATACCAAATATATATGTATATGATATATATCATATATATACCAAATATAAATAATATATATGATGAGTAGCATATGTGTTTATATATACATATGTATGTATATATATATAAATACACACACACACACACACACTCAAGTATCTACTACTTTCAAAGTGTTTAGAGATATGAAGTTACACAGAATAGACCAGGATTGGCCTTGGCCAGCTCTGTGGCCTTGGAAAAATCATTCAAGCATTTCTCCTCAATTCCCACAGCTGGGAAACAAAGACAGTGTATCACATGACCTCTGAAAGTTTATCCTCCTAGCAATTTAGGATGCTATGAATTACTCCAGAGCCTTGAGACTTTTGTGAGAAGGCAGGTGCAGCCCCAGCACCAGCCCATCTTCACCTCCTATAGTAAGCTCTATTCCTAAAAGAGAGCTTCCAACATCTTGGACCTCCCTGGAGCCAATCTTCAGTGCTTTGCATGCACCTTTGCACATCTTAACAAACACAAGTAGGATGCCAAAAAAGTATATTAGCAAGGGTGCTGTCAGCCAGTCATGAAGACCAGAGGAGAATCCTTGGCCAAAAAATGTCCTCCCACATAGAAAAGAGCTGGTAATTGGAAGGTAGAGGAGGAATCCCCCCACCTCCTGGAGCATCCTGTGAGGAGGTGGGTGCCCCTGCCATTACCCAAGCCTCTGCCAGAGCAGAAGTAAAAAGGAGAAAGCTCCCTCATCCTTGATGTGCTGAGCATTTCCAGGGCTGCCTTCCAGTTCCTGGCAGGCAGGATCCTGCTGGCAGAAGTTAGTTAGTATTCCCTTCTGTGGGAGCAGAAGGGAATTTCAATATGACAGTTGGGAAACACCGGCTCCTATCAGCCCTTGAGCAAGGTTTATGGTCTCCAGCTTTCAGTGTCAATGGCAGGATCCGGGTTGGTGGGGGATGGAATCAGAATATTTCAGGCTGTTAAAAGACTTCTGAGAAAAGAACAGACATCCGTTTCAAACCTTAATAGTGGTTAGGAGAACACAGACTCAAGTATAGTTAATTGAACCATTAATTATAAACAGTGTTCTGCATGGATGCTATTTTACACCAACAGCAAGGCAGTGTATAAACACTGGGAATTGAAACCCACCTGTTATTCCAATCTAATGAAGATCTAGGTGTGGTATTAGCCTGCAAAATCAAGACAGGGAGAAGAGTCCTCACTCAGAAGGCCAGATGGGAATCTCATAGATAATTGGTGCATAAAGCTGTTAGTGTAACCTTGACTTGAGAGAGAGAGAGAGGAGACAGAGAGAGAGAGAGAGAGAGAGAGAGAGAGAGAGAGAGAGAATATGAATCTCAAATAGCACAGTATGGATTCCATATGTAAAGCAAAGGTAACATTGAACTTCTACCTCCAGAGTGTTGGGATTATGGATGTATGGATCTTGTAGATGAGCTCTGGGCTTCATACATGCTAGGCAAGCTCTACCCACCGAGGGTATCCCATGGCTATCGAGTATAATTTTAAAAAGATATTCATACATTTGAAACATATTCCCTGGACCAAACCCCACATAGTTCTTGGATGAAGTAAAAGTAAAAATAAAAGAAACAAACAAACTAGGGTTTCAGCTAGAGATGTTTTTTTTTAAAAAAAGCTGTAAACTGTTTCCCTGCTTTACATGACAAGTCTGAAAATTAGCCCACCTGAGGGTGTTCTTTGAGAGCATTGAGACCATTGTTCTAAGCAGCAGCCCTGTCTAAAAGCTGTGTAGATATAGAAAAGGACAAAGCATGGCCTTCTGAGGCAACGCGACGTGAGGCAGTGCCATCTGCTGAACATGATCCCTGGGTCCTTCCATGCAGGTGCATTGGCACTGGAGGCCCAAAGACTGGTATAAAACAACACCTGCCCAGCACACACTGCTAGCTGGTCATTTCAGACCTACAAATCATGGCATCCACTGTTGAAAAATTATTTAATCTCAATTCCACTGACACTAGGTACACACCTTTAAAAATAGCACTCCATCGCTAGAATTGATTTTTCTCCCCTTCGGATGTTTCTCTCTCAGTCTTTTTTTTTTTTTTAAACCGAGGGACAATAAAAGAGAATAAGGTGACTGACTATCCAATCCTTTCTCTATTACCTTGACTGCCCTTCATTTCTTACTATATCTGGTCTCACTGGGTCTCAGCCCCAAACATATATCTGTAAATCTACGGATTCCCCAGTTCTCTCCAAGACAAATATTTGTATTGCCATTGCAAGGTGTAATTCTGCTGGCTAGTTCCATCTGCTTGTTCTAATCTTCTTTTGGTCCTACATTTAGTCAGGTCATATAGCTTGGTTCTGTCCCACAGAGTCCAAGCTCTTGTCAATTATGATTATTTATGTAACACCAGCTGTGGAAACCAAACTGAATAGGATGTCCATAATCCAGAGCTTAGTTAGACAAGCACAGTCAAGAAAGATGAGGTATGTCTGGTGAGTGTTAGGAAACACTCTGTGCGGTACGTGTCAGCATCATGAGGGTCTGATGCACCCAGGAATGATAGTGCAGCGTGGGTAGGTGTTGCTTCTAGGACGGGCAGATGATGGAGCTCTGTCTCAAAGAGGGGCAGCTGTGAGCCAGTGCAGGAAAGAAGGGTGAGTAAGAAGGGATGGGTGGTCCAAAGGAGGGAACGGAGCATGGTGAGATTTGTGTTGCTGAGGCATGCTGGGATATTAATTATGGTGAGATCAGAAGGTGAGCAGAATACAGGTGAGGAAGGAAGGCTGCATTCAGCATCACTAGAAGCCATTAGGAGATAAGAAAAACAAAACAAAGCAAAACAAACAAACAAACAAAAACTTCTAGCCAGCCAAGACAAAAGATGGGTGGAATGGGTACCGAGAGACGAAAGACAGGCTAATCGGCTACTGTAATAACCTTGGCCATGGCATGGACAACAAGAAGCCATGGCAGCTGAGATGAATAAGGGGTGGCCATTTTGTGTTAAAATCACAGTTAGGAATTCTTTATTGTAAAAAAAAAAAGGGGGGGGGATAATGAAGATAAGGTTAAGAAACGGCTCTTGGGTATCTTATTAAAGCATACGCTTAGATAATAATTGTGTCTACCACTTAAGATGCAGGCTGGACAGTCTTCTAAGTGAGTCACACACATTACCTCATGTATGTAACTTTTTTGCCTGATTTAATCTTCACAACAGCCCAGAAAGATCAGTATCCACTTGTCTGATAAGGAAAATGAAGGAAAGAGAGTAGCTGAGCTGTCGGGTTATCATGTGTAACAAAGAACCAGCCTGACACTAAATCCCTACACCATTCCCAAGAAGAAAGAATCCTGAAGAAGATGGTGCTTTATTTATGTGCACTGAACTTAGGAATTTCTGAAGAGCTCTCTAAAGGCCTAGAAACAATTCTGGCAGTAACAGGGACATCCAAGCTGGAGATGTATTTTAGAGGATGCTGTGGTTTGAGATGGCTGCTGCAGCCCCTGAGTGGGAAGTAATTTAGGCTAATAATCTCAGCCTTGAAGACTAAAGTCTCCGGCATTCGGGCTCAGATTACCTCCCAGTGTGAGAGAACTCAGGGCATAACTGTTCAATAATGGGGCATGGGGGAAGAGAGAATCTGATCTGAGAAGATGGTAGCATTCATGGCTTCAGGAAAGACACCTGAGCTTATGATGAGATGAATACCTGGCTCTGAAGAAAACACGAATGCATAGAATGGACCAATACAATTTTCATAACCAATAAGTTTCTGAAGTTCTTCATCCTTTCCCTATCTCTATACGTGTGTGTGTGTGTGTGTGTGTGTGTGTGTGTGCGCGCGTGTGCGTGCGTGCATGTGCCTGAGTGCATTTTTGTACATGGGTATGTACATGTAGAAGCCAAAAGTCAACTTTGGGATTTGCTCCTCAGGAGCTGCTGATCTTGTTCTTGTGAGATAGAGTCCCTCCTTGGCCTGGAGCTCCCTATTAAGCAAGGGTGGACAACCCAGGAGCCAGCTGTCTCTGTTTTACTAGCTCTTGAATTACAAATGTACACCACCATGCCTGACTCACTCACTCACTCTCTCTCTCTCTCTCTCTCTCTCTCTCTCTCTCTCTCTTTCTCTCTCTCTCTCTCCCCCCATCCCTCCGTCCCTCCCTCCCTCCTTCCTTCCTTCCTTCTTCCTCTTCCTCTTGTCCTCCTACTCCTTCTTCAATTGGGGTTCTGAGATTCAAACACAGAACTTCTGCTTGCAGGGACTTCAACAGCTCAGCTACCTCCCTGGCCCAGCATGTTAGATTTTTGAAAGTCTCACCATGTAGCCATAACTGGCCTTGAACTCACAATAGTTATGGCCCACTATGCCTGTGCTATTCAGGAGTAGTGGCTGTGAAGCCAGAAAGAACCAATGCTACTCTGAAAGCTGGCAGTTTGGTAGGACAGGGAACTAGAAAAACCCAGTTTTCCATCACAAAGCAGTGACTGCCTGCAGCATGAAGTGATCTTTAGCCTGGGAATTTCACTCCCACAGGCCACTGCTGGCATCTAGGAGGCAAAGCTCAGAAGCACAGCTAAGCACCTTACAACAAAGACTTACTGGGAACAAACTATCAATAGTGTGGTGGCTCAGAAACCCTTAATGAGGGTAAGCTGACACAGCCCACAGTAGGGAACAAAAAGTCGCCTAGGGAGATCAGAACAGGTTCATAAACAATAGAGCAGACTCGACAGGAAGCGATTTGCCAGGCTAATGGGTGGATATCTGGTTTTAAGTGACATCTGCTCCCATTAAGGACAGCAGTCTTTATAGTCTGAATCTATTATTGGTGTTTATTAAACATAAATACCACTGTATGCAAAACAATCCCCTCTTTGCTACAGAAGAGAAATCTTCATAAAAAGGACAGGGTGTGCCCCTTCAGGAGTATCAGAACAGCAATGCTGGCCAAGCCTTTGTACCTACTTCGTTATTTAGATTCTAGTGGTCCCAGGAGGTGGGGAGTGTGGGTTGTGCTTTGTAAATTCAGAAATCTCTCCTTGAGATTATGTGGCATTTCTATATGTATGTATCTATATCTATGTATCTATGTATCTATGTATGTTTCTATATCTATATATCTATATCTATGTATCTATATGTATCTATGCATGTATCTATATGTATCTATCATCTATCTCTATATCTATCTATCTATCTATCTATCTCTATATCTATCTATCTATCTATCTATCTATCTATCTATCTATCTATCTATCTCTGAAACAGGAAAAGGCAAAAAGGCAATGGCCATTTGACCAAAGTGTGACAAACGTAAGTTGTCTGTAATTATAGTTAGGACTTTTAGAAGGCTTGGCTGAAACTCAGCAGCTAGGGGAGGATGATGAGGTTAGAGGTATCTAGGATCCAAACCACAAAGATAAAGAAAAACATGTGATAAATATTTCTTTCAGGCTTTGGGGGTTATAATCAAGGAAAGTTCCCATTGCAGCCAGTCTCAGGGAGGATGGCCCATTTCACTTTCTATGCCTTTGTGAAAGCTGCTGATAAAGAAAGCATTGATGGTAATCCCCACTTCATCAGAATATCCAAGAATTGAGACACGTATCTAACCATTCTTATAATTAATAAACATGTAAGCAAAAAGAGCTTCTATTAATTTTGATTTTATTAATATTAAAATTTTATTAATAATAAATTATATAACCTTGTATAATATATAATTGTTAAAGTTATATAGTTTTATTTATATAGTGATTTATAATTTTATTATAATTCTTAGATGTCAAGAGAGCAGTCATAGATGGCTCAATCTTCTTAAATGTATCTTTGTGAATGTGTTGTGGAGCCACAGGATAACCTTGAGTGTCATTCCTCAGGTTCTATCTGTCTGTCTGTCTGTCTATGTACATATCATCTATTTATCTATCTATCATCTGTCTACCTATTATCTATCATCTACCTACCCATATCTATCTATGTATCTATGAATCTATATATGTATGTATGTATATAGTATCTATCTATTATTTATTTTTGTGTCATTGTTCATTATTGGTCTGTAATACAAGTGTGTTAGACTGACTAAGCTCTCTGGATCCTCCTGTCTCTGCCTCTCCAGCACTAGGATCACAAACCCATGACTATTTTATTTTGTTTTCTCTTAGCCATTTTTTTGGGGAAGGACAGTATATCCTGGAATTCCTCTTAACTTTATAAAACTTTCAAGTTTATAACACCTTGTACTTTCAGGTTATTTCTTATAATATGGTGGTGAGACAGGCATGGGTTGGAGGAAGGGGCTACCCAGTGTCCAGGGAGCAAAGGCTCTGGGGGTATATATGTACTTTATGTGGGAAGCAACCTTACGTTTACAGAACACTTACAGGAAGTGTTATTTCATGTGGTACATCGAAGATGTCATCTTTCTTTACTGAGAGAGACAACGAGTTCTAGAATAAAACTATATAAACATTGTATTGAGAAGGTCATCTCTCAGGGTGGCTATTAGTGTATAGTATAATTGGCTTGCTGAGCTACAGTGTGTGTCTTCTGCTCTGAATTTCTCTGAAGTGTTGTGGGCAGCTTCTTCTCCTCACTTAATGCAACAAGCAATGTGAAGTATCTCATCACTAATCCCAACATGTGTCTTCACAGCATTTACCAGGACACAGACAAAACCCACACAGGGGACTCTGGTAAGGTATTACAGGGGAACATGCCCTCGGCTGAAATTCAGGAAAGACATCCCTCATCTGCCTCACTGACATCTTGCTGTGTGACTGAGTATGAATTCTAAATCTTTGTTTCCTTTTTGTGAAATCAGTGACTATATTACAAGAGCTTCGGGGCTATGCGAATCCAGTGGAACCAAAGTATTTAAAGATAGTAGCACTAGGGTTATTATGGAATAGGCTGTTCCCTCATGTTCCACTTATTGTGTGTGTGTGTGTGTGTGTCTGTGTGTGTGTGTCTGTGTGTCTGTGTCTGTGTGTGTAATCTTCTATTTATGAAATAAATAGAAATTATTTCATAATTATTATTCCAGAAATAATTAGGAAAACTTTTCTTTGAGTCTGTTTACCTTCTTCTTTAGTTATAGTTGATACTTAAATTATTGCTATGTAGTGATGTAGCGGATATCATAAATCACATGGTATTGTAAGCTCACACTTTACACTGGTTTATGTGACTCCTATGAATTACAGGAATCACATATTTCTATAAGAACAATCTTAAAGCTTTCTATTTTCAGTCTTTCTAATTTTAGTGTTTGTTTACAACTGAATGATTCAAGAGTTGTTTAAATCATAGGATTAAAAACACATATTATAAATGTAGGAGCTTATAGTCATTATTTCTAGTTACAAGATTAAGAAACCATGATTATCAAACTAAGCCCTCATCAAAATAATCAATCATTTCATCAGAAAGAAGAAAAAAAAGGGACATGTGAATGTAAGTTATGAAATAGTATGCATGAATAAAAGTACGCATGAGCAGCAGAGCACATACTGTATCAATAGAAATAACATGATTAAGCAATAAACTGTCATAATGGTCTTTAAAGACACTGATAATGCCATACTATGTAATTCTTTCTGGGCCTATCAATTTAGAAAATATTTGTTCAGTTAATGCCCTAAATTTGTAGTTAAAGCATAGTGCCTTCTCAGATGACTTTTGCTCTAAGGAGGGAGATTTCAGGTCCTATATTTGAAAACAAATAATAGAAGTACCCAGTTCCAGAAATAATACTAGCTCCTTTCCCATCCACCAGTTTCTTGTACTTAGTACTAAGTAGCTATTGTACTGCTGTGACCAAAATAAATTACAAAATAACTTAGGGCAGGAGTAATTTGGCTTACAGTTTCAGAGGTTCAAGATCATTTGTCACTTGGCCCCAGGAATTTGGACAGGACATTATAGACATTTTGATGTCAACAGAGGCATATGACAGAAGACAGTTGTCCACTTCATGACAAACCAGGAAATGAAGAACAAGACAGGAAATAACCAGGGACTCTCAAGGATGCATCTCCAAGTGACCCAATTCTTCTAGGAAGGCTTCACCTCCTAGCTTTTAAAGCCTTCCAAAATAGTGCCACTGGCTACAGAACAAGCATTTAAAATGTAGCCGATAGAGTGCGTTTCATATTCAATCTGTAGCATGTATCAGACCTATTACATGGCCAAAGCCCTCAACTGTTAAACTCAGGGTTTTGTTTGGGGGTATTTTGTTTTCGCTTTGTTTTGTTTTGCTTTGCTTTAGATTATTGAACTGGGTCCAAAGGATTATAATGTTCAATGGATCTCCACTAAAACATAATTCATCAAAAAGCAATGAATTCTATGAATTCTAACATGTTGTCTCCCTCTTTTGTAAGTAGTTAGTGCCACTCTCCACTCAACTCTCATAAATATATATATATATATATATATATATATATATATATATATATATATAATTTGAAATTTCTCACCTAGGAAAGGAAAACTATGAGAATCAGAAACTTACCTATAAATTTTCAATTCTCTAAGGCATTCCTGTGTTCTTTCCTAATTCCACAAAGGCAAACAGAATTCCAAAATCTTCCCAAGGGGAACATTTCACTTCTAGAATCTGACAGAGTTCTAAACTGCTCTAGTCAGCAAGCTGAAACTTAGCTGTTTCCAAGCACAGCTACCGTAGAGTTTCACGATTGACTCGACTCACAGGAAAACACACACCTGGGTGGAAACCGAGTCACTCGCGCTTCTGGTCTAGAAATCTGCAGATTGGAGCTCTGTGGGCTCATCTAATATCTGCAGATGCATAGGAAGTCACGTGGCCAAGTCCAACGATCAAACCAAAAAGACAGATGTTGGGTTTGGAGTTTATCCAAAATGGGTTGGGTTTATCCATTCTGCTCCAAAAGAATTATGTGGATTTTTATAAATGCCTATAATGTTTTTATTTTTTTCCGATAAACCCAGAGGGCTGGCAGGTATCTCATTACTCTTTCTCTGATGTATCTTGGTGTAAGAAAGGCACATCGTCACACAGTGGTAAGAGTTGGAAGGAATTTTAGAAGTTGGCTCCCTTCGAACTGTTAACTGAGGAAAGGGCCATCTTCTCTTGCCTCTCTTCAAAAATACTCATGGACATTGGCCAATGAGCTAATTCCACTACTGCCAAAATGTTTCACAGTTGACAAAGTTTTCTAGGAATGGATGGCTGGGACTGGGCTGGAGACCTAAAGGACCTGGCTTGCAGAAGCTACTGGTGAAGAACAGGAACTAACTACTACCTCTGAGCAGATTAAAGATACAACAAAACAAACACATTTATTAATTAAAAGAAAATTTGCTTTTTTGAAAATCTTTCAAATTCACATCTATTATATAATTTTGTGTAGCTCATAAGGATTTTTTTGTTTAGAATGAAAAAATAACATCATGCTAATACCACATACCCCCTTAAATGCACATGAATATTCATTCTTAAAAACCTATAGTTCTTATTTGTATTGGTATTTGGAAGGCATAAGATAAACACTGGGATAACTTTCCACTCTTCTAAAGAAAACAGAGAAGGTGAACTGATTGGAAGACTTCTTGATGTTTATGACTGATCTAAAGAGCTCCCAGTTCTCATGTGCCAATCTTTATGCCTGACAATAACACAGTTGCCTGTAGCAATTGTACCATTAGCTTATAAAAGGTACAGCTTTAGGGCAATCATCTCTCACTGGGACTGCAGCACCTTTGACCAAGGCAGCTTTTAGACTCACTCCAAGCCAACTTAAGCAACCCCTTTAATCAGAGAGGACATCAAAGCATGCAGCTGTTGCCTAGTGGCTCTCCTGGTGGCCTCATCCTCTCCCCCTGTTGACAGCAATGACACTAGTCCCTGAGATATTCTGGCTGAGAAATCATTTATCTTTCACATAGAGGGCTGTGTCTCCCTCTGAATTCAAAGTCCATAAATCTTTTTCAATACCGTAGATATCTTTTATTCTCTCTTTTAAAAGAAATGTCGGTTGTCTTCTAACTTAATACATGCCCAGATACACAGACACAGGAGAAATAAATAACAGAAAATTCTAGACACTTTGAGTACAAAAATAATTTTCTTCAGAATAACAACATGGTTTCAGAAAAATGGGATTTTCCTTCTCAACAAGGGATAATGTCTCAACTGCCTATTTTGCATTTCAAAGCATAGCGAAAAGCCCACTGGTAGATCCAAAAACCTTGCCTGAAAATCTTTCCTGCTCACTTACAATGATGCAATGTGAGAAACAGCACGGTGTCCTATGTTTGTCAATGCTCAGATTCTTAGGACAGGTTTATAAAAGGGAAAATGCTCTGAGGGATCCCAGGTTACCAGGTCAAAAGCTTCCTTTTATTTTAGTCAGAATATAGTGTGGTTTTAAATTGTAAAGTAGCAAGGAACATTGTTTTTCTTCCTTTAGACAGTGAGCTTTTCCTTACAGGTCTTGTCCTTGGGGCTGTAAGTGGAGGAGGAGGAACTAGAGATACAGTGCTCAATAATGTTGATATTGTTTGAGCACAGTGACCTGCCAAGGTGACTTTACAGTGTCCATTCTATAGTACAGGTTACCTGGTATGGCTTCATGTTAAAAGTTTTTCTTGCAAGGAACTCTGAATGGCATATCAAAACAACTGTCTCATTTACCCAATTTATGAAAGAAACAGTCTCATAAATTACCAACAAAAAACTGCAGTTAGAATTCAAATGAACTCTGACAGATTAGCAACAGAATAAACATTATAGACAGGGCAGTAAGATCGTAAGAGCCAGAGAACCAGGTGTGACACTGTCTTCTGTATAGAACAGGAAAATTGCATCCATGAAATTGCAACAAAATGGCTGCCTAAAAAAAGACCTGACCAATGACACCAGTTGACATTCCAGTGTGAATGGGAGGGATCTCACAAAGCTCCACCCCTAGATGAAGAACCACATGTGATTAAGGATTAAGGGAAAGTCAGTCTTCCGGGGGGGGGGGGGGGGGGGGGGAGTTGATCCTACACTAGTCTCAATGGTCCCAATCTCAAATGGTCAGCCCTAAAAAACATACGTATGAATGGACTCAGGAGGTTATATTTATCTATTATATAAATATAGTCATATATGTATATATAAATGTAGCAATAAGAATTAAAGGAATTAAGTTTTTTTAAAAAATGGTTATAAAATGGCACCATCTGGTTGGTTCTGAGTCTCTGGGGCCCTGTCACTCAGCTCTGGATCGTGGCATGCAGTAAGTAACCGCTGACACCTTTGCTTCCAACACAGAGGTTACAGTGTCTCTGGGGCTGACCTATTGAGAGTGTTTATTATGTGGTCTTGTAAGTGAGTCTTCCAAATGCACAGGCAGGAAGCATGATGTTAACAAGCGAGCCTCTCTCTAGAGAAAGCCTGCTGTGTTCTCACACACGGTCTTCCTTCCACACGTATATCTAACACCTCTGAATGGTCTTCATGAGCTCTTACAAGTGGACAAGATGCTGTGGTGGAGTTAAAGAGCCTTTCAGAAAACAGTAACATAACAATTTCAAGCTTTTGAAAAGAAACAATCACAAAAAGGAAAAATATGCCAAATATTCCATCAGGAAAATATGCAGAATAGCTTCATGTCCACAGCCAGATTCACAAACATGCAGTCTGACCCTCACTTCAAAGGTCATACTTGATTTTAGAGAGAATACTCATACATCTAGTAAGCATGTTGCTCCTGTCTGAAATTTTTTTTAAAAAGTATGACATAAATTTCTAATTGCCACAAGAATTAATGTTCCTTTTCATTAATTAAAACAGCAGGTGGGAGAATATTACATACCCTTTAGAGAAGCATGCTTTTAAAACTTCCACTATATATATATATATATATATATATATATATATATATATAATCTTTCTAATGTGATAAGTGCTTATAATTTACCAAAAAAGTATTCACAAAGGCTAAATTTATTTCTTATAAAAGGTAATTCAAGCCAATTTATATGTAGAAAAAGTACTTAAGGATTTCTTCTTTACTCATATTATTTGGGTAAATTATTGCCATGGATTTCATTTTTAGAGTCATTTTTAAAATTACAGAGAAAAATAACTTTCTGTATTTGCAGTGTAGATGGTGCTCACCACTTCCTGATACTCATTTCACTCATGTCTATGCTAACCACAATTTAAAAATACTAAAAATTAAAAGAAAAATGGAAGAAAGAAGCATGCAATTGCAAGTATGGCAGACCATAGTTTATTGAGCCATATTTTCAAAGGGACTCAGGAAGCAGCATCGGGGCCCACAGCTCTGTTAGTGCTTAGCTAGCCAGATCCTCTAAACTCTCACAAGGCAAGACTCTTGCAAAATCCCACAAATCAAGAAAGGAGCTGGGCTATCCAGTGTTGCTGGTTCTCCTAAGGGACTGGCTGTCTACTGTTACCAGCCCTCCTCTTGCCCTTTGGCTCTGCCAACATCCTTGGGCTTGCTGCCTCACAGACCTCCGCTCCTACTCAGGTGGACTAGTAGTGCTGACTTCTGACCAAACACAAATTGCTCAACCTCTGGTGGTCTTCCCCTGAACTCTTAGTGTTCTTGATTGACAGGACCTGCATCTTGATATGGCAAGGCCTTCTCTCTAGCTGCAGGTACCTAATGAACCTTGCTTATGAAATTTAATCTGACAAATTCAATAACCTCTGAGGCAGTGTCTGGGGGCCACAAGGAGTCATGCACACAACAACATGTCACACCCAGCTTTACGGAGCACAGAAGTTCCTCTGGTGATTTGCCTCCTGATCTAGTCACTAGTTGGGCAGGGTAGAGGTCTGGGAAAACCTGGTCATAAAGGTATGACTTAATGATGCTACCAACACTCTTTCTGGGGCCAGCTACCTTACCATTTCCCCAAGAAGACAGAAAGCAAAGTTCCTGGAAGTTTGGAGTGGAGACCACCACTTGTCCCAAAACTCAATCACTCATTTCAATGCGAGAAGATCGGAGGTGGAGTCTACTTAAACACTACTTATATCATTAAAGGAAAATGATTCATAAATTAGAATCAGGAGGGATCTTTTGTTGACCTTTTATAACCCCATCAGTCCTTCCAAAGAGCTCACCATATACTAAACAGGGGCTCAGTGAGGTGAAGCCATTTACTTCTTTGGTGATCATGCTCAAAATTCCCTGGTGACTTTCAGGTTATCCCTTGCAATGGACTTTTAGTTCAGACACAGATCTTGAGGCATAAATAACTGGGTAAGACAAGAATGGACTCTATATTTTTAAAACTATCTTTGAAGGAGTGCCTTAAAGCAGCCAGGTGGTAGTCAATTCTGGAAGAGGACTAGAGATGGGCTCTCATTCTGAGACAGTCGGGGAATTGGCTAAGTAGTCTCTCTATATTGAGCTGCAATTAGCCATTCCTCAAAACCTATTGCCACGAGAGTTGAGCTCAGTGATGAAACCTAAAGAAGCCTGCCTGGTCCTTCTACTTCAAAATTTTAAAATGATAATTCTTAGCACCAAGTTTATTTGTGCATCTCAAGAGAAAGCAGGGAAAGACTGGCTTCCATTTTCCAGGTATACTATCAAGTCTTTGTGATTGTCTGACACAAGGCAGGGCAACTCTAGGATTGTCTCTGGATGTTGCCACAGAAGACAGCTCAAATATTCTCGAGACTACTGTGTTTGGAGAAAGTTAGTCATCTCTCGACAGCAGCCCAAGGCTGACTGAGGGCTATCTAAACCTAACTTTAGCAGTGGGAATACATTTGTAAGAGGAAATCAGCTTTATGTTCCCTGCCTCAAGATTCATCTTCAGGGGTGGTTAACATAAAAGGACAGTGTTCAGAGGGAAAGCCATCATTGGAGAGGTCAGGGTCAAAGGAAAGAGAGGTTGCCAATGCAGCATGCAGTATCTATTGGTGCTGAACACACTTTTCTGATTGAGTCTTTCATAACTGGTGGATGCTTGTGCCAGGACAGTCAAGGCCACTCACCAGCTTCACTTCCAAGTACCCAAGTAAGACTAATTGACCAATAGGAGACCTAGAGCAGTTAATTTCCAAAGCCTCAAGGTACAAGACAGCTTTTGACACACCTCTTTCCTCCCTCCCTTTCTCTCTCCACTCCCCTCTGTGTACACTCAAGCATGAAAGTTTGTGTTTGACCACAGATAAACATTGGGTGACTTCCTCAATAGCTTTCTGTCTTTTTGAAGCAGTCTCTTACTGAATCTGGAGCTCATAGAATCAGCTAGGTTGACCAGCCAATAAGCTTCAGGGATTCACCCTGGAGCCCAGGGAACAAACACAGATAGCCAAGCTCAGTGTATATAGGGATCCAAATTCGGTCCTCACATTTCCAACAGCAGACCTTACCAACTGAGCCATCTCCCCAGCATCACATAATGCTTTTAGATCATAACTTCAGAGAGTACTAGGAACATAATAAGCCTTATTAGGTGTTTTGATAACTTCATTGTATAAATTAAGTTAATTTATGAATTTCAGTATTTTAATGCTATAAATTTTTGAAAGATGACAAGACTATCTTTGACTATTAGAGCAAATGTAAAATAAATTCAGTTAATCACCTCTAATTGACAGTGCTCACACTTGGCTGATCTTCAATTTATGTACATTAGTTGTACGTACTTCTGCTGGCTGTACATTAGGTGTATGTACTTCATCACTGTGCCTTTTTCTGCAGGTAAGTGAGAACATGGATGTGATGTTCCCTTAAAGTCCACCATCCACACAGTAGACAAAGCTGAGCCCTCAAATGGAGATGCCCAATCTTCAACAACAGGTTCCTTCTCCATTTTAATGAGTTCAAATGCATTCCTAGTAAGTTTTCTGCTAGCTACAGAAGGCTTTCTCTTTGAAATCATATTCCCTCTTTACAGTTTCCCAGAAAAATCAATATTCTACTTAGAAAAAAATTAAGATACTGTTGGGTTAAAAACCCACATATTATGAAAACAATGCATGAACTACTAATAAGTGTTCAAGTGATTTAGAAAGTACAATCCTGCCACATTGGAAAGGAGTGACAGAGTTGACAGTAGGAGTGAATCAGTCATCAGTACAAGTGTGGAAATGACCTTCAGATGTGCCATTCTGTCATTGTAAAGGTGTGGCTGTGTGCCTAGTCCCCTCTAACAGTCATAACTATCACATGGACCAAAACAAAACAAACAAAAACCCAAAGACTTTTTTTTTCCAGTAATTTCCACTCATATTTTATTCAAACTGTTGAAGATTGTACTATGGCTTATAGTAGTAGATTTCATTGGAGAGGGAAATGGATCCCAACTGTCACAAAAGGCCATGTATAAGCAGAGCTTTATTGCTGCTGTCATGGATCTGTTCCTGATGACATTGCATCCAGCTTTTCTCTTACCTAAGTACCCTGAAATGTACTGCAAAGCATACTCTCAGGCTTAGCATCACTCTGTGGGTTTATTAATAACTATTGATTAAATACACTTATTTTACATTCGTTCTAGTAGTCTAATATAGTCTTTTTATTTTCAAAGATTTATAGCATTAGAATACTGAAATTCATACATTAACTTAAAATCAATAGCCTACTGATGACTCAATTTTGTGTCTTTATGATGAATCTCTCATCTGTGCTTCAGACTCATCTGTCCAAACATCTATCTCCTCCTCCTCACTTCTGCTTCATAGGCATCTTTAATGTAGTGTGTCCCCAAAAGAACTCAAGTACGAATTAAGAAACCCCGTCTTCCTCATCTCTGGCATGTACCACCTTTCATCTATGTGTACCAAGCTTGGAGTCTCTTGGACTGTGCTGTTCGTTGCTGGCACTGCCCCAAAGCTTATTCCTTCTACCCACTTCTCGCCAGCGCCACTGCCACCACCCGAGTGAGGAGCTGCACTCCCTTATGCATTCCTTTTCCTCTGCCCCTTCCAGAGTATGTGTAGGAATTACTTTCCTCATTTCCTTGACAATATGTAACTAAAGCAACTTCTGTGCTAGCTTTAGCTCACAGTTTGAAGGCTGAGGATGAAGGAAAGGAAGCCATAGCAGTAGGATCATAAGGATGCTGCTAATACTGCATTTGCAATCAGGAAGCAGAGAACAACGAATCTTTTTATTATTTATTTATTTACTTTAATTTCTTTATTTCTTTTTTTTTGTTTGTTTGTTTTTTTTTGTTTGTTTTTCAAGACAGGGTTTCTCTGTATAGCCCTGGCTGTCCTGGAACTCACTCTGTAGACCAGGCTGGCCTTGAACCCAGAAATCCACCTGCCTCTGCCTTCCAAGTGCTGGGATTAAAGGTGTATACCACCACTGCTCAGCTTATTTATTTTTTATTAATTATATTATTTATTTATATTTTAAATGTTGTCCCCCTTCCCAGTCCCCCCTCCATAAGCCCCTACTGCATCTCTCCTCCACTTCACCTCAAGAGGGTGCTCCCCCACCTACCCATTCCCATCTCACCCCTCTAGAATCCCCCTTCACTGGGGCATCAAGCCTTCACAGGGCCAAGCATATCCCCTCTCACTGAGGCCAGACAAGGCAGTCCTCTGATACATATACAGTGGAGACCACTGATGGGCCCATGTATACTCTTTGGTTGGTGGCTTAGTCCCTGAGAGCTTTTAAGAAAGAAAACAAAACAAAACAAAAAACATTTTATTGATTCTTCGTGAATTTCATATCATGCGCCCCAATCCCACTCATCTCCCCATCCCTTCATAGCTGCTCTCTGCCCTTGCAACCTACCCTCAAAAAGAAACTAAAATAAGACAGAAAAAAATCTTGTTGTGGAAGCTGTAGTGTGACACAGTGTGCCCCACAGTATAGCCTTTTGCCCACACAAGGACAAAATTCATTACAATGACTCATTGGTCTGTTTCAAGGCCTCTGGCTTCTGTTACACAATCTATACTGGATCCTCATGGAGACAGATACCTCTCAGATATCTTCTGGCTGTCCTGTGTCATGAGATCCTGAAGCACTGGATGTGTAAGACTGGCCCTTTCATGAGTTCCAGAAGATCATAGACAGGGTGGACATTAGGGGGAGCCAACTCAAAGTCCTGGATCTGAGCCTGGAAGTTAGCTGAGTTGCAGCACTGCAGAGCTGACCCATTGGCTGGGGTGTGGATAAGTTGGCCTTAGGGTGAGGGCATGAGCTTGGGAGAGCTGGCCCTGCACCTCATTTGCAGTGGGATGGTGGTATGGGCAAGGGAGAGCTGCCCCCCACCTTCGCCCTTGTCCATCTGTGGCAGATGGGCAAACTAACCCTGAGGTCATGAGATGGTGATACTGGACCTGTCCTTCACTGGATGATGCACTTGGGAGAGCAGGCCCTGCACCTCATGTGGGCAACACAGTAGAGCTAACCAGGGTGGCAAAGGATGGAGTGGATAAGCTGGCCTTGGGAACATAGAGCAGGAGAGCTGATCCTGCTACTTGCCGACTGCAGCATCGAGTGAGCTAGCTGAGGCAGTACTGGAGAGCTAACCCTGGTGGTGGGTGCAGGTGAATTTCTCTTTTTATAAAGACCAGGGATGCTGCTCACAGAATGGTGCTGCCCGAATTTAGGGTAAGTTGCCCTACCTCAGAAACTCTCTCACAATCTGGCCTGGAGGTTTGTTTGTAAGGTGATTTTGGTTGGTTGGTTGGTTGGTTGGTTGGCTGGTTGGCTGGTTGGTTTTCATGACAGCATTTCTCTGCACAGCCCTGGCTGTCCTGGAGCAAGGTGATTTTTGATACTATCAAGCTGTCAAGCAAGATTCAACATTACATACACTTTATATCAATGCACATTATTTCTGCTTGTAAAAGCCTTGTGCTTGTCTTAGGACCAAGTATCAGATGTCACCACTGTCCTCATAGGACTCCAGGTGGGTCTTTGTCTTCTGTACATGCCCCTCTTCTGCTCATCCTGACCCAGGGCTTCGTTCATAAAAACACCAACCTCCTTCCTTCCTCTACCTTCCTGTACAGATCCCCTCTCTACCTACCCTGGCTCTTTTCTCTAGACAAGGTCCCCAGTTTCTCTCAATCTTTGTGGCAGTAATCATACTTATCACATCAGTATCCGTGGTTATGTTTCTTGCCCATACTACTGGGTTCTAAGCTCCCTGCCCACTAAATTTATCAAGGATCTCACATAGTGATGTCTGAAACCCAGGAGCTCTGTATGGGTCTCTGCTGGTCAGATGAATACTGATCTAAGGTGGTTGGGTTTTCTGAGCATCTCCTATGGTTTCATTCCCTCAGTTCTGAACGGTCATTAACATCAGTCCAAATGTCAGTTTTTTCCTCTCTTAACTCATGCCTGTCACCAACTTTACTGAAAGACCATGATTAGGAGAAGAGAGGCCTGGGCTGGCAGGAAGGTTCTACACTTAACTTAGGATATGGCCTTTGGAAAAGTCAATGGCAGCACCTGACCTTAGCTTTTATACAATGCACAGCTCCCTCACTCTCAGCCTGTGAAGGTACACTCTTTACAACCCAGAGAAAAATTTTGCTCACAAAAGTCTTCCATTTAGCTTCTCTGAGGTCTTCAATTTAGCTTCTCTGAGCTTTTCCTGCTTCAAAATCTTCATCAGTATATTTTACACTGACATTTTGTCTAAGAACCTTGGGTTAGAGATCAGGCTGTCTGGCAGGACAGAAAGAAAGCTACAGGCAGACAAGGGCTTTCTCGTACTGCTTGGTTCCTTCTGAAGTACCAACTATGAGGATGAAGGGCAGAGAAGTTTCTGCTCTAGGTGAAGATTCCAATTTTGCTTCTCAGGAGAAAGCCTGTGGTTCCCATCTGCTACCGTGGCCTCTGTGAGCTCCCACATTGTTCAGCTGTAATGGCCTCCAGGGACTTCAACATTCTAAGCCAACTTCCCTGTCACTCTGTGTTCTTGAGACCCCTGAGCTCCCTGCCCCACTGTTTGGTTTGGAATATCCCCCCAATATAATCTAATAACTTCTACCTCACTTCATTCAGGTCTCTGTTGCATGTCAGACCTCAGAATGGTCTCCACACACTATCCCCATTTCAGTGCTTGCTGTCTCTAGTCCCCATTTTCTTTCACTCCTCTACTCATATAAAATTATTTATGTGCTGTCTCTTCCAGATAGACTAGAAAGGCCAACTTTGTTTCCTGTAACATTTCCAGGGCTGAGGAGAATAGATGGTAAGCCTTCAGAATAAGCAGGTAATGGAATGAATGAGTGACTCTGAGAAAAATGGGCAACCAAGCAGGGTTGAAATCTGGATTTCAAAGTTTCACGTGTGCTTTGAGCACTTCAAGGACCTGCTAGGTTGCTGTCCCCAAACTCAAGAAGTCAAGGAATAGCCTGAAGCAAGAAGCTGAACTGGAGGCTAGGCTCACAGGCTTGTGGGTAGCATGAGCCTCTGGGCCTGCCACGTATGCCAGCAGCTGGTTCTCCTATCAAATGAGAAGACCAGCCTCTGGCAGCTGGAGCAGGTGAGCTGGAGATCCCCAGGGTGATACCTGGAGAACTGGGGATCTGCAGGACGCAGGTGGTGTCATCACATGGGGACGGTTGCCATGTGTGGCCCTTTTCATCTGACTTCTGTAAGATTCCATGTAAGATCATTTAACTGAATTCCAAATTGCAGCAGCTGTGAAGGAAGTCACATGTTCGGCTTCCCATGCCTTCTTTTTAAACATAGACTCGAGGAGTCCTATGTAGAGTCTTGACACAGTCTCAGCTAATGGTGCTTGAAGCCCTGAGTTCCTTTGATACAAGTTTCTTAATATTCTAGCACAAAGCATAGTGGGAGACACTTAGCAGTCTCTCAACAAATAGCAGGCACTACATAAGTCTATTTTAAAAACAGATCCTCTGAAAGACAGTGAGCTAAATATTCATTAGCAAATATCACTGATTATACTGTACCATCCGTCTATATTTGGGCTTGCAGGTGTTAGAAGAGACATTTTGACTAAAGGTCAATTCTAGGACTGGGAAACTTAGAAGATAAATAATTTCCACATGTCAAATGCCAGGAAAACACGGTGGCAATGAAACCAGTTTTTATGTTTTATTTTTATTTATTTATCTTCTTTCTTTCTTTCTTTCTTTCTTTCTATCTTTTCTGAGACAGGTTTTCTCTATTCAGGCATTGCTGTTCTGGAGCTAATTATGTAGAATAGGCTGGACCTGAATTCCCAGAAATTCACTTGCCTCTACCTCTCCAGTACTGGAATTAAGGACATACACCACTACATCGGTCCTTAAAACCTCTTAATAAATGTGGAATTTCCTAAGATCCCTACTCATATAGAGAGAAAAGGTGACTGTATCTGTGTGTTATGTTTTTATTTTAAATATTTTAATTTTTAACATTTTGATTACACTTTTATGTTATTATTGAATTCAGAGTATAATGGATACAAAATTTACAAATGACTGAAACACTGTATCTTAATTTACATGCCACTATGACTTTTTCTTATACTATAAAACATTTACATAATGGTATAATAAACAGGCATTCTGCTAAGCAAAGTTAAAAAATGTTTCTGTCTTAGTCATGGTTCCTATTCCTGCACAAACATCATGACCAAGAAGCAAGTTGGGGAGGAAAGGGTTTATTCAGCTTACAGTTCCACACTGCTGTTCATCACCAAAGGCAGTCAGGACTGGAACTCAAGCAGGTCAGGAAGCAGGAGCTGATACAGAGGCCATGGAGGGATGTTCCTTACTGACTTGCTTGCTTCCCCTGGCTTGCTCAGCTTGCTTTCTTACAGAACCCAAGACTACCAGCCCACAGATGGTACCACACACAAGGGGCCCTCTGCCCTTGATCACTAATTGAGAAAATGCCTTACACCTGGATCTCATGGAGTCATTTTCCCAACTGAAGCTCCTTTCTCTGTGATAACTCAGCTTGTGTCAGGTTTCCCATTATTAAAAACCGCATAGTTGGCTTCAGTACTATATATACTCTCCTGAAACTTTACTTACATACTTATTAAATATGTATATCTATTCACTTATGCTAATTAATACATTCTTTTTTCATTTAACTTAGAAGGTGAATGTTGCATATGTAATGACTGCAGTCAGTGAGTAATGCATGGCTCGCCTGAACCATAACTAACAATTATAAAAAGTCTCCTATATGGGTGTTGCTTTCGTTCCCATCCTGATATCCATGATCACAATGAGGTACCATTTTGTATTCCTTTTCCTTTCAATTCCTGTTTCTAATTATTTCACCATCATGACCCAAAGCACAACCTTATACTGGTTTCTCAATTTTCCTCCATAAAATCCACTCTACTGCCTTCTTAGATGCTAGAGGCCAGCCCCTTCCTGTCTCACAGGTCTTAGCTCAGGTGTTCTGCCCTGGATGCCATTCTGGTGACATTAGATCCTTCCTCAAGCCCTTCCTACTACCTGAAATTGCTCTGCTTAGTTATGACCACTTCTTTCTCTGTGTCAAAAAGATCAGTCGCTGCTCTGGTTTTGCTCCCTTCCCCATCTCCGGTTTCCAGCATATACTATTTATTGACTCACTTACTAATTGATGAACTTCCTGTTGAGTTCAAATTTATCATTCTATGTATGCTATCAGAACCGTTTGTGTCTTAGCACTAAGAGAATAATAAATACGTAGGGCATGCTTTTCTACAGTCTCCTATATCAACAGTGTATAAGAAGAATCTCAAGCTAGGAGATGGGTTACTTGGTAAAGAACTTGCTATCCAAGGAAGAGAGTTTGAGCTCCGTTCCCAGAACTCACATTAAAACAAAACAAAACAAAACAACTTGCACAGTGGTGCTTGCTTATAATGTCACTGCTAGAGAAGTGGATGCAAGTAGATTTCTTCTCCTGACTGTCCATGGGGCTTAGCTATACCAGTAGATTCAGTGAGAGAACTTGTCTCAAAATAGAAGATGGACAATGACTAAGGAAGACACCCAAGATTGACTTCTGGCTTCCACAGGTAAGCTTATGGAACATGTGAACAGATGAACACATATAAACACGGTGATATGATTCATATTTGACAAAATGGCAAGCACTGAATTAATTTTAGATATTTTTTTCTCTCAAACAAATGACTTTTTCTAAAGTTGATTGAGACCTATAAAACGGTTAAAATATTTTTCTAAGAAAATCAAAATAATTTTGATTTCAGTTGCAGATTATTTTTACAGAGAAATGATAGCTGTTGACAAGATGAAGTTGGCATTTAAAACCCCCCTCAGAGTGATGGATCCAGAAAGCTTAATAATTATCATGTATAATCTCATGTAGTACATCAAAAGAACAAAAATGTCTATAGAAGCCGGGCAGTGGTGGTGCACGCCTTTAATCCCAGCACTTGGGAGGCAGAGGCAGGTAGATTTCTGAGTTCAAGGTCAGCCTGGTCTACAGAGTGAATTCCAGGACAGCCAGGACTACACAGAGAAACCCTGTCTCGAAAAAACAAACAAACAAAAATGTCTATAGAGATTTAAGAATACTACACATCACCCCTTCTTATGCTAAAAACCAAAGTTCATGTCTGAAAATTCAATACTATACTATGTTCGGTTTTTCTTTGGGATCATATAGAATCAGTATAAGAGGAACAGCAGTGGCTGTCTCTGCATAAATGTGGGGGGTGGGGAGGGACAGCACACTTGCAGCTGCATGCACAGCTGCAAAAGCAATTCCTGCAGGGGGACCTAGTTGAAAACTGCCTGAGAGACCAAGGATTGCTGACACAGACAATGCCAGCCAATCAGGAACCTCTGTTTGGAAGAGATGTTTTCTTGGGGCCCTGGTGGAGGGTATGAAAGGAGCCTGCTGCTGTGTTCTCACCTGCTCCTGGAGTCTGTGCTGTTGATTCCTCATCACTTCACCTCTAACCCCCAAGGGCAAGTAGGGTCAGGCAGCAGGAGGTCCAGGGCACAGGCAGCATCTGGCGCCCAATGTGGTCTACAGACTACATTATCCTCTTTTTGTGACTCCTTGAGAACCTCCTTTTCTGGGGGCTTTTATTTTATTTTATTTTATTTTTGCCTGTTGCAGCAAGGACTATGCTTGAAGTTTGACCTGATCTGCTCATCTTCACCACTCACACTGCTGTCGTGCCTCGTTCAGTTGCTTGTTCAGTGAGTTGGCCCCTTAGTGTTTTATGTTGTGGGTCCTGAGGTGAGCATGGGGACCTCATTTCTGTCTTCTTTGTCTTTTTTGCCTGTTCATCCTGGTGACAGACAGGCATTCACTTTAGGTTTCTGTTCCAGGGTGAGTGTTTGGTCATCTTTCTCTTTGTCTTTGTCCTACAAGCTACTCACTTTCACTTTCAGTTTGGATTCATCCCAGTATCTAATATAGGGGCTGGTACTAGAGATTGGTCCTCCTCCCCCAACACTTTTCCATCCTGGGGAAAGCGTGCAGACACACAACCTTGCCTTTGAGCTACAATAGAGGGAGTTGTTCCCTGCTTAGTCCAAGACATTCCACACTTCCTCTGTCATATATGTCTGCTCTTCCTTCTTTTCCTTTGCGCTCATTGTCGTTTTTGGGGTTCCCTCCCTCCATCAAGGAACCCCAGATTAGGGCAATGAAAACCCTTCTGGTGATACGTGGTCTCAAGGTTAAAACTCATGACCTGGACCAATGTTGGGAGGAGGCTGCTATTTTGATCCCCTAGATATCACCAAAGAACATGTGGGACCCTAAACTCTGTATGGGTGTTCTATTCCTTGCCTGCAATCTCAAGGTACAGTCTGGGATTATCCTTCCCTTGCTCTTTGTCACCATCCTCCTTGCAGTCATTGCCAGTCTTAAGAATTCTTCACCAAGGAAGTAGTGGCCACTCATAACAATGCCAGGATCAGGCTAATATTCACTTTTCCATTACTGAGTCCTTCCCACTTTCTCTGGGCAAACAAGTTGATTTTAGCAATGAGGATCAAGGTGCCTCTGCTCCAGCCCTCCAGCTCTCAGGCTCCAAGCTGTCCTCCAGCCTTGCTGTCCTAGGTCTCTCACTCACAAGCTCTTCAACTCCTGTCCCATCGGAGGTACAGCTTACCCGGTCATGATTTAGGGGGACTTTGCCTTTCATCAGTCACTCCTGTGGTGGTCGATCTTGTAATGCCTGTCCCTCATGCTGGACTGCCTCTCTCCCAGGGGCCTCATTCTCCTCAGGTATATTGTGAGACTTTTCCTGTCAAACTTGGCCCTGATGCTGCAACTAGGCCCTGGATTCCCACTCCGCTGGCAGACTTGGCACTAATCAGAAAAGCTGCCAACAACTCTGGCCCAGATTCCCCTTATTGAACAAGTACTGAAGCAATGAGCCATGCACCTCTAGACCTATTACAATTGTTATCATCTCCTTAAGGTGGTACTCAGTCCTGCCATGTTTCTTAATTAGAGGTCTGTCTGCATATCCTTGGCTGAGAATCAGGCTAGGATTAACCTGGAATATAACTTTAACGTTACTTTTGACATGCTTACTGGCTATGGAACATACATGAACCCTGTCACTCAGGCCACTATTGAACTGCGTGATTACTTTAAACCGGTTGCTGATCTTGCCTTTAAGACCCTTAAGGCCTACACTCCTTGAGACCCCTCTGCTTATTTTCAAACCCTTGTTCAGCAATCTGGGGAGTCTTTCACAGGCTTCCTGTCCCATTTAACTAAGGATTGTCATTCTCAAAAGCAGGAAGACAATTTAAACTCCAAAAGGGGCACCCCTTAGCCCCGACAGTAAGAGGGACCCCTGCTCATCCAGGAGACTTTGGACCTTGCCTGTGCTTCCTCGCTCCCTGATGATGACTGTACATTTAGACAGTATACCTGTTAAAGGGTTGATTGACACAGGGGAAGATGTCACTATAATAACAAAAAATGAATCATTAAGGTTCCTCCATTGGCGAGTCTGGCCTGGTCACTCCATTCCGGGAGTTGGAGGCCAACAGGCCCTATACTATTGCCCTGGCTGTCTGAAGCTGATGGGTAGACCAGTGGTCCATTTTGGAACCTAAGCTTTCTGCTCTCAAGGAACTGATCTTGGAACAATTATCTTTGGGTCATTTGGAACCCTTGAGCAGCAGACATAATACTCCCGTTTTGTCATTTAAAAAAAAATTCAGGGAAATATAGGTTTCTACAGGATCTGAGAGCCATTAGTGAAGACATGGAAAAAATGGGGACCACTCAAATGGTACTACCTCATCATAGTGCTATCCCACACAGGTACCATTTGGTGATCCTGGATATTAAAGATTGCTTTTTCCAGATCCCTCTGGCTCCCAGGATAAATGCTTTTTTGCCTTCACAGTATGGGCACCTAATATGTATAAGTCAGTTGAAAGATATCTAGCCCAACTATTTATCAGCTATATGTGGCTGAATCCATAAAGGGAGTCCCCAGGGATGTCCTTGTAGTCATGAATGATATGTTTGAACACCTAGCCTGCCTGATCTGGAAAGAGTGTCCTCTAATTTGTTGCTCACCTTAGAAAAACTCAACTTGAAGGTTGCTCCTGAAAAGATTCAGAGAGTTCCCCCAAATGACTTCCTGGGCTTTTCTATTTCTGACTAGATTAAGCCACTGGCCTTATCCACTGTGGCAAAAGAATCCTACTTTCTTGTGGAACTACAACAATTCTGTGGAACTGTTAACTGGCTCAAACCTTTCCTGCCTATTCCAGACCAGGAGATTAGGCACCTCTTTTCTCTCTTGGAGGAGCCTAGTAGCCCCTTGGCTAGGATTAAACTAACATCTGAGGCTAGCAACTACAGAAAGTTATGGTGCTCTTTTCTGTATCAACCCTGGAAAGGCATGATCCAGAGAAACCCCTCCTGGCCATAATTCTGTGGTGCCTTGAGGGGGTCCTAGGAGTGTTATGGCAGAATGGGTCCCTCATGTGGTTGCACCAGGCCCACTCTGATTTACTTAAGGTTACCTCAGAGTTTGAGATTGCCTTCTGCCTTGCCTTTAAGGAGAGAGAGTTAGCAAGGAGAACTTATAACAGAGAATCATACAAAATCATTCTACCATTCTCCCTATGATATTCTCCATCATTATCAGCAGATTGCATCAGCTTCCAAGAAATGGTGGTGGGATTCACAGGCTTGTTGGATAATCACATGCCACCAGACAAGTGTATTACTGCTTTGTTCCACTGCCAATTACAGTTAAACTCAAAGCATATCTAGCTCTTATCCCACTTCCAAGGCCACTATGGTATTTTCTGATACTAATAAAGCCAGGTATGGGGTTCTTATCCAAAGTTGGGGGGAGGAGAGGGCACAATTCACATTCTCCCTAATCCTGGCTCAGTGCAACTAGGTGAATTATTTGGACTCCTGAAAATATTTTAGAGTTGTCAACAGAAAGACAGCTATATTTTCTCAGACAGCCTATATGCAGTACATGTTGTCTGTACCTTGTCCTCCTATTTTAAAGAGCAAAACAGTTCTATACATGTCTGCATTCTATTTATCTAGAAGGCTTTTGAGAACATAGCACATCCCTTGTTCATCTCACACATAAGATTGCATTCTAAATTGACTGGCATATTAGCAGAAGGAAATGAGAGAACTGATGCCTTAATTATGGCTGTAGACATAGCTAGAACAAGCCAGAATGTTACACCAGCAATTTCACCTTTCCCCTCAGAAATTACATAAACTCTTGCCTGAATCGCCCATGTCGCAGTGTGAACATCTTGCAAGGTCCTGTGCAACTTGCATACCTCTTACACCATTAGGGACCCTTGGCAGATCAGGAGTTAACCCTAAAGGTACTCTCCAATGCAATCTGGCAAATGGATGTCACCCATTGCCCAGCCTTTGGTAATCTTAGATATGTACATGTTGTGGTAGATACTTGCTCAGCCTTTGTATGTGCGATGGCCATAGCAGGTGCAAAGGCCTCTCATGTTATTAAGGTCATGAAATCAGCAATGCTGGCAATGGAAGTGCCTTTGGTACTCAAGACTGACAGTGGACCTGCTTACTCATCTCAGCAGTTCAGTGCTTTCCTATCCTCATGGAGGATCAGTCACTCCTTTGGGATACTCTATAATCCTCAAGGCCAAGCAATAGTAAAAAGATCAAATCGCTTCTTAAAGGGATCGCTTGCTCTTGTCACCTACCCAGAATCCAAAAGAGATCCACACCTAGTATTTGTGGAGGTCTTATTTCATGTGCATTTTCTCTCCTTTGTTGAAAGAGGACTGAAGCCTTCTTACAAATATTGGGCATTTTTGCTGAGGGACACTCCCGTCCTGTTTGTTAGATGAAGGGACCCAATAACATGTGGATTCAATGGCATGTGGATTGCTGTCTATACACAAGTGAGGTCATATGAAATCTTAATTAATCAGATAAAGCTAGAGCTTGTGATTGGGTAGTGGAAAAAGAAGGCAGAGCTGAAAGTTTTAGAGAGGGGACATAGAGACAGAGAGAGGGACATATGGGTAAAAGATGGAGGAAGATGAACCAGATCCACATGGCCTAAAATAGCCACAGGTAGCTATGGATCTCATACAAGGGCAATAGAATAATGCAAGGCACATTTGTCCAATCTAGGTGTGCAGCGTATATCAATATCAACTGAGTTTTGAGTTCTTTGTGTGGGCATTTTTGGGGTTGGGGATTTACTCTTATAAATCTGGCTGATAAATGACAAGCCTCTGGAGTTTTCCTTTTACAGGGCTAGGGGTTTAGAGCCGACAGTATCCAGTCTGGACAGGCTATTCACAGGGGACAGATGGCTTGGGGGTGTGGAGCAGTTCTAACCATGAGAACCTGAAAAGACTTCAGCTTGCGGCTCACCACTGGGGAGGGCAAGACCATCAGTAATGGCATGTAGCTGGCTTTAGTGTAGATTGTTTTTTATAATTATATGATACAATGGCAGTCACCTGTTCCACTTCTGACAAGGGGTAAGGTTATGCTTGTGTTTTTCCCCAGGATGCAATCGTTCCAAAATGGGTGCCGTCGAGTGATGTTCACCTGGTCACAGATCAGAGGGTGATGAAGGAGCCAGGAAAGGACCAGGTTTAGGAAATGTAATGTACATACTGTGCTTATTAATTTTCCTTCAGCCTGAGAGGGCTGATGAGCTCTGGGCTTTAGTGTCCTGTCCCCCATTCTCTTGCCTGTAGCAGTTAACTACCCAGCCTGCCCTGTTCTTTTCTCTTCCAATGTGAGTTTGGGTTTGTTCTTCATGGACTTAGTCACTACTACATGATGATTGGAAGGCACCTTGCCCATGGAGGAAATCTCTGCTTTACCACCCATGTCTCCTCCAACTACCTTTGTATCCAGCTACACAATATGACTACAGGGGACTTTCATGGTAATCTAACCTATGGCACCATGTTAAGCATGGAACTTCACATTCCCCTTACTGATTACACATCCCCAAAGGATCCCCCAAGCATATCCCATCCAACCTTGCCTTGCTGTTTAAGGGTCCCTCAAATGCCCACTTTTGTGGAACTTCCTATCCTTTGGGAGCACCGCCAGCCTGCACTAGGTTTAAGATTCACCAGGGACTACCCAATACTGTCATCTAACCTCCCACTTGGCATATAGAGCTTTATCTCACACAATGCTTCTAGTATTATTCCCTATGTTAACAGGGATCCCATTTGATTCCAATATGACTCCATTATGAGCAATTGGGATTTATGTGGCCCCTTTAATTGTCTTGATTTATGCCCCCTCACTCTCCTAAGAGGTAGCCACCTCTTTAATGAGACGTATTTCCATATAAATCAGTTAGTGAAAATGTGGACTGGGGTGACCCTTGTGAATGTGACCATTGGCAGCCAGGTTGGCTAAAAAGCCACCTGTCTGTTGTCTGATCTCCCTTTTTCTTTCTGGTCATCAACATCTTCATATCAGAGACTGCCTTAACTGTTTTAATGAGAAATGTCTCTTGACCACCTGCTGGATGGGGTATTCAATAATGGTTATCCTGATCAGGGAACCAGCTGCCATTTAGATGCCTGTGGTAAGTACCACTCACTTTCATGCTGTCACTCTGATGACCCATACTAACTTACAACTCCTACACTGGGGAAAGAGGGATTTTGGTATTTCAGCTGCCATCATTGCAAGCACTGCTGGAGTAACAACAGCTGCTGTTGCCTTGACCAAGACAATCGCTACAGTGGAGACTGTCGATGTGGTGGTCAGCTGAGGCACTGCATGCACAGGAGGTACAAAATCAACATCTTTATCAAACCATCCACATTTTACAACAACAGATTGACTTACTGGCAGTAGAGTTGACCCTTGTTAGGGACATGTCTCTATTGGCCTGTGACCTCAGGTTTCATTCAATCTGCCTAACCCCTTACCAGGTACATAATGCCACTGAAGCCTGACAACAATTGGCTCAATATCTTGAAGGTACCTGGTCAGACAAATTCCTTAACTATTCTGTGCTGTTAAGGGAGAATAGAGCCAACCTCAATTCAACCAGGGTATCTGTACTCTCCTTAGAGGCCAGTTTCTTGGGAAAAGTGGGGGACAATATTAAGAGGCTATTTGACTCCTCATGGATAGCCACTTATACATGCAGTGATGGGAGGAATTGTCATACTAATAATTATTTTGGATAAGTGTCTCACACAGCATATTTCCACACAGCACTCCATAAATAAGGCTCCAGGTGCTGATGGCTTTCGAAAATCCTTACTGTGGTCCCCCACTAAGGAGGTGATCAAAGCCTGGATGGCAGAGATCTGTGATATACCATGTAGGCTGTTCCTCATTTCCCCCTTGTATGGCATGCCTGCAGAGTGATGTCTCTTTGACAGCTGGTAGTCAACGACAGGTAAAATCCTGGAAGACAGGATAACCTAAGACAGGAATAGTCCTGTATACTAGCAATTCTCTGAAGTGGAATCAACAATGTCATGTCAAGGCAATGGCACCCCAGCTCCCACTAGGCTGTCAAAATCTAAAAATAAAAGGGTTGAGATGTAGGAGGAACTTGGTGGCCTTCAGTGCATAAATGCTGGGAGTATATAGCAGCAAAGGCAACTCCTGCAAGAGGACCTAATTGAAGACTGACTGAGAGACCAAGGATTGCTGACACAGACAATGCCAGACAATTGGGAACTGTTGTTTGGAAGAGATGCTTTCTTGGGACCAATGGGGCCCTGGTGGAGGGTATTAAAGAAGCTTGCAGCAGCGTTTAGATGGATTTGCTGCTGCATTCTCACCTGCTCCTGGAGTCTGTGCTGTGATTCTACACCTCCTCACTTCCAACCCCCAAGGGCAAGTAGGGTCAGGCAGTGGGAAGTCTAGGGCACAGGCAGCAAATCAGAACCTTGAAAACTCAGATTCATTGTTTACTTTTTCTAGGGGGAAATCAACAAGTAGAAATAGACAGTCATCAAGGAAATTCTGGGTATTTTTATACCCTGTTTCTGAGGACAGTCTTGCCCCAGCCATTTGCAGGGTAATCATGCAAGAATAAAGAACTCAGGCCTGCTCATTCTTGGTCACAACTTTATGAAACTCTGTGTGTTCATGTGCACAATGCATGGTCTCCTGATTAGCTTTAACTGTGTCAACTTGACACAGCCTAGAGTCATCTGAGAGGAGAGCTTCAATCTGTGTCAGACTGGTCTGTGGGCATGTCTTTGAGGGTTTACTTTGATTGGTAATTGAGGTAGAAGGGCCAAGCTTATTCTGGCCATTACCATTGGGTCAAGCTCACTGTGGGAACCACCATTCCCTAGGCAGGTTGTCCTGGGCTATATAAGAAAGCTAGCTAAGCACAAGCCTAGTCAAACCAGTTAGCAAGCAGCATCTATGATGGTCTCTGCTATGCCTTTTTAGCTATAAGTTCATTGTCAGAGGTAATTCTGTATAGAATAGAAAACAGGTTTGGCTCCACGTTCCTGCTTGCATTCCTACCCTGATGTCCTTCAGTGATGGACTGTATATAGCCTGTAAGCTGAAATAAACCCTTTCCTCCTCTAAGTTGCCTTTAGACAGGGTGTTTTATCACAGCAATAGAGAGGAAAGTAATATATAATGCATGGTCAGAACAGCCTGGACACACCATCAAGTCTACAGAGTGCAGGTCCTGGGGAGCGGCTCTTACACTCCATCCTCTTTATCACAAAGATGGTGACATTATACACTTTCAAAAATTCATGCCCCACCCCCAGTTTTCTTCCAGTAATGGGTCTCTATCTTCTTGATCAGGAACACTTGTAACATTTTTAGGACAGTGTGTATCTCAGTATTGTATTTTATTAATCTGTATTCTAGAAGAGAGTATTTGGCAATCATTTTTGTTAATAACAACAAACAAGTGGCTGGAGAAATGGCTCAGTGGTTTTGAGCACTTGTTCTTTCAGAGGACTCAGGTTCAGTGTCTGATACCCACATGGTAGCTCACAACAGTCTGTGACTCCAATTCCAGGGAATCTTATCCCATGCCCTCTTCTGTCCTTCTCAGGCACTGTATACATGTAGTGCACAAATGTACAAGCAGGTAAAATATCATATCAATATCTATATCTATCTATCTATCTATCTATCTATCTATCTATCTTAAACAAATCAATGTAAGGAGGACATGATGAAAATGTTACCCTTGCTACATCAGTTACAACTTCACTTTCTGTGATAATCAGTTAAGTAGTAAATATGAAGAGTCTTGTAAATGTATAGTCTTTTTGGAAACTTTGAAACTATCCATCTGCATATTTTACTTAAAAATTAACCTGCTAAAATACCTTTTAGGTTTATTCATTGTGTGGCTATGTGCATGCATGCTTGTATGTGTGCCAACAACGTGGCTCGGGGAGTTTGATCCTTGACTATCATAAGCTGGCAAGAGAGAACTGGCTCTAAAATTGTTCCCTGACCTCCACATGATCACCATGGTATTTGTGTACCTGCACTTGCATGTACACACACACACACACACACACACACACACACACACACTACAATATCTCATGGAATGCAAATTAAGGTATAAAATTTCTTTAAATCTAAAGAAATAGCCAGAGCTGATGACATACACCTTCAATTCCAGAACTTGAGGCCAGAGGCAGGTAGACATCTTGTCTACATAGTGAGTTCCAGGTAAGCCAGAGCTATGCAGTTTAGACCCGGTCTCAAAAAGAAAAAGAAATTCTCCTGTTTGAACAAAGGTTTCATCAAACTACTATTTATAATACCGAATGTTTGGAACCAGCCTTGAGGTCCAAGTGTAAGGGTATTAAACTATAGCATACCATGTAACCAAATATTACACAGACATTATTAAAGTTGCCTAGAATTTGGAAAGTATTTAACACGTAAGGTTAAGCAAACAGAACAGGTTGTAATATTAAGTATGGGAAAAAGGGAAACTCATTAAAAATGAGAAAAATGCCAAATGTTATAGGTGCCTTTGGGTCATCGGATTATAAGATTTCTCCCAGGATTTCTAATTCTTAATGTATTTTCCAAAGTTTTAATTGAGAGTATGGCTTGCTTTGCAATTAGAAGCAAAAATAATTCTTCAGAAGTACTGTGTAATCATTGAGTTACAAATGTATGCACATGTATAAGTTTTCTGGACTCATCTGACTCCCATTACCAAGAAAGGCAAAATGTGTTTCTCTGACACAAACATCTGCCTAGATAGAATACTGAGGACTTTTTAATTCACTCCACATCTTAGCCTAAAGATGCTGATTTTTAAAAAGAAAATATTTTCTTCTCAGCACCTCTGGAATTAGTTCACTCTTCAAAAAAAATAAGTAAATACAGCTTGTATTATCTTGGTTTTATAAAATTTCAGTATTCTCCTCACTTGCAGCTTTAGTTCAATGTATTGCAATTGTTTATTTATATGTGGCCCGCCTACTAAGTTATGAGATTCAATCCCTTACCTCAAGGATTCTATGGAAGAAAAACATGAATATAGCCTTACCCAAATAATGACAAACTATCCCCAGAATCTGATCTGGCTGTACTGGGTGATTGTTACTTTGTGTGTGTGTGTGTGTGTGTGTGTGTGTGTGTGTGTGTGTGTCTGTGTGTGTCTGTGTGTGTGTATCTGTGCGTCTTGTGCGTCTGTGTCTTGGCCAGAGATTGATGGCAAGTGTCAATTGTCTTCAATTGTCTTACATCTATTTTTTGAAACAGGGTCTCTCAAAAACCCAGAACTCATCAATTGGGTCCCACTGACTGGCCACAACAGTCCTTGGGGATCCTTCTATCCTTGGGCCAAGACTGCAGAAACAGTCTCTCAGACATGCCTTTTTACATGAATGTTAGGGCTACACGCTAAAGTCCCCATGCTTGTGAATTATACCTCACTGACTGAGCACAAACCACTGATTCTCTATCAACTACAGTGTTCCCTTCTCTAGTCCTGCCTCCATCTAGATAAGCTTTATGACGACACAGAAGCATAGCATTACCTTACTGCAATTTCCAGTCCCCAGTCACTGAACACCAGCCAAAATTGCATTAGTAATGGCCGGCTCCCTAGTATTGAGACACCTCCATTCCCCTGTGTACATTCTCCCTCTGTTTAATGAGCAATGAATAATATACTGAAGCCCAGGGAAGTTCCTGGTGATTTCCGGCTGGAAGGCACTGAATGTCCTCATTCTCTCCTGCTGATCTTTTCTCTTCTCTGCTTATTCCCAGTGTATTTTCCTGCTGCTGGAAGCCTCTTGTGGGTGACCTGTATTTCTGATGTCCTATCCTTTTCTGTCACCACACAGTTTATGCTCTGCAGTTGCGACTGCATTTTATAACACTAACTAGCTCTGTGTTCTCCATTACTCTGAAAAATTCCTTGAGCCTTTCTTTCTAAAACAGACTATGAGACTTTCACAAATAAGAGTAATACATCTCATTACTCTTCTTACACACACAGAGAGAGAGAGAGAGAGAGAGAGAGAGAGAATATCACATACACATCTAGCCATATATCTATATTGATACAAACTTTCTTTTGCATTTTGTTACAGAATGGCACTCTACATTCATATTTAGCAGGATCTTAGGATGATACTATATAACTAGAATGTCCCATATCTCTACTACAATTAGCCTGTCTTTAGTCGAGATCTCTCTGTCTCTCTCTGTCTTTGTCTCTCTCTGTCTGTCTCTCTGTCTCTCTCCCCTGTGTTGTCTATTTCTTACTTTCCATCTTTCTGAGAAAGTTATCTATGTGTGTGAAGGTAACTTCAGGCCACAGCCATTGGCAGAGGTTTCCTTCCCTGTAACTGAAAGCAGTCACTAAAATTAACCTTTCAACTGTCTGACTTGCTAGTGTGTTGGCTCTGCCTGATGATAGGGACTCTGTACCGAAGGGAAGGGCCCTACTAGGTAATTGCATTTTGACAAAGCCAAGCATAATCTCACTGAACAACTCTTTCCATGGTCTTCTCTGATCTCATACTCACTAGCTTTAAAAGTCAGCTCATTGTTTTCTTTCATAACCAGATGCCTACAGCACTCCCTCCTTCTTACTCAGACTTGAAGTTGACCTTGCCCTGCTAGGACCAGGGTGACTCCCTGAAAACACAGGATGAATTCCAGATTCTGACAGAGCTAGGATTCTGTGCCAGCTCCTCATAGTCTTGCCTGGCTCCAGGAGTTCAGGCAAACAATATTAAGCTTCTTGAGCCTCTTCTCTTAGCTCAAAGGGGATGTATACTATACTTATCTTCCAGGACTGTAGTGAAGATGTAGTGCGATCTTATATAAATCTAAGGTACATGGCAAATACACTGCAAATATGAGCTCCTCTTTGTACACAGTGCCTGACTACTAATAGAATCCCCTCTCCCTCTGAGGACGGCTCATTCCATATTCTATTGATTTTTACCTCAGGAAGATGTTTAAAATGGAGCCATATGGTCAAGTTCCTGTTTTCAGATCAACAATCAAACTGTAGCTGTTCTATTGATCCACCTACCTGTTCATCTTTCCTGTCTGGCCTCCATCCCCAGCCCCTGCTCTTATGCCAAGTCCCATACCAAGAATCTATGCATGCGAACCCTTCTCTGGAGCCCCACCTTGGCACCTTGTCTGACTTGTCTGTGAGCATGCATGCTTAGCGGCTTTGCATGAATAATCTCTGCTGTGTGCCCTATGAATGACACTGATGCCTGGCACCCAGATTGCATATTAGAAAGTCTACTGAGCCTGCCATCCAGTTTGGTCTGATACAATGTATTCTGACATAGGCCTTGAGAAATAATATTGCACCTTGGTTACTGCACAGGCTGTGGTGATTGGGCTGAGAGTTGGAATCTCAGTTTTTCCCTTACTGTTGGTTTTTCTCATGTTAGAAAGCTCTTGAGAAGTTTGAGTAATACAATGACTTACATTGTGCCCATAGGACCTGTCATAGCAAGAGGTCACCAACAGACCTCAGTTTAGAGGCCAGGGAGATGGATTCATTAGTAAAGTACTCATGCTTTTATAAGGACTAGAGTTTAGAACTCCAGCACCTCTGTACAAAGCTGGGTGCAGCAGCATGGATCTGTACTCTAGTGTTGGGGTCAGGAGAGGGAGCAGAGACAGGCAGATTCTAGAAACTCTCAGGCCAGCAAGTCTAGGCTAGGCAATTGGTAAAATCTAGATTCAGTGAGACACTCTGTCTAAAATATTAGGCTGGAGAAGAAAACTGAGGAAGAAAGCCCAATGCCCACTGCTGGCCTCCACACACTTGCATACACACATACACACACACACACACACACACACACAAATACAGGCACATTCACACACCCCTAGGATGCCTGGTGACCACAAGCCTTATTTTTATGGAAGTCAGTTGGAGTTAACCTCCTGCCTTCTACGTGTGAGCCTTTTAGATTCCTTAAATTCCATAAACATGTCTAGGAGTACAGATACACTTTCATCCTGACATACACACTCAGACGTCTGCGGCTCTACTAACCTTCAGATTCTAACTTAGAACCTGTGTCCCTGCGTGTCTCTGTCCATTTCCAGGAAACACCATAATGTTTGTAAATAATAGCCTTCACTTCTCCACTCAAACTTCCCTAGCTCAACAGTTTCCAAACTCAGTTTCTTCTAATCTCAGTACGTCCAAATGGATTTCTGAAAATGAAATCCATGTGTTGGAAACACGGCATGCAGATATTTGTTTAAAGTGCATGGCTCCAAATATACAAATAATGGGCTCCTCATTCAGTAATACTCTGGAAATCACATTCCTTTTAATAAAATCTAGACAGGAAAACATTATTTCACCCTTGGGCTTCCCCTTAGTTGAAGGCTGTGCCTTCTAGAATTCCCAAGACTTTGGGCACCAGACTTGCCTACATGCAAATACACATTTCTGTGTAGGCCAAAGCAATTATACATAGTAATGAGTGCATTGTTTTTTACCTGGAGCATCATTGGCTTTCTTGTACCACTTCTCTGTGATCTTTCTAGAACTGTTTGTCCATCATGAGTCAGCCTCCTCCTTCCCATCAGACTGCTACCTAAAACCTCTCACATGAAGAGGTGGGTACAGATCCTATCCCAGGCTGCCACAGAGCACTCTTTACCATTCAGAGGAACTGATGCAGTGCCCAGCAACCACAGAATCCTTCAAAAGAAGTATAAATGGGACCTAGAAGGGACAGGATCTCTCCTTCTTATAGATCCCATATTAGGTTTGGACCTATTGACAGTGATGGTTCTCTTCACATAGAAAGACCTCAGGTTAAATCTAACCCAGAGAGAAACTGAGCTGAGAAATGAGGAAAGAACGGATCCAGACAAATTTGGTTTCTTCAGCAACTGAAGAGATTAACCAGAAGGTGGATCTAAAGACCTTCCATTCATATCAGCCAGCAAGTCCTTTATTGCCTAATCCTAAGTGTGCACAGAATTAAATGCATCCTTGACCAACTAACAGAAACTCTGAAGGAAATGAAGGCGGAGGGACCAGGCATCCTCTGCACACATGATGCTCAGAACAAGAGTAACCATGGTCCTGCAGGAAGGCATCTAAGGTTCCTCAGCTTTTTACTCTGCTACACTCCTGCTTTTGCTTTGTATTTTTCCCTCTGGTTACAAAGTTTCCAAAGAATGACTTGCTCCTATGTATCCTAACAACAGTGTCTTGGCCTAAAGATCTTCCCATCTGTATAGTTTGTAGCCATTCCTTTTTATACAGGGCACTCAGAGTTCTTAGAGTAGTCTTGGTAAGGACTAAATGATACGTAAATTCCCACTCAGGAAAGGGGAGGGGTGTTAAGTTGAAGAGGAAGCATGAAACAGGAGCAACCAGACTCAGCCCAACGGTCAGAATCCAAGCCATCTCCGAGACGCTCAACTGCATAATTATACATTTTGTCTTCTAGAATGTATACAGTTTTTACTAAAATTCATTAAACTCAGACATAAAGCTTCCCTCTGCTCCCTGCCCCTTCCCTCCCCTCCCCTCTCCTCTCCTCTCCACTCCTCTCCTCTCCTCTCACTCCAGGTTTCCAAGGCATAACATCTATCTCCATCAGTGCTGCAGAGAGGCAATGGAGTACACTCTACTAACGTGTTGTATAGCACCAGCCTGGCCTTCAGCACCTTTCTGCTCTAATTATGTCTGGAGGTTGTTAGGAAAATCAATTGCTAGTATTTGTGAAAACCCACAGAAAAACCACCAAGCACTGAGCAAAGTTGGTATTGGTTATTTGATTTTACTGTCAAGTGATCACATGGATGGACCCGTGACCCAGGCTGGATTGTTTTCCTTTCCAGCTGTCAGCGTTACCCTCTCCTAACAGCTGGCCATCTCACATCCTGCCTCCCTCCAGCCCTCACACACCCAAGCCACCCACATTCAGACTTTTCCTTATCCTTACTGCCACCAGAACTCTTCACATAGCACTTAAGATACCGTAAAGGTCTTCAATCCAAAGTCATTCTGCAGATCAAGACATCAGGTACCAGAAAGGCCAACCAACTTTACCCAAGACTACACAGTCAGGAGCTAAGTCAAGATGAAAACTTTCGAAGCAGTGCCAGTTGGGATCTGCTGGCCTTGAGTCTGCACCTGTCTCCTGGTGTATGAGACACTCCCCATGCTTCACAGTCTGGTCTGTGTTTACCAGACTCCTCCTCATCATCCTAGCTCCTGCGGGATGTCTGCTGTTGCTGGACATCTCAGCAAGTGCTCATCGGTGTTCTGAGTGTTTGGGCGTTTATCAGATACCAGCAGACAAAGCCCACCTTCAGTCCAGGGACAAGCAGATACACTTGATAAAACTACGAGTCTCATAGTTCTAGAAATCTTAAAGAATTCATCTCATCTCAGATTTGTTTTTCTGCCCCTTGCACAAGTTCTTCTTCTAAATAGTCTCTGCTTCATAACTACTGCCTGTGCTGTCTCCTATTTAGGGAGAGAAACACTTCATAAACTTTATTTTTAAACTGCCTCATCTTTTAAATTCTACATTCTGCTTGATAAACAAGGGAAGGACATTTGGCTTCCTGTGAATACATTTTTAAATCCCACTTTCTTAAGAAATGTAACAGGTGACATGTGCTTGTTCTTCCTTTTGTTTCCACAGGCAACACATGAATTTATTTATTCTTTATTGGGTCCTGGTGAGAACAAGGTTAACCAATCATCTCAGATTTGCTGCTCCAGATGTCAGAAGTTGTCTTTATAGCCAAGAAGCCGCTGTCAAAAGTCTGGAAACTATGAAAGTCCAAACGTAGCAATCCAACTCTTAGTACATTCAAATGCATCTTTAAAAATTGTACTACCTTAAAATGACAAGGACAACAACCATTCTCACAGTGACATTCCTGAGCGTCCAACTCTTTCTGATTCCAAGTGTCATATGGACACTTTGTTTTCACCTAGACTGGCCTAAGAAGCAACAGGTTAAGTCACTCTGTGCCAATCCCCCGGAACTAACGTTCAGAGCCTTCCTAGGCAGCAGCTCTCTCCTTACTGAAGGCTTCCCCAGCCTAGATACAAATGTAATTATAGCCCTGGTTACAAATTATCTCATAATTATGAGGTATCTAGTGGAAATGTTAAAGAAAAGTTATTAACACCTCAGTGTATATATTTTTAAAAATTCAAAATACAACATTAAATTGCATAAAGTACTAAGTTTCCACTTCATGGAAACACTGTTTTCCTTTTAGAAGATTGAGGGTTCCTCACTTGAGCTGTTGGAAAGGCAGAAAACTACCAGCAGATGCTTTAGCGTGGGGAAACAAAGTGAGTCTTAAAAGTTTCAAGGTGCAGCCTACTTTTCAGCCAAAGTAAGATGACCTGGTGCCAACAGTCAAATAACAAACCAAAGGTCATTTCGTGTTTTCATTCACGAAGAGAATGGCACATTGATAACGAAAAGAGCATTAGCACCCACTAGTACCATCTATGTATAAAACGCTATGAAACTTGGTTTGACTTCAAAAGGGAAATAGTTCAATTACATTTACCGATTCCTGAAATGGTTTCCACTGTCAACCACTGAAGGTCTTCAGAAAAAAGGACCAGATAAGCCAGGGTTACATAGTTTTGAAAAACACCAGACTAATATGTACAGGGACTGAACCCTTTAACTCAATTATATCTGCATATCAGTTAACAAATAGGGAATGATTCTAGTTACTTAATTATATCTACATATGTGCCTTTTCTTCTGACGTTATCGATGCCAAGGGTGAACAATGAATTGTTTCGATTACTCACACACACACACACACACACACACACATGCACGCACATTTCAAAATAACAAAAGCAGCAAGCATAGGATGCCTAAGCCTTCGTAACGCACAGTGTTGGCGTGAACAATCAATTATTGTAAAACAATTAATGAAGCAAATCTTATGAGTCCTTTCACTTAAGGCAGACTATGGGGAGGAGCGTCGTGCTGAAGCCTATAGATAATTACCCCTCTTCTTCGTTTTGCTTATGTAGGTAGGATCACACTGAATTACTGTTCTGGGAACCCCTGTTTACACTTCGGTCTACCGTAAATTAACGCTGTAGACTCTCACAAAGATTGCTGACTCTGGAAACTAGACAAAGGAGGTTGTAGTTCTAAGACGCGAGGCCGGGTGCTCTTAGAAGCCGGCTGCTCACAGGCTGCCCCGCACCACCTCTCCTGTACTCCCGAGACCAAGAAGTCTGGAACTGATGGAGGACTTGGTTCATTCCCCCAAACTTTGGGAGTCAGTGTTTCCCTTAACTCTGCTGGCTAAAGCAGAGGGGAGGAGAGGGAGTTGCAGAAACCCGGGATACAGCTGCAGGGCTCGCCCACCCACTTCTGCATGCCCCGCAACGCCCTGGTGGTCCCCTCACCTGTCCTGAGCGCCGAATCTTGGGGCTCCGTTGGCCTCTCGGGGCTCTTCGATTTCACAGCTGTCGTGACGGCGTGCGCCTCCGGGGACCAGCGGGGGAGGCGGCGGGGTCGGGGGCGTCAGGAGGAATCTGGGCAGCCGCGGGCACCCATGGTCTCACTCCCCATCCCTGTGGGGCTCCGGCTGAGGACGCGGTGCTGTCACTGCCGGAGGATGAGTCAGGCAGGGCTGCGGGCGCCCTGACTCGCGCATCTGAGGGACGCAGCCCCCGCCATCGGACGCGCGGAGCCCCAGCACCCCTGTCCTTCTAGGGTACCGGTGAGACTCGGTGAGGGAGGCCAGGACAAGGAATCGCAGCTAAGGCGTCTCCGCCGCCGCCGCCAAGAAAGACAAAAGGAACGCGGGGCTCGAGGGAAAGTTTTGGGCTTGGTTCCTGACGAATCCTAGCCCCCGAAGCCGTCAAAAGGAGGATCGGGGGCGAGGGCAGGACAGGCTTCCAGGGGCGTCGCCGCCAGCCAGGGACCCAGACGGTGCTAATCGCACCGCCGCCCACGACCCGTGGGAACTCCACCGGCCCCGCCGCCAAGCTGTGCCGAGAGCTGCGGGCAGGACCCGCCCTTTCCCCCAGGACCCCAATCCAGCTGCCCGGCGCCCTGGCTGCAAAGTTGTACTTCTAGCGCCCGGCTGGCGCGCATACAAAACCCATTTCGGGAACAAAGTACCGCTTCCAGGCGCTCTGCTTCGTCTGCAGGCCAGCGGGCGGAAGCGGACACACCCACTCGCTTCGCCTCACCGCGCGACCCGGGTTCCAGAACGGGAGATCCCTGTCCCTCCTGTCCCAATAAGAACTGGGGGTCCCCGGCAGACTGTTTTCTGGAAGCAGGAGTCATAGGCCCCTGGGTTCCACGCCCCTCGGATGCTTTCTTATCAGATGCAGCCTGGGCGGGTCGGGGTCCCCCTGGTGGCTGCACGGGTGCTGTAACAACAGAGTCAGACCTGAACCCCCAAGGGATACTGCACGCCCGAGCCCTCAGAAGGTTAAGCTGCTTTAGGGTCCTGGGAAGTTAGCTCCTGTAGGGCAGACTGGTTGGGGAGGGTTCGGGGCATGGAGTTGTAGGGGACAGGAGCTAATAGCATCCTAAGACTTTTAATGGTGAGTCTGAGACAATATCGAGTACAATGAAGGCTTCAAGTTACCAAAAATTATGAGTGAGTAAAACCCGTGCCCTGTCTATACAATGAAATAATAGTTACCTGAAATTCTGCAAGGGACCAAAGCACCGACTCTGGCTGACGATCAAGTCAGTAAATAAAGTTTCGTATTCAGATTACTGCATTGGAGTGTGCCATGCACAGCAACCCTAGCTGAGCTATGGTTTTGTAAAGCCATGAGTTCCTTGGATTTTTTTTTTTTAAACTCATAGGCAAGAGGCAAATATTCTGCTGTGGTATGTATCTATTTCAATGTCTCAGCTACTGAATTATATGCAAAAAAAAAAAATCTAGACTCAAAGAAGAATGTAAGGCAAGTCATAGAGGCCGGACAGGTCATTAAGATGACACTGTGGCAATGGGGAAAGACTATAAAAACCGGCAATAGTGGTTTAAAAAAATCTTGTTTCAATATGGAGGTTAAATGCTTTTTGTGAAATTTCACGACCGAATGCTTTAAAAAATTAAAGGAGATGGGATGGGGGATAGGAGAAATGAGTCACCGTGTACACCATCTGTGGTTTTCTTTTTCCTCCACCTTCATGTGGTTAGTTCCCTTGGCCCAAAGCCATCTGCTCAGTTCTCTTAGGTTTTCTAGCACATTTGTCAAGGAACCTTAGTAAGCGTCTGAGCCTACTAAGTTTCTACTCATTGTAAAAGAATGCCCTGGATCTTTCCTTCTCTTCAAAGCCCCCAAGAGTAGGTACTTCCCAGTAAGCCTTCCTCACTTGTAAAGGGATAAGGGATGAGTAATAGGTTCCGCCCACCCAGCTCTTGTAATGTAGCACACTCTCTAAAATGTACAAGGAAACATGTAAAATGGCAATCCAGCCCTCAAAGAAGAAGGAGGAGGAGGATGGACTAGATAAGATCATCAACATTTTAAAATTTTATTTTTAAAATAATTACTATTAGTCAGAAAAATTCAGTAGTAAATAGCAATTGAGGGTTATCAGCCACTCAGTAGTCCAAGCAACCCCCAAGAAGATATTCACCAGTTCCCTTCTGGCTCTTAGTGCTCCAGGAAAGCTCAGGTAAATTATTTAATCTTTGCTAATGGCCAATATTTTCCATCTGGAAAGAGCATATCATGTCAGTAATGGATTTTGGATTTAGTGGATTCAGTTTGATGGGAATCAACTATTCCCTTTCGGGGTAAGAGCTGCCTGTGTTTTACACATAATTATTTTGTGAGTGTGTTGTTTTGAGATGTGTAAAGTTTCCATTAGAATGAATCCATCCTAAAAGATTACATGAGTACAGAGGAAAGAGAAAGCACTGTCCTCTCTAGCTGAAGCCTAAAGGACTTTTGAGTATAATTTCTCTTGTTTCTTAAGCAGAAAAAATACCTAACATAGTTATAAGTTAAAATAATGTATATGAGATTCTTCTGCCTTGTTATATACTCAGTACATTTAATTGAGCACACTCCCACTCAGCAAAGTTGCTTAATGCTATGGGAATAAAAAGAAAGAGATCTTTCCTCTGATATGAAGAAGTAATGAGGAAATATTTCTATAAAGGTCAGCATTTCACTCAGTACAGTATAAATACGCAAGCCTGATGAGTGAGTGACAAAGAATTTTAGTGGATTAGGCAAACATGCTTTGGAATGAAAAAGTATGATAATTGAGATTTTAAAATTAAAAATAATTTATGTATATTGTGAGCTTGTCTGTGTACAGGTGTCCATAGAAGCAGAAAGAGGAGGCCAGGTTGCAGGAGCTAGAATTACATACAATTATAAGATGCCCAATGTGAGTACTAGAAACTAAACTTGAGGCTTCTGGAAAAGCACCAAGTGCTCTTAATCACTGAGCAATCTCTCTAGCCCTTCATGAGTATTTTTAAATAGATCAAATATAAGGCTGTGAGAAAAACAATTAGACCGTTTGGGTGAAATTAACCCACTTTTGCCACAAATACAGACTGTATTGTCCTCAGACCTCAGAAGAAGGACCTCAGCACGAACATGAAAGCAGACATGGAGAGGAGATTTCTTGCTAAACTTTGGCCTGAATTATTTTGACCACACTGTGAAATGGATAGCTAGTCTGAAAACCCCTGAGCTACAACTCCAGCAGCCCTGTTACATTTCAAATTAGGGGCTAAGAAAAAGAAAGTCAAATGAGAAAATGGCCTTTCTGATTTTATCCTTGAAATAAAGATGTAAACAGAAGAAATGCAAGTGGGGGGGGAGGTCGTGGGAATATAGATCGTAACGGACTACATGCACTCTATGTCCTCTTGACTCCAAATGGTGCTTTCTCGTATTGTTTCACCATGTCTCACTGACACTGTTTAGAGGAGTTGGCAGCAGCATCAACAACAGCAGCAGCAGTAGATGTGACTAGTGCATTCAAGAAGCATGAAGTCAAGAATGCTACCGCCCTTTCAGGTACATGCTTTATGATGTCAACACCATACTTGTAGTTAGACACTTTATAAGTTCAGCATTAGTCCTATGATAGATAATAAAAGAATCAAATTCTTTTTGTCTGAGGGCCACAAAATTGCTAAGGGGACACATTTTCCTTTATTAGGTCCCAGTTGTTTCCTCTAGACAGATATGCACTTATGAACTGGACAACCACCACACGGTCAGTAACAACCCACATAGTTTTACACACACACACACACACACACACACACACACACACACACTTACTATGTTTGTTGTGATTAGAATCTGTTCACAGAAAATAGAGAGCTGATACAAATGGTGGATCATACCCATCGGTGAGCCACTTGTTCTGCTGTCCGTGGTCCTGAACCAGGCCTTGACGGTTGGTGCCTGACCACTTAGTGCGATCTGTCCTTGACATCATTGGATATAGCATAGCTGAGATCTTACGATGCACAGCACAACCCTCTTGAACCACGTTTTGCAAGGCAGTAATACTCAATAGTTATTTGTTTGGCGTGCCCTTCGGAATTTGGGAAGCTCTGCATTAGGACACGGTTCAGTCACCTTGGAGCAGACTTGGATATATCATCCTTCATTTCACTCCCTTCCGGAAGTACAAAACTAACGCCGCCATTTTAGCTACATTCAGTTTGGTGGTGGCTGTGTGATATTCCATTGAGAGCATTTGTGTTGCACCCATCTTTTGTCAAACAACTAGGTTGCAATCCCAACTTGTACTGACTATCCCGAGTATTTTTGGCCTCATCCATAAAGTTCTAATAGTTGTAAGTTTTTGTCACTCAACTTTGAGAATTTATAGCAGCTTTAGATCTCTCAGTCTTCCATGTACCAGGTGTTCAACAAATCTCTTGATCACATGTGAGCACCACCTCTGGATGGAGGTAGGACACGTTTATAATAAGATACACAGGCAAGGTGAAAACTTATTGTGAAAACAATTTAGACTTCAGTTTCTATTCAATCAAACATAGCCATTTGCAATTAGTTTATACAACTAAACTTTAAGCCCCATCCAATTTTTATTTCACGGGGGGTTTTTCCACTTGTGATTATTATTTAAAGTAAAAAAGATGAGGTCATTGCTGATAATTACATTAAATCTGTTTTATTAAAAAAAAAAATAAGATGATTTGGTGGTTTGAATTCCCAAATGCTTATACACAGCTGGCTGTCTTAATTCTGCAACTGACAGAAATTGGTACACATATACAGCTGACTTTATAAATGAGCAATCATTTATGCTGATGTATAGATCCTAATTAGTCCACAATGTTAGTAAAATAGAGTACAGTTTGAATTACACCATTAAAGATCTCTAGGAATACCCCTTTACAGACCTCTTTGGAAATATGGGAAAATATTGACACAACCATTTTTCAAAACAACTTTAAACTCAATGATATGTTCCACTACAATATAGCCATTTTATGCCCTTTGTTACTAGAGTTTGATAGTCACTGTATGACCACTGATCTGGGAACAATTGTTTGGGGGGATGAGAACTAGAGTTAATGTGGACTTGAGCAAGCCATGTCTTATTTTGGGCACTATATTGAGTTTTAAGGCTACTAGCAAATACATGTAGAATATCTATGTAAGCTCTGTCTTGTCCCTTCAAGTGATTTTTTTATGAATGAAGCTCATTCCCAATTCAACATCACATAACAATGCTGGGCCATGGCTAGCACCCACGTCTTCTTCTTCTTCAGTGTGCAGAGCTTATTTGACACTCAAACTACGAATTTCTTTAAAGCCTAGATAGTAAAAAAGTACACAAATATATGCAAGTATGACATTCCTCTTCCCAGCCAATGAAATTTCAACCTTGCCCTCCCTGAGGTCATAGGGTACAGATTCACTCATGCCACTCTCCACCATGACAAAGTGCTTTCGGCAAGAAGGCCATTTTTACTATATTAATTCTGCCAATCCATGAGCATGAGAGATCTTTCCATCTTCTGAGATCTTCTTTGATTTCTTTCTTCAGAGACTTAAAGTTCTTGTCATACAGATCTTTCACTTGTTTGGCTAGAGTCACACCAAGATACTTTACATTGTTTGTGACTGTTGTGAAGGGTGTCATTTCCCTAATTTCTTTCTCAACCTGTTTATCCCTTGAGTATAGGAAGGCTACTGATTTGTAGCTCTGGCTAATCTGTAACTTTCTCTATAGACCAGGCCTGGAACTCACAGAGATCTGTCTGCCTCTGCCTTCTGAGTGCTGGGATTAAAGGCACACCCCACCATTGCCCAGCTAGGAGTGCTAGCAGTTTCATGTTTTAACTGTATTTTAAAAATGTGTGTGTGTGTGTGTGTGTGTGTGTGTGTGTGTGTGAGAGAGAGAGAGAGAGAGAGAGAGAGAGAGAGAGAGCATGTGTGTCTGTGAGAGAGACAGAGAGAGAGCAACAAATGTCTGTGTGTGTGCAGGCATGTGTAAATATGGTAACAAAGATGCTACTGACTCAGATGAAAAGTGGAATGCAGAGAGTTGTTATTTAAACTAAGAAACAGTACTGTTTCATGACAAGATTTGGATAATTCAGTATTTTAAAACCCCACTAAATGACTATATGATTGCTCAATTAACTACTATCTATGATTTATTAGAGATGATCTTAGAAAAATTTCCAAAATTTTATACAAATTTATATTAAAAAGACATTGTGTAACTTTTCAAAAGCCTAATCTTAGTAATACAGATTCATCTGAAAGCCTACTTCCTATAGTCTAGCTTTTATAATACCAAAAGGTAATATTTAATTACCAAGAGAGGGCAGCAATCGATAGTTTTATCTGGTTTTAATGTGCTATAATGATGACCAGAATAGAAAGCTAGTCCTAAAGGTGTAATAGTGGTACTCATATCTTGTCAGTAACCAACAGCTTTCCAATTGGACTTAAAGCCCGCTCAACAGGAGTGCAATTTTGCCTTGTACTAGAAACCTAGCTAACTACCTGAGGCGAGTGAGGTCACGTACCTTAGAAAAGAACCAACTACGGTCTCTTTACTAAAACAACATGGCTCCCAACTGAATTATAAAAGCTATCCTCATACCCACAAATAATTGTAACTCTCACCCCTCATCAAAGAAGCTTTTCTTTACAGCAAATGGAAAGCAGAGAGAAAACCACAGCAGGTCAAAATGTATTCAACCCATTGGATACATGTGAACCACTTGATGCCCAACATCACTGAATACATCTACAACACAACTCCTGCACCTAAGACTCAAGTAGCATCTTGGAGAGGGGACAGAAAGATTCTATGATTCATAGGACCCACAAGTCAGCTATGATACTGAGTCTCCTAGAAATGGAAGGGACACTTCACCCATGATTCACCAGTAATATATAAGACCTGAAATACTAAATAAGACCTGAAAGATGCTAATAGTAACAGATATGCTAGTGTGGAAAGTGGAAATGTTGCAGATTTTTCACTCTCAAAGAACTGTAAGCAACCAATTACTGATCATAAAGAGAGAATTATTCTCTTCTAGAGATGAATGTAGGCAATTTTGTTGTGTGATCATTACTAAGTGCCCTTAAACAAACCCATATGGTCTAGCTGACAGCACACACCTCCAATATGTGGGCTCCTCTGTTTTCACTAGGGTACCTGCCTTGACAGAAATGCTACTGTCCTGCAGAATCTATACCATTACAAAACAGCAGTAAACACTTGTGCACCTAAACCTATGAAAACATAGGAAAGGCACACTAAAAGTACAGCACAAGAGATATTTAATGACTTTTTTTTCTGGGTACTTAACATGAGTGCATTTTCAGGAACAGTGAGGCTTTGGGTAAGTCAGCCCCTCCACAGAACACAAGTGAAGATGGAGGGCTGAATGGACATTGTAGCTGCTGTTAGCACACACCCAGATTATATGGAATTCATGAACAGAAGTTCTTTTATTAGTACATGAATGGTAGCTTGTGGTAGCTTCTCCACAAAATTTCCATTTCTAACATTTGGGCTCCTTTGTAACAGCTTGAAATACAGGTGTACTGCGGTGGTAATGAAAATGTCTTCCTTAGGTCTTTACTTATGCCAGTTTTAAATTTTTTTACTTTTACTTTTGAACTGGTTGGCTAAAAACCAAGATGAACATACTCATTGCCTAGGCTTCCATGTGTCTAAGGACCCTATTGCTGTCCACCATCCCCACAGCTTGTCTCACTGAAAGGACTTTAGGAGCAGTCATCACACATGGAGCTATCACCTGCTTTAGCACCTACACCTCTGATCCTTCCTGCAGGGCCCACCCAAGGCTCTCCTTGAAGATAGGCCCATGTTGTTGTGCTTGGTTTTCTTCCTTACAAATTTTCCAGTAAGCAGATATTCATTAATAAAACTCTTCCATTGTTGAGGTTCACAGTGGCTCCTTTTAATTTATTATTAGTATACCTCTGTGTATATGTCTCTCTCTCTCTCTCCCCCTTCCTTCCTCCTTCACCATCCCTCCCTCCATTCTTTCTCCCCCTTCTCTCACGTGAATGTGTGTACGTGTGTGTGTGTGTGTGTGTGTGTGTGTGTGTGTGTGTGTGTAGGTCAGAAGACAACTTGAAGGAGTTGGTTGTCTCCTTCCATTAAGGATTCCAGGGATCCAATATTAGTCTTCAGTTCACAAGAAGCACTTTTGCTCTGTCAGTCCATACTGACATCCCAGACATAGTCAGACTTTTAAAAGAATTTGTGCATCCCACACAAGCTTCTGCTATGCCTTTGACTGTGCGTTTTCTTGGTAGATTCTCCATTGGTCTGCAGTTCCTTCCCTCTTGTCTGTCCTTCATCTATGGGCTTACTAGGGGGATAGGAATTTTCAGCCATGTTATAATACCATGGGGTGCTATTCCACTTGCAGTAAGTCACTGACTGACACATTGCCATGCAGAGGGGTATATTTTTGTCTGGTGTTTCCAGCACTGGTATTCAATGAACAGAGAAATGAATTGCCTCCTCAATCATTCCTCATCTGCTAAATAGACCTGAAGAATGAGCTGGTATAGAGCTGCCTAGCAAGATGAACATCCTGGGTTTGATATCTAGCACTGGAAAAGAAAGAGACAGGAAGGAAGGGCACAGCAGTGGATGGGGCAAGGAAGGAGGAGAAATGAGATGGAGGGAGGAAAAGAGAACATGTTTATTAGACTATTCTCACCCCAAGTTTCATTTTGAGTTTTCACAAATGCTCATCCATTTAGGGGCAAAAAGCTTAGATCCATACACACACACACACACACACAAAATGGATTTCAGTATTGATTCCATTAACAAAAAGCACCATACTAAATTTCTAATAGGCAGCTGTCAAATGAGAAGACTTAATGGAAAAAAGTTATAGACCATCTTGTATGGTGTGTTTCCATCTTTTAAAGTACATGCATGCATTCGTGTGTGTGTGTAAGTCTGTGTATGTGTGTATATGTAAGGCACATCAAGAAACCCAAAACTATCAAAGAAGGCTATGACCAGGAAATAAAATTGGAGGGCAGGGAGATTCTGTGTGTGTTCGTGTGGGAGCATGTGAGGGTGCACATATGTGTGCAGTGGACAACTTCAAGTGTCATTCTTCTAGTGCACCACCTTGTGTTTTGAGACAGGGTCTCTCCCTGTATTAGCTTTATCCATTAGGCTAGGCTGCCCGGCTAGTGAGCCCCAGGGACCTGCCTATGTCTGCTTCCATGAGTGAGGTAATAAGTCTGCCCCTCATACTTTTTGATGTGGAATGTGAGGATGAAACTCGGCCTCTTGTACTTACATAAAAGCATTTTGCTGACTGAGTTATCACCTCAGTTCTTAACTTTTATTTCACATATTTTTCCTACCAGTTTTATACTGACATGCAATTACTTTTATAATTAACATTTAGAAGTAACAACCAGCATGAGTCTTCCTTCTCCTCTCAACAGTGCAGCAAATGGGATGGGTTTTAGTAATAAATGGTTTGAAATGTTTACCTCCAAGCGAGGAAGCAGCTCATGCCTGTTATTTTAGCACTTGAGCAGTGGAGGCAGGAGGATTACCATGAGTTCAATGCCAGTCTGGGCTGGTGGCAGAAATCAAGCCTTTGAGAAATTAAACAGCACTCAGAATTGGAGAATAAGGGTTCATTATGGCTACAGACTATGGGGATTCATTGTGGCTATGGACCTGCACAAACACTTGATCTAAGAAGCTCTGGTCAGACCCATGGTTTCTAATACCATCTGGAGGTTGTCCCTTTCACCTTCTCTGTTATTTTGTGGGTTTGAACTTTAGCCAATGAACTGAGGACCACGCAGAGGATATTTCTGTAGCAAGCACAGCCAGTTTACAGAAGTGGAGCAAATGAGATTAGAATGGCAGCTTTGAAGCTATGTTTGTGAAAGTAAAAAGAGAGATTTTAGCAGAATCAAGAAGAAAGTTGACTTACAGAAGCAGAACTCAGAACATGATTCTTGGCTACAGATGCAGCAAAAACTTTAACTAAATCTAATCCTCCTCATCTGGCTTCATAGAGAATTCCAGACCAGCATAGCCTGCATAGTGAAACTGTCTCAAACACAAACAGAAATGAAACCAGAAGCTTACTTCCAAATATTCAGAATACTTTACAAGTCTGGCGTGAATGTACAAGTGCAATTTCTAAAACCACCTTTCACCTATGATTCATCAGCTGAAAGAGAAAATTGAATTCTTGCTGAGATCTGTAGGTAAAATTGAAGCCTTCCTGAAATTTCTCTAATTTCTACATGTGAAAAATTTTAAAAGAATTCTCTGGAAAAATACTAATAACTGACAGTTTCATTGTTTCCTTGATTCCCTTCCCCTCCCATTGCCTGGAAATAGATTTTTTTCTCATATAATTTATCCTGATTGTGGGCTTCCCTTCCTCTACTCCTCCCAGATTCTCCTCATCTCCCTTCCCATCTGTCTTCACTCCCTTTCTGTCTCTCATTGGAAAACAAACAGGCTTCGAAGGTATAATAATAAAATATGTTGTATCACAATACAATATAGTATTATAATAAATATTGGATTAGGACAAAACAAACAGAAGGAAAAGAGCCCAAGAAAAACCACAAGAAACAGAGATAGAAACTCATGAGTGGCATAAAACAATAAGCTGGAAGCAAAAATGTATGCCAAAAGGACCCATGCACAAGAATGCTTGCTGCCTCAGTCTGTGTGAGTTCATATGAGCATTGATCCTGTCTAGAGAGCCTTCATCCCTTCTGGCTCTTACACTCTTTCTGCCTCTTTTTCCACAGGGTTCCCTGAGCCTGAGAGAAGGGAGTTGATGGAGACATCCAATTTAGGACAGAGTATTCCAAGGTCTCTCACTCTCTGCATAATGGCTGGCTGTAAGTCCCCACACACATCTGCTGCAGGAGGAAGCTTCTTTGATGATGGCTGAGCATGACACTGACCTGTGAGTATAGCAGAATGTCATTAGGTGTTATTTTATCACTATAGCTTTTAGTAGAACCATATTTTGTTTTACCCTAGGGCCCTGGGCCATGTAGTCTCAGGATCTTCATCACCCAAGCAGTGTCAGGTATGGGTTACATCTTGTGAAGTGAGTCTTAAGGTAATCAGACATTGGTTGGTTACTCCCACAACCTTTGTGTCACCATTGCACTAGCAGATCTTCCAGGCCAGATACCACTATAGATCACAGGGCTTGTGCCTCTGTTGGTGATCACATTTTTCCTTTGCTATCATGCAGAGTACCTTCCTGTAACAAAAATGCTAGAATGTGGGGGTGAAGACTCTATGTAGACACGAGCTTGAATTATCAATTTTCAATGAGTTGTGTAGGTATTGTCTTCAGCAATAGAACCTTACTGTCAGTTTGTGACCCAAGCTTGGATCACTTGGGGGTTCCCATGGGACCTCTTTGGACAACTCAATTAAACATAACTCGTTCCTGGTCTTAGCAGTTTCATTTAGTGACAGATGTCCAATGGGGATTCTGACTTTATCATTATTTGACAATTTTGTTTAGATTACTTTCATATATGTATTTGTTTTAGGAAGCTTCGAGTGTATTATATTTCAATACTACCTCTCAAATAACCCTTAATCTTAGTTGTTTCCTCCCCATTTGCTCCCTTGTCCCCCCTTTCCCTCTCCCTGCTCCCCACTTGATTCTCCTTTTCCAATTCCCCTTCCTACCCTGAGCTCCCTTTCCTAGGGAGACCTATCTGTCCTGCACCCCCTTGTCACTTACTCTACACTTACGCTCTGTGCTTCTGCATAGTGTAGCTTGATTATCATTGACTTAATAGCCAATATCCACATAAAAAAGAGTATATACCATATTTGTCTTTCTATGTCTGGGTAACACACTCGGGATGATTTTTTTTCTCATTCATTTACTTGTGAATTTCAAATTTTTATTTTTAATGGCTAAGTAACATTCTATTCTGTAAACGTACATTTTTCTTTATCCATTCATTCATTTGAGGGACATCTAGGTTGTTTCCAATTTCTGGCAGCAATAGATCAATAGAGCAGCAATGAACATTGTTGAGCAACTATTCCTGTGACAAGATGACATGTCTTCTGGTATATGTCCCAAAGTGATATAGCTGTATTTTCCTGTAGGTTGATTCCTACCTTCCTGAAGAACCACTACAGTGATGTTCATAGTGGCTGTACACATTTGAGCTCCTACCAGCAATGGATGAGTGTTCTCCTTACTCCACATCCTTGCCAGCATAAGCTGTCGTGTGTGTTATTGATCTTAGCTATTCTGTCAGGTGTAAGATGAAAACTCAGAGTAGTTTTGATTTGCATTTCCCTGATGCCTAAGGATGTTGGCCATTTCTTTAAGTGTTTCTCAGCCATTTGAGTTTCCTCGTTTGAGAAGTCTCTATTTACATCTTACCCCAGTTTTTAAATTGGATTGTTTACTTAATATCTATTTTTTTTTTTTTGGTTCTTTATGTATTTTGGACATTAGGTCCTTATCAGATGTGTTGTTGCTAAAAAGTCTTTTCCCATTCTGTAGGCTGCTGCTTTGTCTGAATGATGGTGGGGTTCTTGCCATTCAGAACCTTCTAGGTTTTATGAGGTTCTATTTTTTTTTTTAACCTTAATGCCTGTGCTAACAGTAGTATGTGCAGAAAGTCTTTTCCTGTGCCGATAAGTTAAAGATTATCACCCACTTTCTAGTGAGTCAAATTTAATGTATCTTGTTTTATATTGAGGTCTTTGATCTGTTTGGAGTTGAGTTTTGTGGAGGTCACAAGTTTGAATCTATTTGGATTCTTCTACATATAGATATCTAGTTTGGCCAAATGCACTTTTGATGATGCTGGCTTTCTTCCAGTGTGTATTTCTAGCTTCTTTATAAAGAATCAGATGACCATAGGTGTGCAGACTTATGTTTTGGTTTTCAACTAAATCTCATTGATCAACATGTCTGTTTTTTTCTTTCAGTACCATGCTGCTTTTATTACTATGGTTGTATAGTATAAACTTGAAATTGGGGATAGTGATATCTCCACAGTTCTTTTATTACTTAGGACTGTTTGGGCTATCTGGAATTTTTTGTTTCTCTGTAAAGCTGAAAGTCATCCATTCAAGATCTGTGAAGGATTGTGTTGGGATTTTGATGAGGATTACACAGAATCTGTAGATTGTTCTTGGTAAGATGTCCATTTTTTTTTTTTTTGTTATATTAATCTTGCTGGTCAACGAGCATAGGAAACTTTTCCATATTCTAATATCTTCTTTGATTTCTTTCTTTAGTGTCTTAAAGTTTTTATCATACAAGTTTTTCATTTGTTCAGTTAGAGTTACCACTATATATTTTTTATATTATTTGTGGCTATTGTAAAAGGTGTTGTTCCCCTGATTCTTTCTCAGTCCACTTGTCATTTGTATATAGGAGGACTACTGAATTTCATGACTTAATTTTATATCCAGATACTTTGCTGAAAGTGTTGATCAGCCGTAGGAATTTCCTGGTGGAATACTTAGGGTCACTTATGTGTAATATCATACCATCTGCAAATAAAGATACTTCGACATCTTCCTTCCCATTTTTGTATCCCTTTCATCTTCTTTAGTTGTTTTATGGCTCTAGCTAAGACTTCAAGTATTACATAGATTTGGAGGGAATGAACAGCTGTGTCTTGGTCCTGACTTTAGTGGAACTGCTTTGGTTTTCTCTCCATTTAAGTTGATGTTGGCTATGGGCTTGCTGTAAACTGCCTTCATGGTGTTGAGGTATGTTGCTTATATCCCCATCCTCTCCAGGACTTATCATGGAGGGCTGCTGGACTTTTTCAAAGATTTTTCTGTGTCTAACAAGATGATTATGTGGCTTTCTCTTTCAGTCTGTTTATACAATGAGTTACATTTATTGATTTTTGTATGCTGAACATCTCTGGGATGAAACCTACTTGATCATGGTAGATGATATTTTTGATGTGTTCTTGGATTTGGTTTGCAAGTGTTTTATGAAAATTTTAGTATATGTGTTCATATGGAAAATTGGTCTGTAATTCTCTTTATTTGTTGGGTTTTTATGCGGTTTGGCTGTCAGGTAAACTATGGCATTATAAAACAAGTTGGGTAATGTTCCTTCTGTTTCTATTTTGTGGAATAATTTGAGAAGTATTGGCATTAACTCTTCTTTGAAAGTCTGATAGAATTCATCCCAAAACTATCTGGTTTTCTATTTCACTTAGGACTAAAGTTCTGTTTAAATTTCTTTTCTGATTTTGACCTAGCATTGCTAAGTGGTATTATTGAGAAAAGTATCCATTTCTTTTAAATTTTCCAATGTGGTAGAATAATTTTTAAAGTATGTTCTTATGGTTGTAATGCCCATTCTTTCATCTATAATTTTGTTAATCTGAATCTTTTTTTCCTATACTTATCTAACATGGCAAGGGTTTCTTAATATTATTAATTTTCTCAAAGAACCAGCTCTTTGTTTTGTTTATTCTTTGTATTGTTTTTCTATTTTATTGTTTTCAGCCTCAAGTGCCATTATGTTTTGCTGTCTATTACTTTTGTCTGATATTTCTTCTTTTTATTCTAGATCTTCTAGGTGTGCTGTTAAGTTATTAACATGAGATCTCTCCATTTTTTGGCTTTGTTTTGTTTTAATATAGGCAGTTAGAGCTTTGAACTGTCCTCTTGGAACCACCTCATTGTGTCCCATAAACTTAGGAAATAATTGAATTGAATTCAATTCAATTCTAGAGAGTTTTAATTTTTTTCTTAATTTCTGTCTTGAACCAGTTCAGAAAAGAGCTGTTCAGTTTCCATGAGTTTGTAGTTTGTCTTTTGTTTCTGTTGTTGATATCTAGCTTCAATCAGTGGTGGTCAGACAGAATATAGCACTTCATTCCATTTTTCCAGTATCTACTGAAGCTTTCTTTGTGTCAGAGTATGTGTATTTTGGAGAACTTTTCATGACCTGCTGAGAAGATACATTCTTTTGTGCTTGGGTGAAATTTTCTGTTAATATCTGTTAGGTCCATTTGGTTCATGAGTTAGTTAACTCCAGAATTTCTTTGTTTAGTTTTTGTGTGGATGACCTCTTTATTGGTGAGAATGGGGTATTGAGATCTTGCACTATATAGTGTGTGAGGGTTAATATGTAATTTTAGTGGTAGTAGTATTTTGTTTTTATGGACTTGTGTGTTTTTGTGCTTGATGCATGTATGTTAAGAATTTCAATGTTAGCCGGGCAGTGGTAGTGCACACCATTAATCCCAGCACTTGGGAGGCAGAGGCAGGTGGATTTCTGAGTTCGAGGCCAGCCTGGTCTACAGAGTGAGTTCCAGGACAGCCAGGGCTACACAGAGAAACCCTGTCTCAAAAAACAAAATACAACAACAACAACAACAAAGAATTTCAATGTTACCCTGGTGGGTTTATTCTTTGATAGTGTCCTTCTCTATCTCTTCTGATTCATTTTGGTTTGAAATCTCATTTGTGAGATATTAAAATGGGTATACCAGCTTGCTTCCTAGGTTCACTTGCTTGCAATATCTCTCCATTCTTTTATTCTGTAGTGATATCCATCCTTGATGTTAAGGTATGTTTCTTGGAAGCAGTAAGGATGGCTCTTGTTTTTATACCCATTTTGTTACTCTGTGTGTTTTTATTAGGAAATTGTGACTGTTGATCTTGATGAATATCAATGAACAGTGTTCGTTGGTTTCTGCTTTTGCTGTTGTGCAGTGTGTATGTATGTATTTATTCCTTGTGTTTTCTTGGGTGCAGTTAACATCATTAGACTCATGTTTTCCTTCTATGGTCTTCTTTAGGGCTGGGTTTCTAGATAAATACTGCTAAATTTTGAGTTAATTGTGAAATATCTTATTTTCTTCATCTTTTGTGTCAGAAAGTTTTGAGGGGAATAGCAGTCTGAGCTGGAATCTGTGGATGCTTAGAGTCTGTAGAACATCTGTGTCTTAGTCAGGGTTTCTATTCCTGCACAAACATCATGACCAAGATGCTAGTCGGGGAGGAAAGGGTTTAATGAGCTCACACTTCCATGCTGCTGTTCATCATGAAAGGAAGTCAGGACTGGAACTCAAGCAGGTCAAGGAGCAGGAGCTGATGCAGAGGACAAGGAGGAATGCTGCTTACTGGCTTGCTTCTCCTGGCTTGCTCAGCTGGCTTTCTTATAGAGCCCAAGACTACCAGCGCACAGATGATACCACTCACAAGGGGTCCTTCCCCCTTGATCACTAATTGAGAAAATGTCTTACTGCTGGATCTCATGGAGGCATTTTCTCAACTGAAACTCCTTTTTCTGTGATAACTCCAGCTTGTGTCAAGTTGACACACAAACTAGCCAGTACAATTGACCCCTTCTCAACTTGACACACAAACACATCACCATTAAGCCTCAACCCTTACTTCCTTATTCATCCCCAAGATCTAAATAACTTTAAAGTCCCACAGTCTTTGCAAATTCTTATATATTAACATTTCAGTCCCTTTCAAACATCCAATCTCTTTAAATTCAAAGTTTTTTGAAAATTCAAAGTCTCTTAACTGTGGGCTCCACTAAAATACCTTCGTTCGTCAAGAGAGAAAAATATCAGGCCACAGTCACAATCAAAAGCAAAATCAAACTCCAACCATCCAGTGTCTGGGATCCACTCACAATCTTCTGGATTCCTTCAAGGGCTTGAGTCACTTCTCCAACTCTGCCCTTTGTAGCACACACCTTGTCTTCTAGGCTCCAGATGCCTGTAGTCCACTGCTGCTGCTGTTCTTGGTGGTCATCTCATGGTACTGGCATCTTTAAAACACTGCTGTCTTCTGCTGCAACTAGGCTTTTACCAACAGCTTCCCATAGGCTCTCCCCATGGTGCCAAGCCTCAACTCCCCTGCATGACCCCTTCAGTCCTGGGCCATCAACTGCAACTGAGGCTGTACTTTCACCAATGGCCTTCCATGGCCTCTTGCAGCACCAAGCCTCAACTCCTCTACATGTCCCCTTCTGTCCTGGGCCATAAATTGCAACTGAGTGAAATTGCTGCATTTTCACTAATGGATTTCCATGGCCTCTCACAGTGCCCAGGCCTCAGCTGCTCTTCATGACTCCTTCATGCCTTCAAAACCAGTACCACCTCGGTGACTCTTACACATTACCAAGTCCAGCCACAGCACAAGGTACAACCCTGGCTATCTTTGGAACACAGCCTCTGTGCTCTCAGAAAACACTGCTCAGAAGATTCCACCTCAGTGATGCTGGTCTCCTCTCAATCACCACCACTTTCCCAGCTCCAGCCAACCAGCATCAATAGTCCCAGTAGTGCAATAGTTTTGCTTCAGTAGTTCTGGTATTTTGTTAAACACAGCTGATTTCTTCAGCCCCACCGAACCAAAACCATAGAATCTTAAATCAAACTATCAATGGCCCTGATAAGAGTTTTTAATCTTCCCTCTGAAATTTCACAAGCCAGGCCTCCATCTTCTGCACTGTTCTCAACATTATCTTCCAAGCTCCTACAGAACACCCCACAGAGCTTTTAACATCCCAATGGCTCTTCTAACTCAAAGTTCCAAAGTTCTTCCACAGTCGTCCCCAAAACATGGTCAGGTTGTCACAGGAATACCCCACTTTGCTGGTACCAATTTATCTAAGTCAGGGTTTCTATTCCTGCACAAACATCATTACCAATATGCAAGTTGGGGAGGGAAGGGTTTATTGAGCTTATACTTCCATGCTGCTGTTCATCACGAAAGGAAGTCAGGACTGGAACTCAAGCCGGTCAAGGAGCAGAAGCTGATGCAGAGGACATGGAGAAATGCTGCTTACTGGCTTGCTTGCTTCTTCTGGCTTGCTCAGCTGGCTTTCTTGTAGAGCTCAAGGCTACCAGCCCACAGATGGCACCACTCACAAGGGACTCTCCCCCCTTGATCACTAATTGAGAAAATGCCTTACACCTGGAATCTCATTGAGGCATTTTCTCAACCAAAGCTCCTTTCTCTGTGATAACTCCAGCTTGTGTCAAGTTGATACACAAAACTAGCCAGTACAATCTCTCTAGGCCTTCTTGCTTTTAGAGTCTCCACTGAGAAGTCAAGTGTTATTCTAATAGCTTTTATATGTTACTTGGTCTTTTTCCCTTGCAGCTTTTAATAATCTATCTTTGTTCTGTAAATTTAGTGTTTTGATTCTTTTGTGTAGAGAAAATTTCTTTTCTGGTCCACTCTAACTATTTGTTGTTCTGCATATTTCTTGTACCTTGATAGGCAACTCTTTCTTAAGGTTAGAAATTTTATCTTTTACAATTTTGTGAAAATATTTTCTGGGTCTTTGACCTGGATTTCTTTTTCCTCTATTATTCTTAGATTTTGTCTTTTCATAGGGTCCCATATTTCCTCTATGTTTTGTGTCAGGATTTTTTTTAGATTTAACACTTTTCTTCAACAAAAGTATCCACTTCTTATATAGTGTCTTTAATGCTGGAGATTTTCTCTTCCACCTCTAATATTCTGTTGGTGAGGTTTGCTAAAACCTCTGCCATCATCTGTGGGAAATCCATAAACAATAGCCTGTGACAATAGCTCTTTGTTCCCACATTCAACATTTCATGTATTTCTGTGGCTAGGTTCCAGGCCAATCATTTCTACCTTTCATGGCTCAGACCTCAGTGGTGAAATGCTTATATAATACAATATCTGCTAGTGATAACTGCTGTGAAGTGGAGTTGCATAATGGGCTAGACAATGAATGACCTTGGGGTGAGGGGTAATACAAAATCCAGGCTGTGGATGGAATAAGGCAGGGTCCAGCAAATATCTGCAGCAGGACAGCTCAGGAGATGCAAATGCATGAGGCAGGTCTTCTCAGACATGTGAAGGCCATCCTACATGTACTCTTGACTTGTAGTAAACCATTATATTCTTGTCATAACCAGCTCCCCCAACTAACATGTGGTACCTTTCCACTGCGGTAACAAACTTCCTCAAGAGGGGGAATATTTTTACTCTCAGTTTCTGAGGCCTCAGTCCTTGTCTGTTGGACCCATGGTGGCATAGCACAATATGGAAAGAACTTGTTGCAGAGATGACCTGGACATGGTTGGGGTCAACTAGAGGGCCAGCCTGGCTAAGCCAATGATAGGGAGTCCATTATAATCATAATGGAAATGAATGGAGAATTTAAATAGGTAAATGACACAATTCTATCTATGGGGAGAAGAGAGGGGGAAGGGAAGTAAGGGAAAGGGAAGGGGAAAGAAGAAAATGGAGAAAAAAGAAAAAAGAGGAAAAGAGGGGGAGAGAGGAGAGGAAAGGAGAGGTAAGGAAGAAAAACTCAGCAAAGAAAACTAGAGTTATTCCAGGAAGCCTGTAGAAGACAAAACATAATAGACAGGCTGTGCTTCAGGATGGAGAAGATGCAATTGGGTTTTAATAGACATAAATCATTGAGTTCTCTTCAAATCTCTGCTGGGTCATGCTGTCCTGTGCCTCCCTTGAGATGTTTCTGTAAATGTCTTCGGGTGAGATTCTTCTGCTTCTTCTCATACATTTTTGACCCCACTCTCTTTTTCTTGCCCCACTGGCTTACATTGCTCCTGTGTCCCTGTGCTTGCACATGCTCTTGTCTCTTGTCTCTTGGATGGATCCCTGGGCCTCATGCAGGGTATCCTTCACTCTTTCATGGGTTTAGCATTTTTTTTTTTTAACAACATGGTATTTCCTAATACTGTGCCGAACAGCCACAGGTCTCATTTGCCTTTTCAGTGCTGTGGAGATACCTGAACAACAAGGAGAACTGTGATCAGGAAGAATTGTAGATGTCTTTCTTGCTTAGCAGCAAATGTCACTATCGAAGATTGCTTCATGCTTGGCAATGCATAGCCTTCCGGACCTTCACCTGATAAACTCTGGAGTGCACAGTGTAGTTCTGGAGATCACATGAGTCTGAATGATTCCTGGGGAGGCCAGAGTCTTTGAAGGTAAACCTTCAGTTCTTAGCAGTTCAATTCCTAGAGAATTGTGACTCTGGCATGGCTCACTTTTAAAGAGAACAGATGTCTAAGAGATAGTTGACAGCCTGTGCTCTGAATGTGCTAGCATTATGCCTCTATGACTGTAGGGTTTTTAGGCCAGTTATTCTGACCTCTCTAGAATGCATCTTCCAACTCTTCCTTTTATCCCTTTCTTTCCCAAAAGGCATTTTTGACCTAGTTGGCATATAAATAATTAGAAGGCACTTAAGACAGCAAATATAATTTTTCTAGCAAATAAAAGGATTACAAAAATATAAATGAAATAAAAGGCAGAATAGATGCAGTGATGTATGATTGTTATGCCAGCTGCTCTAGAGGTTGAGGCAGTAGAATTGCTTGAGCCCATGAGTGTGAGGGTAGCCTGGGAAATTGTTGAAAACCCTATGTCAAAAAATAAGCAATTAAGTTAAAAAGAGCACAGGAAATCTCAGCTGAAGCCTCAATGTGTTAAGACAAATGAACCCAAGCAGTGCCATTTAGAGTTTATCCTTCATTTCCTATGTAATTGTGAAGATGGAAATTAGAATTTTACTTCTGGAAATCCATTTCAAAACTATGGAAATCGGAAACTGAATAGACAAAATCATATGTGTTAGATGGTAGGTGTTCCTCTGTGGGCCTGGCTATCTGTTAGGTTAAAAGAGTCCTGCATCCGCCCCAGGCCTCGAGCCACTAAGGGAAGCAAGACTCTGGAAGTTTGACCGTGTTCACCCCACGGCAGCACAGGGCAGGTGTTGGGCTGTGAGATGCCAAGGGGCACCGCCCAGGGGTCAGGGAGCAAGGCCTAGGGTCCCAGGGACTACACAGAGCTGGCTCAGGGGTCTCTGGCCTGCGATGAATCCGGACCATCTGGTTCTCAGGCTCTTGGACATCCCAGGCACTGCTGAAGAGCTGTGGCGGAAGAGCTGAGAATGGACTGAGGGCTGGATATAGCCCAGGGCCGAGGGAGAAAGGCAGGGGGGAGCCCCACTAGGTCCCACTGAGGACTGAGTCCTTGGCTTGTCAGTGGGTGGCTTGGTTTGGTAGAGGCCATGGCTGGGAGCACTGAGAGGCCTTCTGTGGGAGGCTAGACACAGCTCTTTAGACAAAGGCCTGTTCCACTGTTCCCCAAGGCAGATACCGATGAAAAGAGACAGCCCATGGTTTTAAGGTGTTTATTGTCATGGTGGAGAGTGGTGATGAGTAAAACTGTACCCCACTTTCTCAGGGTGGGCCTGAGGTTAAATACCTTTTGCAGGGAGAAGGGTCTGAGAAGGGGAGTTTATTGGCTAAGCCTCTAAGTACCTCATTAAAATGAAAATCTGTCTTGAGGCTACGTGACCATACGTCCTCTACCTGTGGAGGGGCTTAGGGCGTTGCCCTTACTTGACTGATGGTCACAGACCTATGCAGGGCTGTGGCCTCATATCAGGAGCCTGGGGCCCAGGAGTGTGGCAAAACACCTGCCATCCCTTGCACAGTTATCTCCTGCTGGAGACCCCCTGCTGGGTCACCAGGGTTTTAAACCTTTGCTCAACCAGAAACCAGGCTACCTTCCATGGTCCTACAGCAATCCTCCTCAACAGAGAAAAAACCCAGAACCAAGCAGGGGCTGGCTCCTACTTGGAGCGTTATTGATGATTATGTAAGTACATTGAATGTTTCCAAAAGCTGTGCTTCTCTGGTCTATATTACTCTGCTTCTTTCTCTATTACTAGGTCCCCCATATCAGGCAGTTAAGATGAAGCAGAAAGGAAAGACATTGCAGAGTAGACACTGGCCTTTCTACTTGTCAGTAGGCTGAGACTTTCAAAGGTGAAAGGGGGCTGGAGAGATGGCCTAGCCCTTAAAGACCAGGCTCACAAGGAAAAATAAAAGGATATGAACAGGGGATTCACTGCAGCAAGGTCACTCTTTGCTTTGTAGCACAAAACATGAGGCAATGGTGGCTGAACAGGGCCTGGTGGCCTAGGTCTATGATCTCAGCTATGAGGAGAGCTAAACAGGAAGATTCTAAGTTCAAGGCCTGCTTGGCTGTAGAATGGGTTGAAGGCAAGCCTGGGTAATCTATTGAAACCTTTTTATTTTTAAAAAAGACTCGAGATATAGCTCTATAGTAGAGCACTATGATGCCTTAGGTTTTATTTCTAGGGTAGGAAATGATCAAAGTTCAGAAATCAAAAATATGTTACTCTTAAAAAGCAGAGAGAAAACTGGGAGTAGTCAAGGCATAAATGTTCAAAGCCTCTAGTGGTGTGCTTCCATCAAGGTTGCATCTCCCAATGACCTCTCCAAACAACACTCTGACCTGGGACCAAGTGCTCTAATGCCCGGGCCTATGAGGGATGTTTAGCATAGCAACCACCTCAGTGATTCTCTGGAGACCTGATTGGTCAAAAGTCGTAATAATGCCTATGAGGATTGGTGGTCACTTAGGTGTGGGCTTTGGTTTTATCTACAGTACACAACCTCGTAAAATGCAAATGATTCAGAAACCTAAAGTTTAAAGTCATCTTCACCAATTTTGTTCTGCTATGGCTTTGTGAGCAAGAGCCCATTAAAATGATATCAGCCATTTTCCTTATCATGGTTCAAACCTGGATTTGATTCACACAATGAAACCAAACAACTTTTTTTTCTTTTCACAATTATGGAGGCTAGAAAGTTTGAGATCAGGGCACCAGCCTCTGGCAAGAGACATTCTACCACACTGCTGTGTGAAGGGAACCGGCAAGAAAATATCAACCTCTCCACCAACCCCTTTATAAGAATCTATTCCTTAGGACAGAACCTGCTGATCTAAGCCCTGCCTGCCAGACTCAGCCTTACCCAAATCCAAGGTATGGGGGATTAAACTTCAACACTGGGAGAAGATAAAAACATTCAACCAATGTGTGACCTACATTTGTGTTTTAATAAAACAATAAGGGAAACTGCTGAAATCATTTTTATGGCCCTTTACTCATAAAGCCTTAATATTGTTTCTCATTAATGTAGTCCTTTGACTTGAGTTGATTCCCCTTTCCTACATAAATCAGCTACACTGATTTTTAATCAAATCATTTTCTCTCCTGGAAACTTCTATGACTGACTATTGTAATAAAAGATTTAAAACATGCTCAGCTTTACAAAACAACCTATTATGCTTTTACAGTCTAGCCTTATCTAACTTCTCTTGTACTCCTAACAGAACCACTTTTCCAGAATGTTCTGACAGGTCACTTGAGGGAGATGCCGAGAGTTTCCAAGTCCTTATTTTGACATTTGTTTAGTCTTTGTCTGACATTTGTTTATTTTCCTCTTGAGCTCCCTGTGCTCACATGGAAAGTCAGGAAATCTAATCTATTTGATATTATTTGGGGAACACTGACAATTACACACACACACACACACACACACACACACACACACACACACTGAGAGAAGGGGATTTTAAGCTGTTCGTTCATTTACTCATACTGCTAACAGTTGTCAAGAGCCTGCCCAGTGCCAGATGCCAGTTACCAAAGGATTCGAAGGCATTCCAAATCCTGTTGTCTTTCTGGGGCATCCATTTTCCATGCCTTTATCTCCCTCAAATCATTTACATTCATAATTTTGTCTAAGTGCTGTCTTAGGCTGGAGACCTCTCATTCTGCAACACAAATGCAGTTCTCTGCAGTCTGCAACAGCTTTTCTCATCCACTGCTCTTAGCTGAGGGACACCCTCACCAGCAGGCAAGCTGGGGTGATGCTTGCACTACTCTCTAAGGAAACATCTCTGTGGATAGCATCAACTTATTTCTGCTTGATTGAAGTGGCAGCTTCAGAGTTTCAAATTTGTCTTTTCTGTCTCCAACTTTTGTTCTCTAATCTCTCTTTCTCCCAGCACCATCTCGCTCTTCTTCTGTCTCTCCCTTTCCCTCCCTTGAGAGGAGGCTTCTGTCCTTCATCTTACCTTCTGCATGGGTACTATCTTTCCAGTTCTGTCTCTGTAAGACAAACATGGGAAAAGGATGTCTCATGCCAGCATTTCTTCTTGCTATTTGGAACATTCTATGCTTGGTAGATTTGTGTCCACTCCAAAATTCACATGGAAACATAATCTTCAAAGTGATAGTTTTAAGAGAATATGGACAGACTGCATGGATATGACTCATGTCTTGTAGGTCTGGGAGAAGTGGTTGTTTCACTTTTGACCTTCAACTCTCCTGCCAGGTAAAACCACAGTCTCCTTCCACCTGGTTTAGTGCCATCAACAAGGTGTCATCTTGGGGTCCTTCCCATCCTTCTATCACCTTTATAGTGGGCTTCCCTGCCTCTGAGATTATGAAGAAATATTTTTTATAAAGCAACCACATTCAAGTGTTTTGTTATGGCAACATAAACATACAAAAGCAAGATAGTCATAGGAGAATTTTCTTAATATATCATCAAACTTCCTATAATCAAAATCTGTTCCTTTATACAGAAAATAAAGTGATAATAAGACAAGAAAAAGTAAAATCACTTTCATCTCTCCATGCTCCCTTGGAGTGGGGGTTTCCAGTGAGCCTCATTCTCAGGGTAGCTGTTGGACTAAACACTTCTGTCCCCAGGACCAGCTCATGTCCTCTGTTGTTACTTCCCCTTGGTGCTCCCAGTACCTCTCCTGGTTGCCCAGACTGTGCTGCATGCCATTTGACCATCCTGGGCCAACAGAAAGCTGCTGTCACCTTTGTGTCAGGGTTGACTTGTGATATCAGTGGCTCATTGAAAGTTCTGAGTGTGGAGTTTGGAACTGACTTAGGATCTTTCAGAGAATGAACTTTCTAAGCAACCAGCTTTTTATTTTTGATAAAGATTGAGAATACATCTTTGAAATTGACTTTATTACAGATTTAATATAAAATTACATAACCCCCTCAAATACACAAAAATCAATTGCAGTAATTCTAGAAATGATTATGTTCTATTTTTATTTCTAAGATGCTATCTTCTTTCAGAATTTTCCTTGCACTCATTTTAGGAAAGTTTTCTCCTAATAAAAATGAATGAAGCTCCCACTCCTATATCCCTAATGTGCTCTAGATTTTCAAGGTTTGAAATTTACATTACCTACTAAAGCATGGTTAATAATAATTTCTGTCTTAGTTACTATTTTATTTCCATGACAAAACACCATGACCAAAGCGATTTAATTTGGAGGCTTGTGGTTCTAGAGGGTTAGAGACCATGACCAGCCTGGCAAGGAGCACAGCAGCAGATAGGCAGGCATTGCAATTGCTGAGAGCATAAATCTGATCTACAAGTATGAGACAGAAAGAAAACTAACTCAGAATGAAAATGGAGTTTGAAACCTCAAAGCCCACCCCTGAGTGACATTCCTTCTCTGTGGTGGTTTGAATAGGTTTGACCTCCATAGACTCAGGTGTTTAAGTGCTTGGCCCATGGGGAGTGGCACTGTTAGGAGGTGTGGACTTGTTAGAGCAGGCGTGGCCTTGTTGGAGTAGGTGTAGCCTTGTTGGAGAAAGTGTGCCATTATGAGGGTGGGCTTGGAGGTTTCCTGTTGTTCAAGCTCTGCCCAGCATGGAATCAAAGCCTCCTCCTGGATGCCTCTGGAAGACAGTCCCCTTCTGCTGCCTGTGGATCAAGATGTAGAATTCTCAGTTCCTTCTTCAGCACCAAGACTGCCTGAATGCTGCCATGTTTCCCATCATGATGATAATGGACTAAAACTCTGAAACTGTAAACCAGCCCCAATTACACTTTCATAAGACTTGAATATTTTTAATGTTGCAATTCAAGAGAGCTATAGTATCTTACTGTATATGAGAAACACTTAATATTGATTAAAACATTGAGATCCAGTTGACTAATGTTGAGTTTGAGAAATTTTTTTAGATAATATACTCTTGCTTTTTCATCAGAGTTTAGATATTTATTTTCAATATTATAAAAGCCCATCTAGATGATACAGTGTCTTAGATTTTGTAAAACAAAATCCTTGAAAAATATATATACCACAATTTACATAGCCCCAAAAATGAGGGTTAAAAGATTAACTTTAATAATGATGACTAAATTCATAAAAACAAATTTTAAACTCAATGCCTCACACACGGGTTGCTTAGCAATTATATTTTATGTTTCTATATTAATTTTCTAAAAAGCTGCTTCTCGGTTTATGCATGATAGATAGAAAACAGCTCATTATTATTCCAAAACAATTTGTTCCTGAAGTTTGTAAGCAATGTCTTTTTAAAAAGGAAGGGAAAACTTCTAAGTCTCTCAGCCTGAACCATTCCGTTCATTAGACACAGGGCCTTTAGAATCTAGTGACAGTACACTACTGAATCTCTAAAAGACAAATGCAGCCATCTTCACAATGTTTCCCCACGATTATGGGTGGTTTAATGATGGCCGATGCCTGTCTTCGGACCACTAGCTTGACTATATGCTTACAGTCACATCAAAAGCATCTGAAGCAATAACTGATGCTAAGGACAAAAGACGTATCTATGGTTTTGCTTTGCAGGAGTTTAGTGCTGTCTTACCAAGGTTGGTTCATTGTAGAATTATAAGAATAGTTTATAAATATTTGAAATTTATGGAACTAAATTTGCAAATGTATTTGGATGATAAAAGCACACAACTCCATATTTTAACACTTAAGAGAGCTGGTCAAAGTAAACAGAACATAGTCCAAGATTGTTCTTCAGACAGTCATTTCTGGTCAAAGTAAACAAAACATAGTCCAAGATTGCTCTTCAGACAGTTGTTTCTGGTCAAAGTAAAGAAAACATAGTCCAAGATTGTTCTTCAGACAGTTGTTTCTAGAAAGATTCCCAAAATCAGTACAACTGTGTATTTAACAACTTACTACAATGGCAAACTTCCACTCAATGCTGCAGATCAGGCAACACTGACCTCAGGACACCACGCACCCCTCATCCATCGCAGACGGGAGCTACTTCCCTCTGACAGAGATCTCACTACAAACATCCCTACTGTTCATCCTATGGCTGTCACAAACCCAGAAGGTGCTCCTCTACTTTTATATGACTTAAAATGTGTACATGTTTCAATGAAAGCAAACTTCAACTAACCAGAACAGACTTCCCGTCCTTTTGAGGTAAGTAAACTCTGATTCTATTTCATTTCTCGTACAATAAGGCTGTTCAGTATGTTCTTGTGAAAGAAAGAAACTGGAAGATAAACTAAACAGTGATAACCAGGTATTTCTATGTACCTTTACTCTCAATCACTAAAGGGTGTCCGTTTTGCATTGTGCACTCGATAACTGTTCAATTAACAAAGATAAATGTAATGTTCTGTGTTAAAACAAAATAATGTTAGAGAATATTCATTATCATCACTAAAAGAAACCTCTGCCCCTCTATTCCTTTCTTCTTTACTCTCTGTTCTTTCTTGATAACAAACTGTCCAATACCATATCGACATTAACAGTGAATGCTTTAGACTCCAATGGGAAAGAGCTCAATAACCTCGTTACCTAAAACTTTATATACCCAAGAATACTGGCAGCCACTTAATGTCTCTAGCCTCACTCCTAGTCCCCACGTGGATTTCATGCCAAGATGGCATGCTCTAACTACACAGGAGAAATCCCACACCCTTGGGACACTACAAACAAGAGTCTGAGAGACTGAAGCCCTTGTTCCAGCCCTCAGTTCTCATATTCCCTCTGACTGCCCTGACAGCACAATACCTCACACTGAGATACTGTGGAGAGAAAGGAGCCTTAAAACATTAGCAAAACTACAATTAGAATGTTCGATTAGATAAGATCAAGTTTTCTTCCTTTTAGAGTTTCTTAAAAAAAATTTAGAATTATAATATGAAAATATGAGGAAATATGCTGATTTTATACTTTCTGTGCTTATTTTTGATTAATCAATTAGCATTTATGATAATTCAGAATAATACCTGCCCAGAGATGTCCACGCACCCCAAGCTCTCAGGAACTGAATATATTGTTGTATAACAATGGAGAAATAATGTTTTAGATGAAGTTAAGCTTGCTAACTGGCTTATTCTGAGATGTGGCAATAATTCTGGAGTATCCCAGTGGACCCACCAGGATGTACAGGCAAAATAGGGAGGCAGGAGAGTTGGTCAGAAAGAGAGAGATGCTATGCAATTCATAGTCTCTCTCCATTTTTTCAGAATGCAAACATCCTACAGACATTCCCACACACCACTCTGAAGCCCTTGAAGGTGATATTATGTCATTTTAAAAGAAAAACAAGGAAAAAATTTTCTCCAAGAGCCTTGTGCAGGAGGAGCCAGCCCTGCAGTCATTTTGGTTTCAAGACATATTTTGGAGCTATCTCTGTGTTATAGATGAAATGTAAGCCATGGTTCCTGCCTTCCATAGGTTCAATGGAAGATAATATTAACCTTTCTAGATATTATTGCGTAAATCCTGTGAAAATCTTTCATGATATTGATGCTTCCAAGTTTTGAAGAATTATATTAGAAAATGCTTCCTGGACATACAAACTTAAAAGAGCTTGGTTCAGAAGGTATACAAAGTATGAGGGTTGAGAAGTCTAACAGCTTACATCATATCATGACAGGTACTGAGATAGCCAGATCACTTGGTTATTTCCTCTGCATCCAGCCACCAGCTATAGAGGCAATTCTTATAAATCTTAGTTTATAAATTAAGGACTTATAAAGTGTAATAGAGAAGAGAACATAAGAGGAAGGAACTGTCCCAATGGATGTTGGTGCTCTAGGCAAGCACTGAATCCTTTTGACAATGGAAATCAGTAGCTCCCAACTAATGCTACCTCAGGATGGTCTTCCTGGTTTTGCTGGTGAGGGTAGATATTACCCACCACTGAGACTTTATACCTGAGTCATACTAACACAAGTGGAGTGTTATGAATACAGGGTCCATTGCACATGTGATGCCGCTGGAAACCTGTGAATGATCATCACAGGATTATCTGTAAGGTGCAAAGTTCATGTCTCACACTAAGGGGTTGAAACTTGAAAGGGAGTACTTTAACAACTATATCCCTACATCCTGTGAAGAAATGGTACTCTCACCCCTAGATGCATATGGCATAAAAGAGTTATTTTTCCCTTCTGTCCCAGAAACATCTGAAAATAGCTTCATGTCTGCTGGACAGACATGAAGAACAGTGATAACAATGTGTACCTCACACACCAACATCAACAGGTGATTCTTCAGGTCTGTCTCTCATTTCACAATGACCAGCATTTTTGGTGATGAGATTGGAACCTTGGTGATCAGGGCCTCTGCATTGTAGAGCACCTCCAGAGTAGCATCTACTGCAGCAAGAGTGATTCCACATAGGCAGTAACTCGGTTACAATATGTGTTCTCCTAAGGACTTAACAGCATATAGGAACAATGTTTGTAGGTCTCTGAATTCTTCTGAATAGAAATCTCTGCAAAATGCCCGTTTCACTTACAACAAATATCTCAAACCCAAACCTACTGTCAAAAATCTCATTTTCCTTCACCAATAAATTCTCAATAACTGCCATTTATATTCACTCTCCATGTTTTTTTTTTCAGAATGAAAACATCCCATAGACATTCCCACACACCAACCTAAAGCCCTTGAAGGTAATATTATGTCACATTTAAAGAAAGATTCAAATCTATGGTCTTGTGAGATGCTCCAATGGTTATCTTGCCTGCTGCCAAGACTTGGATTCTGTTATGGGCACCCATGTGATGGAAAGAGAGAATCTACTCCTACAAGTTGTCTTCTGACCTCTATACATGCACAGTGGCATGTTCTCTGCCCCCCCCCACATACAAACAGATGTAAAAAAATATTCAAATCCTTGCTCTGCCACTGTATCAGTCTGGAAATTAGATTATTGTTTTCACCATCTGAAAGCAGGGATATTTTTTTAAAATCTCTAAAGTGGTTTTTGAATTAAAGACATAATCCATGCAAAGTACTTAGTGCATTGAAATTAATAAATGTTATTTTTTATTTTAATAGCTGAAGCACAATAATATGTTAACACAAACTATATGCTTAATAATGTTTGTATATGCAAAATCTAGGCCTCTTAGTGTTGGCCTGGTGGGCAAATGAATAAATAACTCTGATTCTGATATGCCAGAGCCTATGACACTGATCACATATACTACTCCAGGACATAGGCAGCCTCACTCAGGAAAGTTCCAAATGTAATTGTGTCATTGGTGGTGGCTGGGTTGGGTTTTTACCATCACATTTCTTAATGGACTTGTCCATTGGCAAGTTACACAGAACGTTGGTTAGTTGGCACAAGAGCTGGTGTTGGCTCTCTAGATGTATCTATGCAGAAGGAAAGGAAACCGGAAACCCTGGCATTTTTCTATTCTCCCTGCAGCATAACAAATTCACTAATTGACTGCCTGCTGACCACTTGGCTTATCTTTGGGACTAGAAAAGCCAACTTGAGAAAATTGGAAGCTGAGAGTCCCAATCATTGTTGGCCCATCCCCCGCAGCTTGAACATAATGGCCTTTGATAGTGCCAAGTGTTTTTGCAAATGTTATAAATATTTTAAATGTAAAATGTTTGATAAGCGACATGTAATTCTTTCAGCATAAGGTACGTGCATTTCCCACCCTAGGGCAGTAGATTTGTCTCCTGCAAATATGCTCTACCTATTCATTGCCTTTCTTAGATCACACTGATGAGCAATATGCAAAGGGATCTAGCAGGAGCTGAGCCTGGGCTTTGTTTAGAGACTACTACAGGCTGCACATGTGCTTTTGAGCCAGGAGAAATAAACCACATAGTTGAATGTCTTCTCTGCACCTGAGCATGTGTGGCAGTGACAAACCTCCCCAGTGACTCTGAATGGTCCATCAAAAGCTCAGTTGCCCATTATTGCAATGCTAGTGTGTCCAAGAATCATAAAACTGACTTAGCTCTGCTGATTCCAGTGCCTTTGTTCGTTATACCATCCCATGCTGTCTCTGAAATATGGTCTATGAAGAAAAGTAGATGAACTAAATGCATTATCAAGTTTTGTCAAAAGAGAATTGACAAAACAAGGTCAAAATCCATGGTCCTACATTTTCTAATTCTTCCTCTCTTTCTTTCTCCCTTTCTTCTTCTCTCCCCTCCTTGCTTCTTTCTTCCATTCCTTCCTTTCTTTAAATTCTAAAGAATTGTCTTTAGTAACATACTTATGTCTTGTGCAGAAGTATTTCTCATTCCATGAGATGGAAATCTGTTTAATTGTGTTGTCCTCTCCCTGGCAAGGTTGTACTTCCTCAGGTGGCATAGGAACCAGATGCCATTTGTGAATCCTAAACTCAAACATTTTTATGATAAATATACCCTGAAGTAAGCAGAGAGAAATCAGTGCCTATGGAGTTAATAGTGGAGAGGGAGATGCTTTCCCCAGAGAGAGAAAAAGATGGAGTTCTACACAAGGTAACCTGAGTATAGCTCCCCAGGCAGACCCTCAGAAGGATGGCTGCATCTGAAAGAGACTAGCTAACATTCTGAGATCACAGAAACTGGGTATCAAACACAGACATCATAGCCTTGAAAACGACCCTGGGCTCTTATATGACAAGGGAACATTGAGGGGTACAAGCTTGAAACAAGATCACAGAACTCAGCCTTTTCAAACCTTATATAAAATTGCACAAGTGAATTGAGGCTGGAAAAAGCTCTGGTAACTGTAAATTTTATAAGCACAAAACAACTAAACCTTAATTAAAAGTCAGGCATGTCAATGGTGATGTCAATCAATCAGTAGTCCTACTCAGTTGTAAATCCTAGGAACCACAAAACACCCAACACGATAGACCCAATGGTTCAGTAGTGGCACTTTGTCTTCAGGGTAATCAGAAGCCATCTAGTTGGACTTAGGACCCACTCAGTGGGAGGGATTTTATGCCTGATACTGTAACCTAGGCAACTATCTGTAACTTGTGAGGCCATGGATCCTATAGGAGAGCCTACTGTTGCCATTTCCTGAAACCAGTATAATTCCTAACTGCATTCTAAATGCTTATTCCCGTACCTTTATCCTGGTAAGTGTAGCTCTCATACCTCATCAACAGACAAAGGCTATTATAGAGAACCACAATTGGCTGAAATACAGAGCAATGGTGATAGGAGGTGTCCATCCCCAATTGGTACATCTATAACATGGTTCACTCTATAAGGTTGAGAGGTGTCCATCCTCAATTGGTACATTTTCAACATGGCTCACTCTATAAGGTTGAGAGGTGTCCATCGCCAATTACTACATCTTCAACATGGCTTGCTGGGGAAGACGATGTTGAAAGATTCTAAGAGTCAGAGGACCAAGATGCCTGCTGTGAGATAGTGTCTTCTAGACATGGTAGGGATGCTGCATGCATGAAATCTCAACAGCAAGTTTACCTAAACTAGACCAATAAAATGATCACACTGTTGACATGCCGACATGGAGAAAGGAAATTTCACAAGGCTCCACCACCCTACCCCTGGATGAAGAGCTACAGACAGTTAATTGCTGCTAAGAAATGACGAATTAGTTCTCCTATGGATGAGCTTCCTGATAGGTGATCTAATCCTAAATGATTAGCCCTAGACACATGTACATAAAAGCAACACTATATAGATTCAGTAGTGTGTGTGTGTGTGTGTGTGTGTGTGTGTGTGACAATAATAACTGAAGAAGACAAGGGCTTGAATTTGGGAAAGAATATGTAGCCATGGGACAAGTTGAAAGGGGTAAACATGTACTGCTCTTCCCAAGGACCAGGGTTCAATTCCCACACCCACATGGCAGCTCACAACTTTCTGCAACTCCAATTCCAGGGGATCCAACACCCACTCACAGACATACATGTAGGCAAAACATCAATGCACATAAAATAAATATATTACATTAAAAGAGAATTAAATATGTAGTGAATCTGAGATGTCTCTAGCAGTTCTGACTCATGTTGAAGGTATGAATTCTCCACAGCTTTTTTTTAAGAATACACAAGATGCACTACATGTGTACTTATGACACACAATGCCAGCAAACACTGTCTAAAACACCTTGGCTCAGATTTGAAACTGTTGGATGTTCCGGACTGCTGTGTTCTTATAGGACATTCAAAGTTTTATCTTCTAGTAGAAAGTGAGTGGTTTAATTATAGAAAACAAAGACAGTTGTTCCTCAGCACACACCAAATTAGTTTGTCTCTAAATTTCATTGTGTTGAAATGTTAGGTCATAAAAGTTTCAAATCAGCAAGGGCTAGACAGAGAAACCCTGTCTCAAAAATAAAAGGTTGCTCATTGTGTTATTGGTGTAGATTTCATTTTAAAAATATTAGGTAAATTTTAACTTGATATTGGGACAGAAATGGACCTAAATATATATCTAGCATTTTGTACTGTATCTCAGCATTAAGTTACAAAATCTAAATATCAGTCAACTTTGAACAGCATAGAAGATGCTCTGTGTCCTGCAGTTTCAAATACTTAGTCAGGATCTTATTCTTTACATAGAAATAAAGAAGCACTTCCATACATTGTTATATAAATATGCTCTCATCGTGAATAAATAGCAAAGTTCTCTGGTGAAAAGGAGTTGCCAGCAGCAGGGGCTTAGGAAGCCCCGTGGAGAAGAGTATGACGAAGGAGAGGAGTGCTCGTCCGTCCCCGTGTGTCAGCACCCTGAACACTTCCGCGATGCTCTGCGTCCTCCATGACTAAGCCTATCCTCACCTGACTCAGGGGGCAGGAACTCAACTAGGCCTGGTGTTGATTTAAAATAATAAGTAAATGTGGCATTTCCTGCCACCACATTGCAGATTGAGTCACACCTGCTGCATAATGCTGGCTGTGACTCAAGCCTGTGTGTGGTGCATATGGTGCTTTGTTGCAGCCTATCTTTCTTCTGCTCAGAATCTCTCACAGCCCCTCTCTTCAAGGTGCAATTTTAAAAGAATTAAAAATGAGCTGCTTGAAATTTTGTGTGAAATAAGACTCGGCTTCCAATAGGATTGCCGGTTGCACCAAGTCTTTTAAGCAGTTTAATTGTTTTTAGTAACTTACATACAAGGCAAGTATATAGAGAAGAAAGGTTACATCGTGCAGTATCGTCAATTCACACCCAGTTTTAAAAACACACTTTAAAATCTCACTGAGGAGACCACACTCTTGAGATAGTTGTGAAATCAGATCTTGATACAGATTGGGAAAACAAGGGTTTTTTTATTATATATACTTTCTAACTTACATGAACATGAAAGTCCACTTTTTATGTATTAAATATTATAGTAAAATATTTTTAATGCTAAAGCTTCTGGAAAGATTCAGGTCACAATCCTAATACATATCAATACAAAGCCACAGAGGGTTTGCTTTCTTTCTCTAAGAGAATGCTGATTCTAAATCTTTCATCCTTGACACACACACACACACAC
>JADRCH010000256.1:1836078-1881818 GCA_019843965.1 Rhynchomys soricoides
AGCTCTGTCCTGTAAGCTCTGTCCTGTAAGCTCTGTCCTGTAAGCTCTGTCCTGTAAGCTCTGTCCTGTAAGCTCTGTCCTGTAAGCCCACCACATTTCCTCATCTCACGCTTAGTTCTCTATAATTTTTTGGCCTGGATGTCTCCTTATCTTCTCACTTCAGATCCCCAGTGCTTTTCTATGTTTTATTCTGAAAATTCCTTAAGTTGACAAACCAGGTCAGTGCTCTGAATAGAATTCTAGCAAGCATGGTCTATATTTGGATGACTGGAACAAATGAAAGCCAATCCCGTAGTCTGGGTATGGCAATTACTGAAGCAAGCTTGGTCCTGCGGCATCTGGGATGCTGGCTCAATGCGAATGAGCTGCCTGGGTTGGAAGCTGAGAGGAGAGCGTCCCATTTTAGGTTGATGCTGTGAATAGTTGTGAATAGTTGTGCATGAATAGGAATGTCAGCATCATCCAAGGTTACTGTGAATATCTGGAAGCACTGCTTTTATCTGTGAGGTCTGGGCGACACTGTTTCCTCCTACCAGCATCTCAATCACAGTAGCATCTCAATCCTAAGAGAAAGGGAGAAAGGCAGTGTGAGACAGAATGGGGATCCAGGCCACTTCTTTGAGCTTGGAGACAGAGTTTGGCTTACTAGGAAGCAAAGGTTGGCAAGGACCCCACAGTTGTATGGCCAAAGCCAGACATATGTCTGATGCCAGGGAACTCAGCACAAAGTCCTGCAAATGCTGTCATGTGGGCAAAATAGGGCACGAGTCCCCCACACAGGAGGCAGCTGTGTTAGAGATGTCTAGTCAACTGCCACAAGGTTCATTTCAAGAATGTGCACCAAATCTGTAGCAAGGTGCAACAGGTGTTTCCACAGCAAACTCGGAAAGTGAGTGTAAAAGTGGAAGAGATAAGACAAGGATAAGACAGAACACTGGGGGTTGGGAGGGGAGCACGCTAGAGGGCCATGGCTTCCTGGGTGGTTCATATTCACTCTCATCTGTAGGGATTCCCAGTGCTTGTTTCTCACTGTGGAATGGACCGTTGCCTACTGTTGAACTACTTTTCACTCACGCCTTCCTTAATTTCTCCTGTCCTTTCACATGTGCATGTTGTCTGTCATAGCCTGAGCATTGCAATGATGTCTTCCTTTATAAGCTCTGGGTGAATCAAGGAAGAATCCTAAAGGGGCTTTGTCTTAGTCAGGGTTTCTATTCCTGCACAAACATCATGACCAAGATGCAAGTTGGGGGGGAAAGGGTTTATTGAGCTTACACTTCCATGCCGCTGTTCATCATGAAAGGAAGTCAGGACTGGAACTCAAGCAGGTCAGGAAGCAGGAGCTGATGCAGAGGCCATGGAGGGATGTAACTTACTGGCTTGCTTGCTTCTCCTGGCTTTCTCAGCTGGCTTTCTTATAGAACCCACGCTATCAGCCCACAGATGGCACCACCTACAAGGGGCCCTCTGCCCTTGATCACTAATTGAGAAAATGCCTTACACCTGGATCTCATGGAGGCATTTTTCTCAACTGAAGCTCCTTTCTCTGTGATAACTCCAGCTTGTGTCAAGTTGACACAAAACCAGCCAGTACAGGCTTGATAGGCAACCAAGTTCCAGGCACACAACCTCCAGCTTGGTGGTTATCATAAATCAACTCCATATGGACTATATTTACTGTCTATAATGTGAAGAGTCTGCTCCAGCCCTCACACCAGGCTGGCCATGGAGATGGTTTTCATTTGATGCCTTTTATACCTGTTTCACTAGTTTCAACTTATTGAAAGATTCCTCTAGTTTATTGTCCATTAATTCATAATATTCTAATTTATAAATATAGAAATTTCATCTATCTCAATTCAAAGTTCCCTGAGTTCAGCTTTCTGACTTCCTAAAGGATGTGAGTGTCTTAAGGACTATGAATTTGATATTTAATGATACATTAAATATAATTAACATAGTTCTGGATTTTGAGAATAGTGTTACCTATTTATTAGCAGTTTTTTAAAGATCAGTTTTATTTTCTGATTTTAAATAACTTTCTTGTGTTGGCAGGTCTACATAACAGGAATAATGATATTGTAACCCGTAGTCATTTTCCCTAGTGAAATTCATTGACTTACGTTTGTTTATCCAAGTAGCCTTCCTGTTCCAGGAGCTGCCGATCCCTCTGAAGGAATGGAGGGTAACTCTTCTCGACACAGATTGGGAAGAGGCAACCTATGTGAAGTCAAATGGTTTTCTTTGCAAAGTGGAAAGCTGTGATGGATTACAACAGAAATATCTCTTTAATGATACATTTGAGTTTTTAAAATTGAGGTAGCTGACCATTTCTACATTTCGATCTTACAGTTAACTCCCATGGTCACTGCAGTGTTTTTTCTAGATTCCTCAGGGCAGTACCTGTGTTCATGTGACTCATGAGGTGAGTGGACATTCACCTTATAATCCATGGGAATCATTAGTGACCACTCCTAGAGAGGTAGGATACACAGTATTGATAGCCAGTGGCTCCGGATGTCGTAGACATCTCTCTAGCAAAGGGAAAGGCAAATTTCTGTTCTATCCAAACTCGTTCATTCTTTAAAAAGAAGAAATTTTAAACGTTTATGGGCTTTCTGTGCCCACTGGGATTGCTGCAGTGTTTGAAAAACAGTCCCTACTTGGGAGCTTGGCAGGAAAGGCAGATAGATAAACAGCAAAATAGAGTGTGTCAGAGTGGATACAGTTAGGGGGATACATAAGGGGCGAGGGTACCAAAGGGGGAGTCATGGAATACTACCTGGGGCCTCAAAATACACTATTGGAAATGTGCCGTATGCTCCAAATGGAAGGAAGAGGAGGAGCTTTCAAACAAAGCAAAACAAACAAAAAGAGTGAGTTGCTCTAGAAAAGAAAATATCCTAGGTCAAGCCATAATGTCAAGAAACATCAGGCCGAATGTTCCCTGATACTTAGAACCAGCCCAATATATACAGACGGAAGGAGTAAAGAAAAGTGAGACCAGATAAAAAGCGTGAGTGAGATCATGAATAAGCCCAGAAAAATCCAATTTCAGAGCCGATGCAGAGGTAGATAAGTGAAAGACAGTTTAAGTTATTTACTGTGAGTACGAAAGTGGCAAGAAAAGACATGAGATCATGATCTACCTGTTTCTCAGATGTTCACTGTGCCCGAAGGATAGAAGTAGCCTCTAAGTTTGCTGAGGAATCATCTTCCTGTGTGACACTTGAAATCAATTAGGCAGAACACAAGGGGGCAAAGTGGAGGGTCTGATTCTCACAGATGTGGTTAGTGAGCAGATGAAATCAGCACGTGTCAGATTCCAGGCTTCTGATTGGCTGCCGGGGAGAGGCTGTCCGTTCTCTCGAGTCTGTACTGCAGGGGATGGCTGCCAGGAAAAGTGGTCTGTTCCCTGAAGTTTGCACAACAGCGGAAGGAGGGAGCTGTGGCAACTTCAGTTATAGACAGATTGGCTTGGACTACTTAAACCACAACTCTTAAGAACTTCAAGAATGAATTGTACATAAAAACAAAAACCATAAAGCGATACGTAAACCTTTCAACCGATGGTTGATTTTGGCTCTCTGTGAGAAAGCTGGTCACATACTAATTTTGGGTGTGCCTGTAAGGGTATTTCCAGAGAGACCAACATTTGAATCAGTAGACTGACCAAAGATTGCTTCATCAGTGTGGATGGGCACTGTCTAATCAGCTGATACAGCAAAAGAGAGAAGTAAAGCTGGGACATCCACCTTTTCTGTGTGTGGGTTTGTACTAAACCTCATCTAGACAAGTTCTGTGCATGTATTAAAAACTTTCTACTCTGAAATTTTCGGAAACTGTTTTTCTAATTTTAGTTGCAGCTTTTTTGTTTTGAAGATACAGTATATGTATAGGAGGGTATGTGAACATGAGTGCAGTACCTGTGGCCAGAAGAGGTCGCTGGGTCACCAAGAACTAGAGTTCTAGGGAGCTGCTAGCTGACTGACATGGGTGCTGGGAATTAAACCTGGATCTCCTACAAGAGCGGTGTGAACTTTCAACCTTTGAGCCATCTTTCCAGACTGAACTCCAGGTCCCTTCAAGAATGATATTTAAGTCTTTTGAACTTAAGATTTTAAATGACAAATGGAATAAATTGCTTAGTTTTTATCTGGGCCTAATTTTCCTGGACAATCAGACTTTTAACAAACTTTCCCCAAGGGATGAGAAACAATTTCAAAGAGAGAAGATGGTGCACAGCAAATTGGTACCAATGGTCCAGGAAATACTTCACAGTTTGGAATAAATATAAGAAGTATAAGAATAAATAAGTCTAAGAATAAAATCTTACATTCTTATAACTAACAATAAAGAGATTGTTCAAAACATAGTTGAATTTTATAGAAATTGATACATCCATGCATATATACATATATATATGCCTATAGCAATAATAATTATAGAAACTTTTGAGGGAGAAGTCACAGGAGGAGTTCAGAGAGAGAAGAGGAAATTATGTAAATGTGGTACTTATGTTCAAAATTCTCAATAAATAAATAAGTTTAAATTAGCTTTTAGGAGGTGAGGAGAGAGCTCAGTGGTTAAGAGCAATTACTGCTCTCACAGAGGACTTGGCTTCTGTTCCAAGTGCCCATTTCAATGGCTGATAACCATCTGCCACACTAGTTCCAGAGTATCTGACGTCCTTGCTGGCCTGCTTAGGCACCTGCATGCATTTGGTGGATATACATATAGTCAGGCACACACACATAAAAATAATGAGTGAATGAATAAATCTTCAGTTATTTTTATTGTACATTTATGGCATCCACTGTGACAATTTGACATGGGCATATGATGTGCTAGGATTAAGTCAGAGCACTTAGCATTTCTATCTCCTTAAACATCCATCATTTCTTCATTGAAAAACTCCAAATTTCTCTCTTCCAGTTGTTCATAAAACATATAATAAATTGTTGTTAACCATGTTCACTGCAGGAAGCCACAGAACACTAGCACACATTTTCCCTAGCTGTATTTCCTCACTGGTATCTGGTCTGCTTTCACTCATCCCAACTTCTTTGCTTCCTGGCCTTGAGCAGCCGCTGTCCACCACGCTCCTTCTGTGGAGCCAGAAGGCTTAGTTCTGCACACATTTCTTAACAGGAATACCAGCCAGAATGAACATAATCTTCATTTGTGGATTTTTGCCAGATTGAAATGGCACTGTGTTGAGGGGGTCAGAGAGCATTAAATTCAAAAGTCTGGCTTTCTAGTCTGAAAAGAAGAGGATTACCTAATCATCTTAAAGGTATGGTTAGCTTACCGACCCCTAAAGCAGTATTTAAGGATTCAACTAATCATCCTAAACAATTATCCTTATGTTGAACAACATTTGCTGAATCTACATGTTGACATATTTTGAGGTGTTATTTATTTATAAGGATTTATTTATTTGTTACTATTGTAATGTTTCTATTTTTAATCATGCAATATTAATGTGGTCATAGAGATTCTCCAGGACGTTAAATGCCCCAGCACATTTATTAATTCACCCCTTGTATGTCTTGTGTGCAGCCTCATATTTTAGTCCTTCATTTATTCATGCATTAACTTAAATATTCATTGGACCTGGGCTGCATATCCATGGCTTAACAGGCACACATGAAAGGGACCAGACCATGTGCTTTTTTCCCCTTTCCCTTTCAATCTGGATGGAAAACTAACTCTTAGTATGGTCCTTGGCACTTATTATAAAAGTCAAGATTTCCTTTAAATAATCCCACACTCTGTAAGATTAACTTTGTCATCTTATTTTACTGATTTCAAAAGATGAAGTCCAGAGAGTTGAGGTTCAGTAACCTTGGCCAGATTTACATTGCGCATCTGCTAAGCAGTCATCCACTAAACATGAAAGGAACATTCACAGGGCAGACTATTAGTGTGCCTGTCTTTGTGTAAAGGTTCAGAAAAACCCAAATAAATAATATAGCTCGAGGAGATGCTTCTCAGAATGTTTCAAAGAATTGCATCTAATAAGAAAATAGCACCCAACAAAGAACGCAGATCGGCCAATAGGAAGTGGGCTTGGGAGGCTAGAACTTGGACCGAGGGCTCAGGAAGCCTGCCTCTTGCATGAGAGAGGAGAACCAATGCCGTATTCTCTCACCTGCCCGTGTTTATTTTCAGAGCCTAGGATATGCTTGTAGGGACAATCATTTTAGCACGTTATTACATTGATGATGAACAGAAGTCATTATTTGGTGTTTCGACATTTCATAAAATGTTCCGTTGTAACTGCTTGTAAAACAGTTCGATTTTATGTCAATGGCTGTTCTCCTGACTCTCACTATTTGACTCCCCATCTGTAATTTCATGAATATTTTTCTATCGTAAACTTCCAAATGTCAAACAACAAAACAACAACAATAACAATAACAACAACAACAGCAGCAACTCAGTAGCTTGAGATTCAACATGTCCATCTTCAGTTCACCAGCAAATCGCTACCACACTGCCACCTAGTGGTTCTTAGCAGCGGCTTCCGCAGTGGACAGAAAGTCTATTCAAACATCTCAAGCTTGCACATCTATTAACTGGTCCTGGTTCGGTTATTTGGAATATACAGCTCATTTTACCGTAGAGATGATATCGTGGATGACTATGAAGTTTCTAGTCTGTCTACAAAATCCAGCCACGGAATCCACACCTTCCGTGTATTGTAATCTATTGTTGCAGGGGGAAAACATTTAAGACGGCAGCCATTTGGAATACACGGTTCATTTTATCCAGCTCAGACTCTCAAGAAACACAATCAATACAGGTGGAAGAGCTCATTGGAGTTAACAAGACAAGTGATGTTGGATGAGGGCCCAAAGAGCAGTAAGGAGAAAGCACTGTGGAGAAGGGCATCCATGCGAACAAGCATACAGGACAAGACCATTCTTGGTGTGTGGAGATTAAGTGCAGAGCCCCGCTTGCCCGGGGTCCATGGAGCAAGAGGTGGGGTGCAGAACTGACTTCGAGATACCTGGAGGTCAGGTGCCTATCTACTTTCTATTAGACCAGTTTGAATTTTCTATGAAAAATACTTGTATATAGATGAAAATAGCATAATTATTTCAAGATCTATGTTTGTTATTGAGTTTATTAAGAGCTCATTGTTCTTCATGTCATTGTCTCATAGCTTATTCATCCATCCATGTGAAAATGGACGTCCTGGATGTTTCTATGATTGGATGTTACAATAACAGGCTCAGACTATTGTAAGTACTCACTTATAAATTGTCTATGTGAAGATGTTCTCATTTAATTTGGATAGTTACGTTGATTAGGGTAGCTGTACTGTACATTGGGTGTATTATCCTTTTAAAAGTTGATGAACTGTCTTTCATAATGGCAAGACCGTTCCCTGTGTGTACAGTGTCACTAGTCAGTGTTGAGTTTAGTCTCTCGCAGTCTCCTCCAGCCCTTGCTATGGTCAGACGTTTAGTTATCCAAGTGGATACGTCGCGATATTATATTGTGATTTCTTAATACTTTAATGCTATTTATTACCTTTACATTGCTAATTTGACATCTATTAAGTGTTTCCCATTTATTTTTTGAATATTGTAAGTTGTTTTGAGCAACCTTTGTTTATTCTTAATTTAATTTCCATTGTAAGATATATCTTGATACTTTATTCTTTGTTATTTATTATCTTTTTGTTTCTTTTACTGACTTCATACAGATTGGTTAAATTTAACACTATTCTATTTGATACTGTCTCATAGCTTCTGGACATATATGTGTTTTATTAATTTATTTTTCTCTGCCTTTCAAATGGGAGCATTTCTAGTCATCCATTTGAAGTCCATTAGTTCTTTTCTTAGTCATTTCAAGTCTATAAACATTTCAAGTCTTGCTAGGGCTTTATTTATTCATCCTTATGCACTGTAAATGTCCTCCTCCTGTCCTATTGCTCCAGCTGCTGCTTCAAGCACAATACAAAAAGGAGTAGGGGGTGGTGGTGGGCAGCCTTGTCTTGTTCCTGATTTCAGTGGAATTGCTTCAAGTTTTTCCCCATTTAGGATGGTGTTTGCTGTGTATTTCTCATTTATTATTATTATTATTATTATTATTATTATTATTATTATTATTATTATGTATGTTCCTTCTACTCCCACTTACTCTTTCTAGGACTTTAATCATGAAGACATGTTGGATCTTTTCAAAGGCCTTTTCTGCTCAATTGAAATGATCATGTGACTTTTACCTTTCAAACCACTTATGTAGTTTATTGCATGTATTAAATTGTGTATTTTGAACCATCCCTGAATCTCCTGGATAAAACCAACTTGGTCATGGTGGAAGATAATGTGTTTGATGGATTTGGTTTGCAGGTATTTCACTGAGCATTTATGAATCTGTGTTCACCAGGAATACTGGCCTGTAGCTGTCTGGTTACTCTTGTGTCCTGTAATACTGGCTTCAAAGAAGGAGTTTGGCAATGCCCTTTATGTTTCTGTTTTTCAAATATTTTAAGAAGGAAGAGTTGACTGTAGATTTTCTTTGAAAGTCTGATATAATTCTGTTATGAATCAATCTGGACCTGGATATTTTTAGTTGGAACTTTGTTACCATTTCAATTTTCTCATTTGATGTGGGTCTATTTCTGTCATTGGCTTTTCTTAGTTTAATTTAAGGTGATTTGACAGACTCTAGGAAATTCTCCATTTCTTTAGGTTTTCTAGCATAAGGGAGTACAGGGTTTTAAAGCATTCCCTTAAAATATTCTGAATTCTTCCCCACCCCTCTCTTTCTCAGTTAGTGGAGCTGAGAATCTCTCAATCTTTCTTATGTCTCAAAGAACTGGCTCGTGGATTCACTGATCCTTCTATTGACTAACCGCTGCTCTAGACCTAACTTGGATCCTACTATTGAGGCAAACTCTTCTAGGTCCATGCAGATGTTCAATGACTTCAGAGTTGGTCCACCTAGGGTGATGGCAACAGACTATGTCTGAAGCTGTGCATGAGATCCCAGGATTTTGTCATTTTATCCCAGGAGTGCTTCACCTACATGAGGAAGTATATACTGCTCACTTCTCAGCTAAAGACTCAAAAGAGATCCTGTGTAGGACAGCAACTGTCTTTCTCTGGGTCCTCTTCACTAAGTCTGTGTGGGCTGTCATCTGTATGCAGCCTGGACATGGATGCATATATTGGACATAACCTAAGACACTAAGAGCTTCCTTGTTCAATTCAAATCTCTCCAGGGGCATGGTGTTACCCCATGACACTTTCTACATTTTAATTGTTTCAGTAGAAAATTCATGGCCATGTCTATCTCGATCAAAAACAGAAATTGAAAAGTCATTTATACAATAGAATTTTTTTTGTCCTTCAAAATTCATTTTTTGAGTGCAGATGTAAATATCAGCTCTGTTTTCCCAGGCTTTTTCTTTTGCATTCCCAGTATTTCTTAAACTTCCCATCACATTTAACTGAGTGTATTTTAATTTTGTTGTTTGTATGTCCATCTTCTCCACTAGGATAAAAATTTTCAAAATTTTCCTTACCTCATCAATACCCAAAATCATACCTCATGTCCGATAGTTATCCAGCTAATACTTTGTACGTGTTCAGTAAACTTGTCCCCATTTTTCTTGGAGAGACATTCATGGACAGTCCTCATTTTGTAATTAATTTGGAGACCAGCTTTCTCATTGGCATTTCAGGATTCTAGAAAGGTGTTGGGCTCTGCCACCCTATTCCTTCTCCCACTCCCTTGCCTCCTTGTTGGTTGCTCACAGTTGCTAGGGAAAGTGATAACTCATAGGAGCAGTAAGGTAGGTAGCTGGTGGCGAATGTGAAACAGAACCAAATGGGGTCTGCTGAGATTTCCCACTAGGCCATCTGTGTAGAATTCTGAAAGTGTTGTAGCCTAGGAGTCAAAAGATCCTGATGTGCAATCTGCTTTGTTGATAAAGAGAGCTATTGATTACCTTCTGATGCCATGTTCTCATTTATCACACGGAAGTGCTAATCATACTGTTTGCCAGTCTCTTATCTGGAAATCCAGTATCCTAAAAGCTATAAAAACCAAATGCTTTTATATAACTTGTTTGACATCAAAACCAGATCTGGAATTAAACTTACGTGGAGCCCTTTAGAAATTCTTACTGAATAAGAAATTCTTGTTTCAATTGTGCAGAACCCCCTGGGTTTATCATATAATATACAGTAAAGACACAACTTATCCTTGTCAAAACTGAGATTATAAATCACCAAATCTGGCCCCAGTGTACATATCTTAACACAGCATGCATTTGGAGTACTTATTTTTTTTTTCAAAGAGGTCATAGCACAGGTTGATGTTATGGCATGGAGAGTGATAGCTGTCACCACAGCGTTTAGACATAGTTAAGTCCTGGGAAATGTAAGTTATCAGTGTTTTCAATCATGATCCCTTTGGCCCCCATGGAAAAACAGGTTCTCAGCCCTTCTGAGGAACACAAGTAGCCTATAGAACACTTTCTCAACAGAGGGCACACACACCCTTTTTCTCTTCATTTTCTCATAGGATTTTGTGCTTCCTTCTCTTCCTCTCACATCCAATTATTTTATCTCATAAAAACAAGAACTCAAATGGCAGCACAAGGATGTAGAGAAAGAGAAACACTCTTCCTTTGCTGGTGGGACTGCAAGCTAGTACAACCACTCTGGAAATCAATCTGGCAGTTCCTTAGAAAATTGGAAATAGTTCTACCTGAAGACACAGCTATACCACTCCTGGGCATATACCAAAAAGATGTCCAACTGTACCACAAGAACACATGCTCCACTATGTTCATAGCAGCCTTATTTATAATAGCCAGAAGTTGGAAACAACCCAGATGTCCTTCAACTGAAGAATGGATACAGAAAATGTGGTACACACAATGGAATACTACTCAGCTATTAAAAATCATAAATTTTGCAGGCAAATGGATGGAAATATCATCCTGCATGAGGTAACCCAGACCCAAAAGGACATGCATGGTATGTACTCACTGAATGGATATTAGCCATAAAGTACAGAATACCCAAGATACAACCCAGAGACTGTAAGAAGTTTAACAAGCAGGACGACCCAAGTGAAGATGCTTCAATCCCACTTAGAAGGGGGAAGAAAATAATCAAGGAAGGCAGAGGGAGGGGCCTGAGTGGAAGAGGGAAGGAGGGGAGAGGGGAACATGATCAGGTATGGAGGGGGAGACAGGAGAGAAGCCCAGAGGGCGAGATGAATGAAAGGAAATATGTGGCCTCAGGGGGCGGGAGGTAGGAGGACCGTCTAGAAAGTCCTAGAGACCTGGGAGGTGAGAGACTCTCAGGACACAATGAGGGTGACCTTAGCCAAAATGCCCAACAGTGGGGAGAGAGAACACGAAGAGTCTACCTCCAGTAGATAGACAGGGCCTCAAGTGGAGGAAATGGGTTACCAACCTACAGTCAAAATTTCTGACACAGAATCAGTCCTGACTAAAAGAACTGCAGGGACAAAAATGGAGAAGAGACTGAAAGAAAGGCTGTCCAATGACTGGGCCAACTTGGAATCCATCTCATGAGGGATGGGAGAATACCAAGGCCTGACACTATTACTGATACTATGATGTGTTTACAGACAGGAGCCTAGCGTGGCTATTCTCTGAGAGTCCCTACCAGCAGCTGAGTGAGACAAAGGCAGATACTTATACCCAACTTGGACTGAAGTTGGGGACCCCTATGGTTGAATTAGGGAAAGGACTGAAGAAGCTGAAGGGAAGAGCAACCCCATAAGAAGACCAGTGGTCTTAACTAACCAGGATCCCTAGGAGCTCCCAGAGACTGAGTTACCAACCAGGAGCATACACAGGCTTGTCAGAGGCCCCCAGCACATATATAGCAGGAGATTACCTGGTCTGGCCTCAGTGGGAGAAGATGCACCTAATCCTCAAGAGACTTGAGGGCCCAGGGAAGGGGGTTGCCTGGTGAGAGGGGAAAGGGAGAACACTCTCTCAGAGGCAAGAGGGAGGAATGAGATGAGGAACTGTGAGAGGGGGGATCAGGAGGGGAAACAATAGCTGGAATGTAAATAAATAAAATAATTTAATACACACACACAAACACACACACGGAAAGTTACAAATCCTCTCCCCAGGAAAGGCCCCTAGCACAGCACAGTCTTCCACGAGCTCTATGGGCAAGTCTCAAACTCCCCAAGGCCTGCATGGAGCCCTCCGTCAGGGAGTTAATCTTTAAGGAATAAAATTGTATCACATATAGAAAATTGTCATTATATGTTGAACCACTGATTAGCAACAATTTAAAGTCATTCCATGATTATTCCATAGTTTTTAAACAGCAGATTCTGTAAATGTGTAGACAAAATTAAAATGACTGCAAATCCTTCATAAATGACTATAACAATTAAACAGCCTCTAAGGACATTATCAGCTCTGTTTTTCAATGATTCTACTCTTCCCAGCATCTAAAATTCATTTAATATGTAAAATTCATATTTTTACACATTATCTCTACAAATTCTCATGTATCTTCTGAGAGTTGCAAAAGACAAATTAACATCATTGTACCAATTTGAAATTGTAATTTCAAAAGGGCCAAGTTACTTTTGTCTGTGGTCACCTAACTTGGTTTCTGAATGTCTGATGCAGTGCTAACACCACTGTATCCAACAGTCCTTGATGGAGATTATGTCTTGAGATCCATTCTTCATCCAAGCTTTCATGGACACTCTAACCCATATTTGAATTTGACATTTTAAGGCAGCGGTGGCATAAGCCTTTAATACCAGCACTCAGGAGGCAGAGGCAGATGGATCACTGTGAGTTTGAGGCTAACCTGGTCTACAGAGTGAGTTTCAGGATATCCAGGGCTACACAGAATTTGATGTTTTATATATAAATTCACATTCAACATTTCTGATACTCTAAGAAGGTGGCTGTATTCTTCTTTTCCTCTCTCACATATTCTATTTGCTTTGCTCTTAGATTACTTGTTAGCTCAGATAACATTATGAATCAACGGTTGTAATGTGCAAAATCAAGGACAAGACCACCATGCTATCCCCAATGCCCACACGCTTAAAAGCACAATAGAACAAGCAATCTTAGCAGGGACTTGAATGCTTATTTAGAGAGGGTGCAATATTTTAAATAGAATAGTATTTTTAAAGCACTGACTATTCTTAGAATTTGCTGGGAAATATTTTTAAGTCGCATCTAACAATACCTCTAGAAAACAAAATAAACAAAAATAGTCAACTATCAGGTCAAAATTTCATTCATATGACATTTAATTCATTTCAGCTGGGATATTTTTATAGGGTTTCCATCTCGGGGGAGGCTTAACCCTCTGGCTCCCCAGGGACATGGCAATTTCCCTCAAACTAGATCAATGAAGAATTCCTGTGAAGTATTCCCACCTGACACTCCATCCATTACGAATTCAAATTCAATATCCTCTCTGAGTCCTTCTTATGACTAAACCCCACCTGATCCCCTTGAATCATGAGTTGGGCTTTATCAACCACAATATGGGCGAGGCATGAGTAAGTTCAGCACCCTGCGAACACATGCAGAGTGGGTCAGTTAGTATTTGAGAGAAGCAAGAGGCTCCACTGATGAGGACATTAATGACAACAAGGACAAAAGTCTCCAAATTCTCCTGGGGCTTCACTCACTTTTATGCTTTTTGGGCTAATGCCAATGTTATTTTTGAGAAAGTCCAATGGTAAGAATATACACGTTTGGTTTTCTGAGTCAAGTTAAGATCTATCATCTTCATGCTTTTAAGGGAAAAACCATAAGCAAGCATAGGTATCTATTGAAATTTGCAAAGGGTTTTAATGCATCCCATCTTGCTCAAGAATATCTGGTTATTGGGGGGTTCTTTTACCCCAAAATCTCTTAGGTGATCTATTTTCAGCTCAGTGCTGCTTCATTGAACAGATGACCACAGTTCGAGGCTTCAAGGAAAAAAAAGAAATATGAGAGGAATGTGCTCTGTCCCCCCCTTTTTTTCCTATTCTTTGCTTTAATCAAGACCAGTATAAATGTCTCCCCAACGCAAGTACTCTTTGCCTTTTGTGTCTTTCCTCTTACCCAAACTGACTCTGAAAAAAGCATCTTGGAATTCTGGCTATCCACAGCAGAATAAACGCACATGTTTGCTGTGCCTCTGTGCCATTCCAAAAGGAAAATGAATGTGTAAAAGACCCAAATCTTCAAGAACAAAGAGAGAGAAAGAGAGAAGATAACAGTGGGTAGGAGATGTCAACAAGACTTTGCACTTGGGAAAGCAGATGTGTACAGTCATTGATTTACCAGAGCTGACTCTTCAGCTCTTTGGATACTCAGAAAGAACTCTTAAGGATAATGGGTACCCCTCAAAGTACCCATGGCAGGGCTGCAGACCGGAGGAAAGTGAATGTGATGGTCTGTTAGAGCTGCAGATCTCCTCCTCAGGAAACTCTGAAAAGAGATTTGCAGCTGGAAAAGGAGAGCCAGATGGCACTGGTGAGAGACAATACAGAAAAGGAGGCAATTAAATAGAGCATACCACGTGAAAGATAAAACTTTCACCCCCCTTTTCCTGCTAGATTGCTCACAGCTGTATTTTTTAACTTTCTAGGAAGAGACAGAAGTCCCAGGGCAGTCAGTGATACTTCATCCAGGAAAATGAGTCCACTATGGGATGTTTGATAAGGCATGATTGTTACTGTCATCTAGTGGGCAGATATAAAATGATGGTGCAGAAAAAAATTCTACAAATGCCTGAGCCAGTCCCACACAACAGAGAACTACCCTCCATATAATGGTGGTAGTGCCAAGGCTAACAGTTCTTGTGCTAACCTGATGTACTGCTGCTTACCTCTATCTAAGCCCACTGACTTGGAAGGAAGATTTCGAGTTTGAAGCTACTCTGAACTGATAGTGAAACTACTGTCTTTAAAAGGGGCTGGGGTGGTGGAGGGAACTCATAAGTTAAAACAAGGATGCTCTAAGTGTGAGCCTCACTCCAACAGTCTCGGCATCACCTGGGAATTTGTAGGAAAGGACACTCTCCCTCCACAGATGGACCAAATGACAGATTTGGGAGGAGGCTCAGCATTCTGGGATTTAGTAAGTTTTCCAAGTAATTGTGATGCAGCTACAGTTTTTGGAAGAGATGCTAAGCAAATGCTCTAAAGAGACAGCCACCCAAGAGGAAAACCTTATCGCTGTTGAGAATGGGGACCCTTAGTGCCATGTGAAGTTGATCTTGCCTCACATGCTCTTTGTATGCTAAGCCTCTCATTAAGTTTACCATCTTAAGGCCTTACTCTTTAGAATGGAGCAATCTGCCTCACCAAAATGTATCGCATGTGAAACTTGTCTACCCTCAAGTGATAAAGTTTGACAAAAACCAACCTCAATGCATATTAAGTTGTACCTGGTCTTGACTTGTAAAGACATTGGGACCTGACCTAATAATATAGCAAATGAGCAGAAATTTTAAAATCTAGCCCAAACTGCAGAAGAATAATTTGATGCTAAGTTCCATGTAAATAGTATAAAATCCCCTGACAGGCACCCTGATACTACCTGGAGGGCCAGTGCCCAGAGGCTGGATAGCTCAGAAACCTAAGATAGAACCAAACTCCACCGGGGAGGGGGGGGGTGAGGGAGAGAGAGAGAGAGAGAGAGTTCAGTGAAATGCTATTCTGCTATACTCATAGATTGGTGCCTAGCCCAGTTGTTTTCAGAGAGGCTTCATCCAGCAGCTGATGGACACAGATACAGAGACCCACAGCCAAACATTGGCAGAGCTCAGGGAAATCCTTCAGAAGAGGGGGAGGAAGGACTGTAAAGGGGTCAAGGGCATCACAAGAAAACAACCCACCGAAGCAACCAACCAGGGCTCACAGGGGCTCACAGAGCGAGCCTCCGTGGGTCTGACCTAGGTCCTCTGCAGGTATGTGATGGTTGTGTAGCTTGATCTGCTTGAGGGACGCCTAACAGTGGGAACAGGGGCTGTCTCTGACCCTTGCCTGCTTTGGGGACTCTTTCCTCATACTAGTTCGCTTCTTTCAGCCTTAATATGAGGGGAGGTGCCTAGTCTTATTGCAACTTGATATGCCATGTTTGATTGATAACCCTGGGAGGCCCAGAAACAGTGAAGGATTAGAACTGGGGGAGAGGGGAAGAGGAGGGGGAGGGGATGGACTGGGAAGAGGGGGGAGGGAGTACTACAGTTGGGATATAATGTGTGAGAGAATAAATAAACAAATCTTTTGAATCTTCTTACATTCTCCTTCTAAGAGCAAAATTGTTCCCGGACACAGAGGAAGTTAGACCATGGCAAGATTGCAGTTATGGTTGGGGGAAGCTGCAAGCATTGGGAACTCTTTTCACTCCTTTGCTCAAAGTTGCTGTCTGTTTCTTTAATGGATGCTGTTCTCTACCTCTGATAAATGTTTGACAGGTCCACACCTTCACATGAAGACAAACTGAAGTCTCAACTTGCACACTGAATGTGTGTGCCAATGTACCCATCAAAAATGCTGTATTTACTTGTGGAGAGACATACCCTCCCCTTCTGTACAGCCCACACGAAGGAAAGGTATCTGCTAGCTATGAATCTTTCTCTGTCTCATTCTGCTTCTCCCTTCTTTGTTGACTATATTTCATCCATCAGGTTTGGGGTACAAGTGAGGGAGCATGGTCTCGGGGTGTGATGGATGTTCCCAGCAGGCTTCTCCTCTCAATGGGGAATTATTTGGGTTCAGCACACATCACTCTGGTGGGAAATGGAAACAGTTCCGATTGCCACAGTTCCTGTGGTTCCTGATGTTCCAGTGGTCCATCTAAGAGGAGATGTGGCCCATCCTACATTCCACAAAGATGAGACAAAACACTCCACTTTGACTCCTCTTTCTCTTTTGCCAAGATAGCTGTCCTCTGGCCATGGGAAACTATTATGTATCCTTTTCTTGACAAACTGTGAGTTACAGGAGTATCTTGGTGCAGCCGTCTTGGTTCTTCACAGAACAGTACAACTTTCTCAGCCTTAACTTAAGCACCCAGGCACACTCTTTGAGGGGGGCCCTTTCTTACTAAGCTGGGCTGGATATCAGTTATCCCTCTCTTTCCTTAAAGAAGGGAGATCTCATTCCTCCAACTTCTTGCCTTTACCCTTACGTTTGAAGTTGGAGTAAGTTCAAACCTGTGAACTCCATGGGGCTGAAGAGCTGGGATAAGAGGTTAAGAGTTCTTGCTGCTCTTACAGAGGACCTGAGTTCAGTTCTCAGCACACACATGAGGCAGTTCACAACTGCCTAAGACTCCAGCTTAAAGGGATCCAGCACCCACTTTTGACTTTTTGGGCCATGGACATGCATGTTACACACACACACACACACACACACACACACACACACACACATACACACACACACACACATGCACACAGGCAGACACATATACATGAATAATGTTTTTAAGTCTGTACCTACTTCTTAAGCATTTGAGATTTATAATCCACAATCCTGGGGCACAGGAACTCATGGGTGCTAAATTATCTACATAGAACGCATTTACAATCTGTTTTGGATTCAAAAGTGCCTTACATATTGCCAGAAAAAAGTACAGCACCAAACTAGAATATAAAAGGTACGGCATCCAGGAAATTGTCCTTCCTAGCTTATAAACACCACCGTATACAAGTGTGCAGTATACTGTGGTTTTGTAATGCTGTGGTATACTGTACTTTGCCTTTTTCATTAAAAAAAATTAAATACTGTGATTAACCAAAAGGTATTGTTAGGAGACAGAGAAAATTACCATTAGAATTCAAACCATTCCTTTGGTTAATGGTGAAATAAATCATATAAAAGATGTCTATGAATAAAGATTCTTCCCATAAAGAGGACTGAAATTCACTAGGAATGAAATGTTCTTAGAAGCTAATACAGGTTAGGTTTTGTTGAGATTATGTTTGTGTTACTAGTGCTATGGTACCCATCAGATACCGAGGCAGTTATTTCAGTGATGACTTGCATTCTTTGAGACAATTAAAACTGATGAAATGGAGGGACTTATCACACATCCCTAGCGTAACAATATAGAGACAATGAGGACAGCGCTCTTATTTGTCCATGCATCAGAAGCCTGTTTTGTGGGTTGAATTTAGGACAAGAGACTATGCTGAGCAGCAGGCACTATCCTAACTGGATAGCAGAATTACCTGCCATTTTGTAAATTGGACAGAATTTTCTTTCTTTTCTCTGATATTATTATGTGATTGCTTCCTAAACCAGAAGGAGAAAAGGGAGAGGGCTGAAATACCCAATTAAAAGTGTCCAGCCTGGTCTACAGAGTGAGTTCCAGGACAGCCAGGGCTACACAGAGAAACCTTATCTCGAAAAACCAAAAAAAAAAAAAAAAAGTGTTCAATAGGGATTTTCACCTCCCCTGGCTCAGGCTTGGTAGTGCACCGTCAAGGACAAACACAGCAGCAGTGGAGATGATTCCAAATCCCTCCTCCATCCTGTTCAGCACCCAGGCCAAGTGCCAGGAGGCTCCTCCTTCGTGATGACTTTCAGGCACCCTGCTGTTCTTCAACTCTTCCACTCAGAGACTGAGCCCTGGCACTTAGTTACTCCCGCACACATATACCTGCTGGGCTCGTGTAGTTAGCTTGTGTCTTCTTACTAATTAACTCTGAATTGTTTTAGACAGGACAATACACTGGCTGGTCCAAGGCCCTGCGCACAAATGTAGCAGAGGACTGCTTTGTCTGGCCTCACTGGGAAACGACGAGTCTGATCATGCAGAGACTTGGTGCACCAGGGTTGGGGGGTATGAAGGAGTACCCTCTCAGAGGTGAAAGAGAGGAGTGGGGGGAGGGACTCTGTGAGGGGGTCCAGGAAGGGGTAGCATTTGGGATGTAATTAATTGATTGATTAATTGCTAACTCTGAGTCTCCAATATACACAAAAGCGACAATAATAACTTAATATTGACATCAATAGCTACCATTTTGAGCTACTACCTCTCTCTCTCTCTCTCTCTCTCTCTCTCTCTCTCTCTCTCTCTCTGTCTCTCTCTCTTTTGGTTTTCATGCCAAGCATGGTACTAAGTACAACACCATCTGATCTGTCAACAACCTGATAACGACCCTACGGAGGGACATTAGGCTCAGATGCCTAAGCCTTAAGCATTTATCTCTTACATTCTAGATTCTCGAATCTCGAGATATGAATGTCAAGTACTCTTCATGGATTCTTCCACTTTTGACTTAAATTCTTAGGTGTTCTACTCCCTGCTCAAATGAACTTAGAGAAGTCTCTCTTCCCTGTAGGCCAGTGGTTTGAGACAGTCCCCCTTTTTTAAAGAATTATGTATTTACTTTATGTGTATGAGTACAGTGTAGCTGTCATCGGACACACCAGAAGAGGCATCCATTCCCATTACCGACGGTTGTGAGCCACCATGTGATTGCTGGGAATTGAACTCATGACCTCTGGAAAAGCAGTTAGTGCTCTTAACTGCTAAGCCATTTCTCCAGCCCCTTGAGATTCTTTCAAACAGTTTATCATGGTGAACCCCCCCCATACATAAAATTATTTTTTTGCTACATCATAACTGTAATCTTGCTACTGTTGTGAATCAAAATGTGATTTTTGGGGGGGGGAGGGTGTACATAAGAGCTTTGTCAAAGGGGCCATGACCCACAGGTTGAGAAATGCTGCACTGAGGTGATTGTAGCAGAAAGTGCTGAAATAAATGCTAGGTCTTACCATAAAGGATTAAGGAAGAGAGTATTCATTTGCTGATTACTAGCTTTATGAAGTTGCTTAAATTCTCCATGTCTCCAATTTTTAATCGTTAAAATATGGGTAACAGTTGTTTGTGGTTCATGAGGATTAAGGGTTATTGCACAACAAATAGTACAGATTTGGGCTGGAGAGATGGCTCCGAGGTTAAGAGCACTGGAGATTCTTCCTGAGAATCTGGAATCCATTGGTAGCTCACAATAGTCTTTAACTTCTTTCCCAGAAATACAGTGCCTTCTTCTGTCTTCCACAGGCACCAGACACACAAATAATAAATAGCCACACATGCAGGCAATGTACTCATGCATGTAAAATTTAAATGACTTTCTAAATCTATATGATATGGCTGTAATGCAGGATTACAGTATGATATAGCTGGAACACAGATACACACTTTTCATCCTTAACAATGAAGGTAAGGTTAGTTTGCAGAAGGAAGGAGGCATGTTTGGAAGTGACATCTAATTGAGTGGTAGACAAAGTGATGAATCAGAAAAAGATTTGACAGAATGAGTCAGAGGTATGATATGCCCAACTCATGTAAGAACAGCACAGGAAAGAGAGGCTACTTAAGACCATCAAGGGATTGGGGGTGGGGATATGTGACAGGATTTACCAGGACAGTTTTACAAAGACAGGTTGCAGAAAGAACAAGCTAGACACAGGTGAAGACAGAATGAGCCAGAGAATGAGAAGGAGACAGAATATTAGAATATATTGCCAGAGTTAGTATGAAGCCAGGCAGAAGCAATTCAGGCAGTAGCAGAAAGAAGCTGGATTGAATTAGTCATCTTGGAAGATTATATTACATGGAGACTAGAAGCTTCCAGGCCTAGTCCTAGGGATAGTTAGAACAAAGGAAGAGGTGCTCTGGACTCAGCCCAAGGTATATATTCACACAGCTTGGGTATGGTTCTCATGCCATCCCTTCATCTGAGGAAATAAAAGTGACATTTACAGAAAGCAAAGGTAGAATACATCATAGATAATTTCACCTTTAGAAACTTTCAAGTGCTCTTTGGCTTTTGGTTGGCTGCATACATCCTTGTCAAACAATATGAAAAATGAGGATTTTAACTGATCACTCAACAACTGACTACCTCACAGGTCTTCACTCTGTAATTGTCTTCAACATGACAGACACTAAACCCTTCAGGCCAAAATCGATATACTCATATAGAATATTGACATGGTGATTAAATTAAATGAGTGTTATCTCACTGCCAAAGGTGTTTCTGCTTTCATTCTACCTAACAGATCAATATCAGCCAATCTATAAATTAATTTTGCAGTAAAATCCTATATAAATGAACAGTGGATCACAGTTACTCAACTTTCAAAAGTAAATTATATTTCTCACATCATGAAGAGCAATCTACCTGTAAATATTAAACCCTCTTCATATTTATTAAATTGCAAACCTGGGTCTCCTTGGTTGATGTTCTAATTCCTCTCTTAAAAGAATCTTTGACTGATATTTTTAATAAAGTCTTAAGAGAGCATTTATCTTCCCAGTTAATGAACACCTCCTAGTTATTAAAAACAAAGAAAGAAAAGATAGAGAATAATAATTAAAAAACCTCCAAATCTACTGCCCCCATGTTCAGAATAAATCCAACTATTTAATTTGCAAAGATAAGAAGAAAATAAAAATATGAGAACCTTTATTAAAAATTTTTAAGGGGCAAAAGATATGACTCTGTTGGTAAGAGCACTTGCTACACCATCATAGAGCCACATAAAAAGCCAGACATAGCAGTGCATGCACCCGTACACCCAGAGTTGGGAGTGCTGGGCAGAGACAAGAGGACTGTTAGGGAATTGCTCTCCTCCAGACTTGCTCTAGGCTTGGGGAGAGCCCCAGTTTCAAGGGAATAAGGGTCAGAATAAGAAAGCAATATATCTAAGTATCCAATACCTACTTCTGGTCCCCACAAGTGACATAAACATGAGTGCAGATGTGCACAAATACATACACACACACTGAGAGAGAGAGAGAGAGAGAGAGAGAGAGAGAGAGAGAGAGAGAGAGATTTCAGAATTTCAGCAGAGTGGAGTTTTAAATCAAAAATGTTTCCTTCTAAGCTCTGTGGATTTATGCAGATCTTGGGTTGCTGAAGTCAGCCCTATGCATAGCTCACAAATGATTTCTTGAACTTTGTAAATGCTTTCTTTTCTTATTATTTTGACCATGTTTAAAAAAATTTCATCTTCATGAATTTGTAAATATTGTAGGCTATTTCAGTTACATTTGTGTGTGTGTGTGTGTGTTTGTGTGTGTATGTATGTATCTGAAAACACAGAAAATACAGAAAAAAATACAATAGAAATAATTACAGGAGCTGTTAGAGGAGAGAGCAGAACAGACTAAGCAGACTACAGGAGCACACAGATGTTGTCTCCCTGTAGAAATGGAACCCCAGCCGTGAGCCCAGAGCTCAAACTACAAAACCACCATCTCCAGATGGCTTGGAGCTATTTCTACCAAAAGGATCTATGGACAATTAGAAGTATATTCACAAATTCTCCAGGAGAATTAAAAGAGAAAGAACATTCTCTGGCTTGCACTGTAGGTTTAGAATACATCTAGTAATTTTAATAAATGTTCTTCCTGTGCATGGTATTCTCTATTCCACACGTCGAATGCTAAGCCTGAATGTGCTTGTACTAGAAAGTGATCCTTTAGAAGATGATTTGGAAAAAGCAGAGCTTCATGAGTGGCACTGGTACCCTTGTAAGAGAGATCCCAGAGGTCCCTCAGCCTTCTGTCCCCAGGAGAGCAATGAGAAGGCATCCAGATACTGAGTTTTCTGGCATCTTTATCTTGGGCTTCTCAGCACTCCAAGCATTAAGGACTAATTTCTTGTTGCTTTCAAAATACCCAGTAATGATATTTTATGGTCTCCGTGTTGGGGTCCAGCTGGAGTTCCACACCCTCTGCTTTCTTCCACTCATGTATCCAGATGCAGGTGCACACCATGCTAGAAGGCAGGATCCCATCCTTCTGGGATTGAGTTGGGGGGAAGGAAGCTCTTAGTGCTATAGCTCTTTTAGGAAGGCCCTATCCAACAATCTTCAGTGAAACAGCTCTCTGAGACTATCTTAGCTGGTACACATACCTTTATTTGGGGTAGGCTTGTACACATACACTTTATTTGAGATGAACTAGGAATATATATGGGCCTTAGAGAGTGGGAGGGAGTTTTGAAGGTAAATGAAAATCATTGGCTAGAGTTTAAAGTTTGGTGGATGCCTTATCTATATGGAGAGTCATCCTAGGAATCCCAAGTACTTGCTGGGTAGGTTTGAGGCAGGCTAGGCTGAATCCATGACAGGCTTCATGAGACTAGGCCTAAATCTCTGTTTCCAACTACTGGGCAAGTCCAGGCCTCAGAAGCTGCCCCAACACCTGGCCTGAGGCAAGGGCAATGGGTCAGCAGCAGTTTTCAGACTTCTTTAACAACAGTTTCCAGTACCTCAGGTCCCAACAATAGTTCTGGAAGGTCCCTAGAGATAGAGCTAAAAGATAAAGACAGAGATCACCCACCCCTTCCAAGAATTCCCCTTATGTGCTTTAAATTGGGCCTGATAGCTCACATCGAGGTCTCTCAATCTTTGTAGATGGTAGACCCCAGCAAGCTGGACTTTTGCAGAATAAAACACTCTTTGCATTTACATGCTATTTGAGTCTGGGATATCATTCTTCAGTGAATCATGGACCCTTACAGGTTCTTATGGAGGTGGGAGGGGGTAGGTGAGAGAGAGAGGGTACTTGAACTTGTAGTTCTGCCAAGGACCACTCAACCCTCCCCAAGTAGAAGGTATGGGTGTAAGGTGACCCAGACAAGGTCAGAAAAGGGTAAGATTGCTGGTAAAAAGAGTCCCTCATTTTGCACTGAGCTCAGAGGAGCTATCCTGTCATAGTAGACTTTGACATTAATTAACAGGGTTTTCCTCACAGTATTTTGTTATAATAGTGTGTTTTATTGCTGAAGCTTCTTGACATGAGTCAGAATACTTTTTATTAGTTCAACTTGGGTCAGGTTTTATGTTAATTGATGCTGAAAACATTTGATGGCACAGTTTTGATATATAGTCATCAGAACATTTTGTATAAAATTTAAGATTCTTCATGCATAAAAACAATAACAGTAGGATAACCTATAATAAGGGTGTTTGGTTTTGACCTAGGACAAGGGACTGAAGTGCATATTTTACATAATAAAGCAGACCAGGCCTCCTGGTTCTCCTAGCATCCCTCAGTCCCTACCTGGCATATCCTGCCCCCAAGCCTGAACTTTTCAACCAAGGGACTGGGCTGCCCTTCCCCTAGAGGCTCCTCCCTAATATAATCCAAACATTTTGATCTCCCTCTCCCCCTCCCCCTCCCTCTTCTTCTTTCTCTTCCTCTCCTTCTTTTCCTCTCCCTCTCTCCCTCCCTTTTTTCCTCTCTTCCCCCTTCTTCACCTTCTCTTCTCTCTGTAAGTGTGCACCCTTTCTCTCTTTCTCCCCACCCCATGGGGATTTTCCTGGCCTCCTTCCTTGAGGCCTGCCCATTCAAGAGCAGCTTTCCAATAAACCTGCCTTTAATATATTCTAATCTGGTTTGAATTGGCATATTTCACTACAAGAGAAATAACCTATCAAAGGGATTAGTTACCTACATACCCTCTTGACAGGTAACAGTTGGGCTATGGTTGTTGGCTATTGGAAGGGAAATGTACTCTACATTGTACATTACATTGTACATTACAGCATTCCAATGCTGGAAACATTCAGCGTACTTTATACAACTTTCTACATTACCAAATATTGGGGTGTAGTATAATTTTGAGCACACACACACACAAAATCAAATAAGTCTTTGCTATCACCAAAAACTATCCTTAAAATTAGAAATGTTAAAAAATTTGTGCTGGTAATGAGTAATATCATTTTTAGTTGAATACCCAACAATATTAAAGAAGGAATTACAAGGTATTTCCTTGGTGCTTAAATATTAATTCTCCTTTTTAAAGAGTCTGAATGGCTTTATAAAGAAAAGAGCACTAACTAGAAGCAGGGTAGATTTCTTTTTAAACAATATATACAAAGTGACTATTAAAAGATAACTTTAGAACAGTCTAACGACTCTCTTTTAAAAAGCTTCTTCAAGACTCAGAAGAGATTTCTTACAGTTGTAAAGAAGGATCAAAGTCCTTCACAGTCCAGTATGAAAATGTCTTCCATCTTTTGGTTAATCAAAATTGAAATTAAAGAAGAGAAAGAATAGTTCAAAGCAAGCAACTACTTTAAAAATATGAAACGCTGATTTAAAAGTTAATACATTGCTTTTGTTTCCTTTGTCCCAACTATGGGCTTTCTAAACACACTTTAAATATCTTCCAAGTCTTCTGAGGCGTTTTGATGGCAGAAGAGTTGAAAGCTAGAATGCTCTTTTGGTAGAAAGAAACTCCAGAGAAAATTAATAAGTGAATATTCTAAAATATTCTGCAGGCATTTCTGAGATGGATAGTTAAGAATTCTGCTTTAAAACTAAAGCACACAAATAGCCAATTAAATTCTGTTTCCAGTGCTGGAGAGATGGTTCAGCAGTTAAGAGCACTGACTGCTCTTCCAGAGGTCCTGAGTTCAATTCCCAGCAACCACATGGTGGCCTGCAACCATCTGTAATGGGATCAGACACCCTCTTCTGGTGTATCTGAAGACAACTATAGTGTACTCATAAAATAAATAAACAAATCTTGAAGAAGAAGAAGAAGAAGAAGAAGAAGAAGAAGAAGAAGAAGAAGAAGAAGGAGGAAGAAGAAATTCTGTTTCCAAACATGAAATGGGTCGCTTACCCCAAGTATAAATCCACTCATTGGCAGAGGCTCCCAAGCAAAATCATCTCATCTGGATCAGTACAAGTAACTCTGCTTCTTACGGTTCATGATTTATTAAACCCAATTTCAAATTTTTTCTTGAAAACAGGTAAGCATTAGGTTAGCTTTAATAATATAGATCATTTAACATTTACAATTTTTAATTCTTTTTATTCTTATTTTCATTTTCTAAACCAAAGTGATTCTTATCTAAAGAGACCTAGTATGGAGACATGAAGAACTCACAGATTCTCCCACATGCACTTATGCTATTGGAATTGGAAACTCATCAAATATGCAATTATGTGCCCAAAGGAAAACTCACAGTTGATCAAATAAATCTGCAAGAGAAAGAAAGAAAGAAAGAAAGAAAGAAAGAAAGAAAGAAAGAAAGAAAGAAAGAAAGAGAAATCAGTGGGAGTTATAAAATCAGTTGAAATTATAAAATCACTGGAATATTAACAAAATCACTGATCAAAAAATTGCTTTTAGATAATGCTGACATGTTCAGATATAGGAAAATAAACTACCACCTTATGAGATCATGGCAAACACTTCACAAATAATTCTGCATGATATTACAAGTCCACCATAAAGATACCGCCTGGAAGTCAGCATGGTTTATAACTGACAGACAGCTAACTTTTAAGTTCTTTGTCAAGCTATAACATAAACCATATGCCTGAGTAGTGAGGGTCAACAACCATCTTAAAAAGGTCAATTGTCTATAGGTTTTATGACCTAACTTTGATCCTCAGGACTAACATGGTAGAAGAGAGGACTGATTTCTTCTGAAAGTTGACGTCTGACCTCCACACAAGAGCTGTGGCATGTGCACACCCCACAATAAATCAAAATAACAGCAATAGTCCTTAAATGTGTCTAATGCTAGTCATCATTTACTGGACATTTATTCTGCACCATCACATTCTGAATACAATATGTGTATCATCTAACAGATGAGGAAGCAGGATCATAGACAGGGTTCAGTACTTACTCAAAAGCCCTTTGTTCCCCGAGGGCAGAGGTAGGGCTAAATTCAGGCACCCTAACTCAAAAGTCTAAATATTAATCTTCAAGTTGTCTTATAAAGGTTAATTTTACAGACCTGACTAGGCAATTGCACCTACTGTGTGCTCACTATTTGGTCAAATACTAGTCTGCGCATTGTTGTGAAGGTGTTTTTAAAAGATGTGATTGTCATTTAAGCCATTAAATTTTAAGTAATTTCACCCCTTGTTCCCATACTGTATGAAGATCTCCCTAGCTAGTTGAAGGCCTTGCCAGCAAAGGCTAAGGTTCCTTCAGGAAGAAATGACTCTTCCTCAAGTCTGCAACAGAGAAGCTCTGTCCAAATTTTCACACTTCAGTTGTTTCCATTTCTGCTTAGAACCCTGGCTAATATATGTGTATTTGTTTAACCTAAGGATTATATTATATGACATTATTAATCCTCTTTCCAGTCCTGTGTCATGGGTAAAATAAGTATTGCAAATATTTTTGAGATAAGGAAACTAAGCCAGCATAGATAAATTGAGCCCATATCATAGTAAGTAATAAATCCTGAATTAAAACATAAATGAAAGGTACCAGATCTTCTGGAACAAGTGTCATGCTTAGCATATACAAAAGCACTCAATTCTTTCAGGTATTTAAGTGGCCTTATGCCCCCATTTCTGAAGAATATACTTGTTAAATCTTATTATTCCTTAAATGAACATATACTAGTTGCCAGATAATTAAGAGGAAAAGAACAGCAATGAATTAAAGCTGTAGATAAATACCACCTCCTAGGTGCTTTCCAGGACTAATGTAACATGGAAATAGATATGCAGAAAAGAGAATCAAGAAACCAAAATTTTCATCTCTTCATTTAGATACATACAGAGACAGGATGCATACTCTGCAAGCTAGCTCTTCAAATGGTGGCACAACAATTTACAACTCTTGGGCCATGAGGCAGTGGATATATACTTAATGTCTATTAGATTTATCAGTGCTGAAATCAATCTCAGCAATAACATTCTTTGCTTTAAGTTGATTCACCAACTTACCTGTGTACCATGCAGTTGTACCTTGTATTATGTGAAATGTTAAACTCAAGGTGAACATTAACAAGGGTCCCCCCTCAAAGCATATTGCAGTTAACACTACTGTAAAGAGATTAAGGTGGGGGTGCATGTTCATTAACTGGAGAAATGTTGCACACGTTAAGAGACACCATCTGAGATGGTGAGAAATAGCTGTGCAGTGAATATTTATTAATGATGTTGAAGTTATTCTTAATATTGTAGTCACAGGCTGTGCTCAGAAACTTGATGCTTGCTCTTGGGAACTTGTTCTCCGACCCATTTCCAATTCAGTCAATCCTGCCCTTCAAATTTCAGACACACCAGCCTCCATACCCATACAAGTAAACTTCCGTTTAGATACGTAGACTGATCCATAGTAAAGTATTAGGGGATGAATCAATAAATGGATAGATCTATAAACAGATCTATAGAACGTATAGATAGGTCAATCTATAGCATATCTATGGAAGATATCTGTATATATATGAGAGAGTGATGATATACAGGTTAGATATAAATGAGTATGTGGACAAATGATGATAGATAGATGGATAGATAGGTAGGTGGATAAATCTATGAGAGACTCAGAGATAATAGATGTACAGAGCCTGCTAGTTCTCTTTCTCTGGAGAACTCCACCTGCATTCTCTTCCTTTGGACCCTCCTAGCTGGGCTTCTCAACACTAGTCCCAACAATAATCCACTCAAAAATATTACTAGGAACCATGCACCATGGCACAAATCTGTAATCCGAGCTACTTGCGGTTGAATTCAAAGCCAGCATGGGTTACATATTGAGAACTTGCCTCCGTTTTTATTTTAAATAACTCAGCATTTATATAACATATTAGCAGTCCACAGGCAGAAGCTATTGGAGCCCAGAACTGAAGACACTATGATTTCAGTACCATGTTGTCATTGTTGTGGCTCCTAGAACTCCTGCTTGCCCCTTTGTAATCTCCTTTGTGTGCCCTACTTCTTACTAGATCTTAAGCCATCTAAAGCTATCGAGTTAAAAAAATAAATAAAAATTTCATATTCTCCCTAAATTAGCACCTTGGTTTCTTTTCCGCTTTACCCTCTTTATAATTATTTGGTTTCTCCCTTTTTGTTGGTTGAATGAAGAAAAAAAGAAAAACAATAGTTGAAGCCTGTGAAATGGAGGAGTGCTAGGCACCAGGGGTACCATGAAATGCATTGATATTTCTCTGTTCAAAACAAGGGAGGCTGAAGATAAAGCTCAGAGGTAGAGTGAGCAAGGGCTGAGATTTAATTTCCGAACTGCAAAAATACACTAAATAAAGATTTAAAAGACAAATACCAATAAATAAGCAGATGTAAGCTGACACCATTATATACTATGATAAATAGCTGGAGAAAAGAAAAGAGCAGAGATTGTTCCAGAGAGTTCTGGAAGGAGAGATATTTATATGAAGGCACTAGAGTAAATAGCGTTCTGTTGTGGATGGGCCTGGTGATGTTTGTATTTCGATGATAATTCTGCTCTCTTGTGAGGGGCTGCAGACAAGGAGTGAGTCAGGTACTCAGGTGACTTCTTGTGTACCAATCTCCTAATAAATAAAGGAGCCGATCACTGGGCTTGAAGGGGGAAGAGAGGAGGAGGAGGAGGAGAAGGAGGAGGGAGGGAGGGAGAAAGAGAGAGAGAGAGAGAGAGAGAGAGAGAGAGAGAGAGGGAAAGAGAGAGTGAGAGAGAGACTTTTTGGACAGGGACAACATAAAGACACAATGTAGCTGCTAGTGTCTGCTAGTTTCAAAGGTGGAACCATCAGGATTCACCTCCGGAGGATTAGTTTTATTAAGGCTTTCAAGATTAGGATTTTAGTTGTTGTGCCCGGCGATTGAGTTACCATTGTGTTTAAACTAAGTTTGTGTTGTATCTTCCTTCTTGTGGCAGGAGAGAAAGGCATGGCAGAAAAGCATGAGTTTGCCTGATGTTCACCACAAAGGCCCTGGGGGCTTTGAAGCATGGGGCTGGTGTGGTAGTGACCGCCAGTAGGAACCTAGTGAGCTGGGTGGAGAGGTCATAGAGCTCTGAGTCAGAGTCTCCAAGAGATAAAAACAGATCGGCCATTGACCTCCAGTGCATGGCCAGCTAGGCCACCAGAGCAGAGAGTTGCTGCCAGTAGTGCGGGAACATGCCGGTTCCAAATTTTTAATATTTCCTACAACAGCATTCCTTAAACATTTGTTTAAAGAAGAAAAATAAATCAATGGAAGCTAGAAGACAGACATGAGTATGAAACAAGGCATCCAAGAATAACTCTGGATATTAGCAAACAATTGGCAGAGAGAGAATTTTTAAAGAAAGTCTCCTTTATTAGGGGTAAATCCAATTCCATGTAGAAAATAAGAAAGAAAAAAATGAAAAGGTTCAAAAATATCCAAGAGAAATACAAAAAAGATATACTGGTATCTACATGGATGCAATTTTTGGTTATTAGATAGAGACTGGACATGAAGAGAATGGTTTTTAAAGGGGAAACTGGGATTGGAGAGATGGCTTAGCAGTTAAAAGCATGTATTGCTCTTACAGAGGACCTGAATACAGATCTCTGCTCCTGTGTTGGCTCACAACCACCAATATCTCCTGTTCCAGAAAATCTGGTGTCCTTGTCTGGCCTTTCTGGCATTCACACATCTGGCATTCTCTCAATACATGAATTAAAAAATAGTAATTTTTCAAAGGAAAAGAATAATTGAGGCGGAAGCTAGATTGTCATTATGAGTGCATAGGACGAGGTTATCAATAAATATTAACTACTTTTGCAGCCATCATACTTTTTAATGAATGAATTAAACAAAGAATAAGTGAATAAAATACAGTTATATAGTTATATTTCTCTTTTGTAAAGAAATCTGTGCAATCTCAATGTTAAGTTTAAAAAAGAGAGAGAAGAAAATAGCCATAGTTTGCCTGGGAACAATACACAACTCCTTTCTTTGCCATTTACAATTGATCTTAAAAACTATTCTGTTTTGAATAAAGTGCCTCATAATGAACCTAAAGAGTATAGACTCGAGAAAGATAGATGGGCAAGTGTCCAGGAAGACAAAAGAGTCAATAAACATTCCAACCAACAGAAAATTAAATACTGTATATGTCTAAATTTTTATAGTTCATCCTGCTTAGAGCTGCAATAATTTTATGTAGAGGTTTTATTTACATATGTTTCATAACAGTTTAACAGATATTATTTACATATGTCTTAAGTCCATTTTGCTGATCTGACTTGTCACCAAAAATGACTTACATTTAAATATAAATTTATCAAGGATCAAAACTCTGACCACAAGAAAACCCACAGAATCAACAAACCTGGGCCCATAGCAGCTCACAGAGACTAAACCGCCAACCTGCATGAGGTAGACCTAGCCCTCTGCACATGTGTCACATGTGTGGAATGTAGAGGAATTTTAATCCAGTAACATGGCTAATCTGGCAAGGGAGTACATCCAAAGAGCTAGGTCTGTGTGATCTGGCTGGAATGCAGACAAGCCCTTAGTACACACTTTTAATTCCAAACAATGAAGGTAAAGTTAGTTTGTAGAAGGAAGCAGCCATGTCTGAAAGTGATATCTAATTGAGGAGCAGATGAAGTGATGAGTCAGAGAAAAATTTGACAGAATGAGTCAGAGATGGGATATGCCCAGCCCTCATGATAACAGACAGGAAAGAGAAGCTACTTAAGAGCAGTGCCGAGTTGGTTAGGGGTAGAGGGAAGTTCAGTGAGTGCCGTTCAGTTGAGTTCAGGCAATACAGTGGAATCCAGTTGAGTTCAGTTGAGTTCAATTCAGTGCGATTTAGTTGACTATAGTTGAGTTCGTACAGTTCTGTTCTGTTCTCTGTAGTCAGTGCAGTTCATTTTGTGGAATTCAGAGGCAGTTTTTCCAAGCAGAGAAATTCAGTGAGAAGCTAAGATAAGCCAGTTTGAATGAGTCAGCTTGGAGAGGAATGTTGACCCAGAACAGCTGAGTTGAACCAGCGAGCCAGAGTTCAGAAAGAACTAGAAAAGGTGAGCTGATTTAGCAACAAGCCTCCAAGAGAACAATTACATCTGGCAAATAAAAGTACTTTTCGAGTGTGGTTTTCTTCTGAGACTCCTAAAAGTGGGAGCAGGAGCTGTCTCCAACGCTGTTGCCTGCCTTTGGGACTCCTTACCCCTACTGAGTTGCCTTGTCTAGACTTAATAGAAGAGGAAGTGCCCAGTCTTACTGAAACTTAATATGCCAGGGCTGGTTGATATCCATAGAAGTTGGCCCTGTTTTGAAGAGAAACAGGAGAGTGGATAGAGCTTGGAGGAGAAGAAGGAAGGGAAACTGAGGTTGGATGTAAAATAAATAATAAAGCAAAACCTCTGGCTCCTTCCAAATAAAGAAACTCAAACTCTTTAGTTTATTACTTCTCTTGGGTTGATGGTATCTGCCATATTGTTTTTTATTGTCATTTATTCTAAGATCAAACTTTATTCAATGCCACAAAAGTTGGTCAAGTGACAACTGGATAACACTTACTATAGATGGCACAGTTTATTAAAAAGTAAGACCACAAACAAGGAACTCCTCCAGTACCTTATTGATTTGTTTTAAGGTTCAAAAAAAAATCTGACGTAAGGACAGGTATAAGCAACTGAGGTACTCAATCACTTTTATTATGACACAAACTCACATTTTTGTTGTTGTTGTTGTTGCTTTGTTGGTTTTGGTTTTGTTTGGTTGGTTGGCTGGTTGGCTTTTTTTTTTTTTTTTTTTGGTTTTTCGAGACAGGGTTTCTCTGTATATCCCTGGCTGTCCTGGAATTCACTCTGTAGACCAGGCTGGCCTCGAACTCAGAAATCTGCCTGCCTCTGCCTCCTGAGTACTGGGATTAAAGGTGTGTACCATCACTGCCCGGCACAAACTCACATTTGTAAAGTGTTGCCTATCATACCTATCATCAAACCTCTTTAAGACCCTGCCATTTCTAGTGGCTTTTACTAATGTGTCTTCACACTTGTTCTTAGCCCGAAAGGCTATAAATCAATAAGTGTAAATATCTCTCTACCATGATCTCCAGGGTGGGAAGTTGGCTTTGGTCACTAGCAACTCCAGTGAATAGCTGATATGCTCATCTGGTACCAACTGTCTTTCATCTGCAAAATAGATGGCTGTGTTAAATTGTCATTGGGTCATAAAATGCTTAAGGTATCACATAATAGAAAATGTCTCTATAAATGGCTTTACAGGATAGATACCCATCTGCTATAATGAAATTGTTGTGGTAGTGTTTCCAAATTCATCAGGTGGCTCAACAGTGTGAGCTCTTCTCTGCTTCTACCCTCCATCTTCCATACAGTTTTTCCTCTTCAGATGTTCTCTCCTTGCTCTAAACCGACTGCTGTAGCTTTGGACTTTGTGTGAACCCATGACAACATTCAAAGCAGGAAGCATTCAAGGGGAGCAGCAGAGAGCTTTTGCCTGTATCCTGGATTCTACCACTTACGAGTCTGCTTTGTTCCGATTTCAAGGGGGTGTTCTTGTTGTTGTTGCTGTTGTTGTTGTTTTTCTTTTTTCCCTGTGTGTGTGTGTGTGTGTGTATGTGTGTGTGTTGTCTGTCTGTCTGTATGTGTCTATGTGTGTCTACATGTGTGTGTCTGTGTATCTGTGTTTGTAGCATCTGTGTGTGTTTGGGTATATGTGCCTGTTTCTGTGTATGTCTTTATGTGTGTTTGTGTGTATGTGTTTGTGTACATGTGTGTGTCTTCCTGTGTGTCTGGGTCTCTCTGTATGTATTCTACTTGATGGGTATGCACTGTCGTGATTTAGAAAGATTTGTACTGCCAACACAAATCTCTCTGAACTCTATTTCTGTATTTGGTTAGGTCTGTCTCGCTGTTTCTTTCTTGCACTCTCTTGCTCACTTACTTTTTGTCTTTCCCCTCTGTATTTAAAGTACTTTTATATTGTTCTACCTTAGCTTTTACAAAGGTATCTGTTTTTATTTTTCTTTCTTTTTTCAAGATTATAATATAACTACATCATTTCTCCCTTCCCTTTCCTCCCTCTCATATATCCAAATATGCTGTCTTGTTCTCTTTCAAGCTCGTGGCTTCTTTTTTCATTAATTGTTGTTACATTAATTGTGTGTGTTTTCATTAATTGTGTGTGTGTATGTGTGTCCTGTTCATTCTGTATAATGTCAGTTTTACAGATGTTTTCAGGGCTGACCATTTGTTGTTGGTTAACCCCAAGGCAGACCACCTCTTCTGTTCTCAGCATCCTTTAGCTGCCTGTAGTTTTCTGTGTAGGGCTGAAGCCTCAAGAGCTTTCTTTGTCTACTTTGGCATGTCTACAGGTATATTCCCTGTTTAGTTCATGTTTAGGCAACTACACAGTTGAGACTTTATGTATCAGCTCCTCTGATTATTTGGGTATTACACAACCAAGTTCTATTATTTAAATGATTATGTTGAAATTGTTAATGCATTTGTTGAAGCAGAAGCTAAAATTAATAATTCCAATCATATAGATGATAATTACTCACTTTCCATATAAGACATTGTGATTTGGTTTTATTACATCTGCTTCCTTTCCTGAGCTAGTAGTTGCCCTAGCTAAGAAGTGTTTTCCACTGCCCCATGGCTTTGTTCCTTTGTGTCCTGTTTTTACCTGTGGCCTGTTCTTCTTGGCTCCTTTCTTACACCCTTGGGAGTGTTTATCCATCAAATACATGTAAAAATGTGTTTTGTAATCCCCTTTTACAAATGTGAGTTTGAACCACTTATTCAACACTAAGTTAATTTCCCTTGGGACTTTGCAGACTGATGGGAGAACTGTCTTTTTGCTTCTCTGTTTGCTTTTGAGTATGTGTCTGCAGAGTTTGTCTTTAAGGCAATTTACCTTTCATTTCTACTGTCTTTAAGATGTTCTCTTTCTGTTTAGGACTCTGAAACTACATCCTTCAGTTTTCTATATGACATTTTATTAGCCTGCTTGGTGGCTCATAATATTTCTTTAGGGTTTTCTATCTTTTACTAATTCTGACATTCTTATCCAATGCCATAACAAATATGGTTTCTCTCCTTTCTTTCAGCTGCTTCCTTCTCAAATTTCTACTGCACAGCTCTCTCCTTCTAACCCCAATGCCTTCTAATTTAACCTTTTGCCTTTTAATTGTTTAATTCCCCATGGGGTATACTGAGAAAAGTTCTTGAAATATCTATTCACTACCTTTATTTAGTTATACCTTGCTATTTTTTAGGGGATCCATTTACTTTTGGTAACAAAATCTAGTTTATATTCTTTTAGAGAGAGAAAGGAGAGGGCAGGGGGATAAGGGAGGGAGGGAGGGAGGGAGGGAGATAACCAAGTACATACATGCTGTTGAATTAGTCAGAACACAACCTTGGGTATTAATGTTTGTCTTCTACCTTGTCTGAGAGACCATCTCTTTCTTGTTTTCTGCTGAATTCATTGGCCTAGCTGGCCTTCAGTCATCTGGGGATTCTCCAGTCTCTGCCTCCTTTAGGAGTGCTGGGATTACAGACTATCACTACTGCATCTAGCTTTTACATGGGTTCCAGGATTTGAATTCAGGCCCTTGAATTTGTGCAGTGATACCCTCTGTGCCATTCTCCTGGACTTCATTATTTTTCAAATGTGCCTGCTTTTCCACAGTGTCCTATTATTTTCTTATAATCTCAACTAATTGCATGTACTGTGCTTTATTCCCCTTGGCCTAGTCTTTTTTGATGTTCTCCTAGAATATTCCAGCAGCTGGGAGTGTGTCTGGGGGTGTGTCTCTGAACAGTTTGCTTTTCAATGTGTCGGGTGATTATTACCCTGGTGTACCCACTTTTTTATCAACCTTCTTTTTCTATTAAGAATCTACTCTTTGTGATTCATGAGCTGGGAGACTGGGTTCTCAACATTGTACCTTTACTTACAATTACACTGCATACATCCATCATCTCTCTGTTGCAGTAGGTGGCTGTCAATTTTATTTACAATCCCATTTTGTGAGTATTTTCCTAGGCCTGCTATTTTGAGGGATTTTTTTTAAAATTTGGTTTTCAATTCAGCTTCTTGTTCTGAGTACAAAGGTCTAAATGTGGCGTCTAAAGATGCCTAACTGCCAGTCTATAGATGAGCAGACTATCAGAACCAAGACTATCCCAAGGTAGCCGTGGCTGCTTGCCGTCTCCAATGCTTCACAGCCACCAGAATATCCCCAACCCTTTATGTTCAGACAAAACATAGACATATTTTTGAATAATTAAACATATTCATAGTTACTATAAATATATTTATTATGTTTTTAGTTGCTTTCCTCATAGACCACTTAAGGAAAGAAGAGGGTCTTTGGCTCACCGTGTGCAGGTACTTCATGGTAGGGAGTGACTTAGCAGGAACCTGAGTCACTGGTCGTCTTGTGTCCATAGTCAGGAAGGGGAGAGTAGGGAGTACAAATGCTCAGCTTTTTCTCTACCCTTATCCAGTCTAGGACCCAAGTCTGTGGAATGGTGTCATCTACACAAAGAATGAGTCTTCTCACTTCAATTAACTTAGTCTAGAAAATTCCTCAGAGGCATGCCAGTGCTCTGTTGTTCATGATGACTCTAAATGTCAGCAGTTTCCAATCAATATTAATTATAGAACATGAGTATTTAAAACATTATAGCATCAACCAACCATTCAATCAGTCAATTTGTTTATCTGCGTGATATTCATCATCTGTAACATTTTATATCTGTCTTTATCTCACTGATCACCTCTTCTTTGTGGTTTGGCTTTGTTTTGAAACAAGATCTGACTCTCTAGTCCAATCTGGCCTCAAACTCATGGCAATCCTCTTGCCTCAGCTGCCCAAATATGAGGACAACAGGAGTAAACTCAGCCTGCATCTCTTTAAGACTGGCACATCACTTCAGTGATGGAACACGTTACCTGTGTTGCGTGTAGTTTTAGAAACACGCCCCCGCCTTTCCCGGGAGCTGCAACCCTGCACTCTGGACCCTTCCAGTTCCTTTTTGTTCCTCCTGGCTTAGCTTTGCCAAGCCTCTGGCACCGACTCAGCTTCTCTCTCTACCCACCTTTGCTCTACGATGAAAAACACTCAGACAGCTTTATTGCTTTAGAATTTGCCTACTAGTGCAATTGCTGGGCTCAAATACCTCCTGCCTGGAAATGTGTGCCTGTAACAATTTATTATCCTTGTCCCTCCTGCCCTAAGCTTAATGGCTCATATCAGCTGGTCTCCCTTGACCTCCTGGGCTATCTGCCAGTGGCAGAGGCCACTGGTTCTAGCTTTCCCTAGATCTTACATGATTGTTTCGTGCTTCTCCTTCCAAAGCCTGGCCAAAAAAGCCCCGCTCTTTCCTTGTGTCTCCTCTTCCTCCTCAGACCCGAAAGTCCCACCTGTCCCTTCTGCCCAGCAATCAGCTCCCAGCCTCCTTTATTGACCAAATCAAGAATCAGGGAACCAGACTTAAGTATCAGCACATCCCCCTATATCCCTGCTTATATAAATTAACTTTAAGATAAAGAGTAAGGTCAAGCTTTGTGTGTGTGCCTGCATGTCTCTGTGTGCATGTGTGTTTATGTGTCTGTGTATGTCTCTGTGTATGTGTGTGTACATGTACACATGTGTGATTTATACCTTGTGCTAATGTAAATATTGGAATCAATACTTGCATGTCAAAGAGGGGTTTGTGAGGAGCCAATTCATGAATTAGGCAGAGGACACTCTGTATGCAAATGCTTGGAGACCTAAAGGAAGATCAATTGTTAGATTCTATGAGATGGTCCATTCTACAGGAACCGAAGCTAGCCATAAAAAAGTGGCCAAAGTCAAAGACTGGATCATATAAATCCATTTTAATTCCATGCTAAGAAGCTTATGTTTTATCCTGAAGACAATTAAGAGGCCCTGGAGGATTTCCAACAGGAAAAAAAAAAGAGTGGCACAATCAGATTTTCTCTTCAGAATACCAATTCAGAGCAGAAAGCAGATGTAGGAAGGGCACCATTGCACTCAGCCACATGTCTGATTCTCCCGTCCATAAAGGACCACATGGGCAGATGATGTCAGAGCAGGGCAGGGTTCTGATGCAAAAAAGTGTGCCCAGGATACCTAATAGGATACCTATATGAAGGATCAACCAGGTGAGAAGTAGAGAGTGTAGAGTTCAAGAGACAGATGCTGAATCATGTCCCACACGGACTAGTATGGAACTAAGAAATTCAGGTCAACAAGATGTACAACAGCCAAAATCAATGGGTACCATGAATGAAATAAAGAAAGTTGGTGATTCTATGGTGTTCTGTGTGAATCATGATACAGCTTTTAGACCTGTCTGCTTCTACGATTCACACAACAAGCACACATACCCACTGCTTTTTGATTGACTCTCTGACCCATTAACATGGCTGAAAATTCATTTTAATATACAATTAATAATTTAAAAAGAGCAAAAACCCAATTTATAAATAATACATCACATGTTTTGACCTGTGAGAGACTAATTTTCAATGCAGTGTAACTAAGCTGTGTCTGTGGCTACAGAGATAGGCCTATCACGTGGGAGCATGGTCACAGTGTTCCTGCCAGAAGAACCAAGCTGGGCTGTCTTGATTCCCCATTTGCTTTGTAAGAGGAATCTGGCAAACCTCTAGATGCCCAGCAGGTGTTTATCAATCTAGTCCTACTCCGAAGAGAGAAACAGCATGACAATGTGGTCTTCCAGTTTTAAAGCAAAGACCACTTTATACCAAATGATGAGCTCCAACCGGCAGAATTCCAGGAAGTAAATGCTGTTGCTGAGTTTCTGTGTTCTTTTGGGAAATGCAGACTGTCTTCCCCATCTTGGAAGCAGCAGGCGCCTGATCCAATTAAATAGACAGTATGCACCTAGCCCTAATTAAATATATACAGTAGTGTGTGTGTCTGTTGGCCCTGCAATTTAAATAAAAGTGAAATAATATGATGGAGTGAAATCAAACAAATGAGAAGTGATTTCTCTTTGACGTGGGCTGATTCCTGCTCTGCTCAGTTATGTTATAGCCCATTTTTTATGTGAACAGTTACAATGAAGTATACATTGCACATGTTAAAACAAACTATCAGACAGACTCCTGATGGTGGTAGAAATGGTTGCTAGATTTTAATGGTGAGAGCAGAGAAGAGGAGAGTCTAAACTGGAGACCTGAAGATATAATCTACAACTCATTGTCCAGTCAGTTTGGAATCTGCAAATGCAATGTCCCACATAATACAACTGAAGACATTTTGCCAAAGTATGAGCATGAAATATTGCAGTATAGTCACAGAATTAAATCCAGGATGTATTGAATTTGAAGTGGAAGAACAATACCACATGTGGAAGCTTGATTAGGCATCAGAAAGCTAAGAAAGAACCCACACAGTAGGCTGGTGTCAAAGGCTAGCCTGAGGTTGCCCATGCATGGGCAGTATTCTGAAGCTTTTGGGGTGATTATTCAGCACTGAGGTGAAGGTGTGAGAACAGAGAAGAAGGCTAAGAGATGTTCTTCTGGAAGGATCTTAGGTGGCAGCTGGAAGAAAGACTTAATAATGAGAGGTGTGGGGAGGGAAGTGGAAGGGGAGCACGGAGCTTGTTCTATCACCAGGACCAGAATGCAAATGAGAGCTGGAAGGCCACAGGAAAGGCCCGCATTGGAAATATGGAATAGTAAACAACGCAGAACAATTCAGTGAGGCTGATTAGAGTCTGTGAGTGGCTGGCTTCTGTAAGTAGGAAAAGGAAGATTTTGGTAGGCTGGCCAAGGAATGTGAAAAGCGGAAACAGCTGAAAAAAATGATACATCACAATCAAACAAAGAGACTGGAAGGTGAGTATACCAAGGGAATATGCTTAGAAGAACAAGGAGGACAGGAGGTGGGTCAGCGAGCTCTTGTTAAGTAAGTATAAGGCTTCAATTGTGTAAGATAAATCAATTCCAGAGATACAGCGTACAACATAGCACCTACAACTAATAAAGCATTCTGAAAATAAAGAGTGGATATGAAGCTATATTGCATGCTAAGTGTTCTTCACACACACACACACACACACACACACACACACGATTCAGGAAACTTAGGTAGAAACTAGATTAACATGACTATCATGGTAGTATCACACTTACAAGGATATGAGCAGACTCATTAAATTACACACATTAAGCCTGGACATGTCATTCAGTGATAGAGCATGAGCTTAGCATGAATAATGTTATGTGTTCAACCTTAGAAATGTAACAGTGTAAACACCAAATATGGGTCTTTTTTAAATATAAATTCAATAAAAAAGATATGAGAAGTCCAGATGTGATGAGCAAATTTTGGTTGGATATAAAAGCTTTCTTGAACAATTGAATTTGATTTTATGCTGTTATTTTGCATCATCAACACATTTGTGATATTTGTTCTACAGTGTCACGGCTCTGTAGTGATAAAAGACAATGCCCACACATGTGAAAAATGCATATCAACGTGCGTAAGAGTGAACTCCTCTTTAAAAAGGAAAGTGAGGATTTAAAACTTAGTAGTTGTCCTATTTTAATGGTGGATAAATGAATACCTTTTCATTTCCTTCCAACTTTTATATGGAAATACTTTTAAGTTAAAAAACAATCCAAGAGAATGGAAGCTAAGGATGAGGAGACTTGTGTTGGTTTGCTGTAATTGTGATAAACACTGCTACCAAAAGTAACTTGGAAAGAAAAGGATTGTTTATTTACATGTCCTGATCACAATTCTCTGTGTGTGTGGGGGGGAGGGGGAGGGAATTTAGGGACTTAAGCAGGACTAGAGAAGAAGCCATGGATGAAAGGTGTGTATAAGATTGCTCTCCACAGCTTGCTCAGCTTGCTTTTTGTACAACCCAAGATCCCCTGCCCAGGCTGGCACCATTCTCTGTGGACCCTCTCATTTAACAAGAAAATGCCATGTAGACTTGCTTACAGACCAATCTGATGTGGGCATTTTTCTCCAATTGAGACTCCCTCTTCCCAGATAAATTCAGTTTGTGTCAAGTTGACAAAAAACTAACCAGCACAGTATTCTCACCCACCAGACCATTATGCTAATCAACCACAGATGAGTGGCCATAATTAAAAGTTGAGACCCAACTATTTATACCAACCAAAGAAATAAAAATTACTTTCCTCTTGTATGGGACCCATCTTTTAACAAAGTTTGGCAATATTTGATTTATCATTTAAAGAGTTATTTTCTCATTACCAGCCAGTTGTCTTTCTATAGTTTAAGGAAATGTTTGTTTCTAGCTATTTATTTATTATTTGCATGAATTAGAATTAGTGTATCTATTCCTGGGCACTAGCCACTCAGGACACTATAAAGACAACCTATATAGGAAATCATTCAAAACAAGTCACTTAAAATTATGGCTGCCCCAATCCAGCTCCCAACTTTAAGAGAATATGAAGAAATAATTGATCTTAAATATCATTTAATTTAATCCATTCAATGTATATTGATAAATCATTATTTTCATGAATGTATTGAACATATGAAGAAGGTGGCATTTCAAAACAGAGAAAATATGTATATCTAAGAAATGGAGATGGAATAATGGTCAGCAATTTACAAAACAAACATAACTGGCCTTTTTCCTTATTCCTCCGCAGGAATGAATTCCAGGAGATCAAAACTTTAAGCATAGCAGGACCAGAGAATTATTTATGACCTTAGAAAGAATAAGACCACCTAAGGCTAAACAAAAAACTCAATAAACAACCAAAAGAAGGGTAAGTAATAAATTTGCCTATGTAGAAAATTTTGAATCTTGCCAAATGAAAAGTAAACATAAAGAATGCCAACCGTCAGTTGCAAAATCTGTAAGGATATTAGCAGTGCTCAGGATAGACTGAAGGTTGCCCTCTAACTATGTCAGAAGGGTCTGCAAACCAAGAAGCCATGGAAACAAAGCACCTATTATAAAATAAGCAGTGGATGTAAGTCCTAATAGTGAAAAATAAATATATCCTTAAAAGTTCAAAGAGAAAAGATGGTAATCAAATCGAATTTATAAGGTGGGACAGTTTGGTAGTGCATGTGCATGTGTGCATGCACGTGTGTGTGTGTGTGTGTGTGTGTGTGTGTGTGTGTGTGTGTGTTTTGGGGCTCTCCAAGCATGCTTGTCCTGGGGATCTGCATACATCCACATTTCCAGCACCGGGAGTATAATGTAGAGGTTTGTTATCTTCAGTGAGGATTCTGGGGACCAGACTCAGGCCCTCATGCTTCTAAGGCAAGCAATTTACCAACTGAATTTTCTCCAGGGTCCTAGAAATTTGGTTTTGAAAGGCCATTTTCTCAGTATCTCCAAATATTTTAAAAATGTATATCCTTTGATCCATCAGAGGCATTTGTAGGAATGTTTTAAAAGATATGTTCATAAGGATGTTTCGAGAAATATCTTTACTAAATCTTTACTAAGTTGTCATTTCACTATAACAATGGGATTGGTCCTGATGATATTGCTAGATCTGTTAGTAAAGGGCTGGATATTTAAGTCAGTCACCGAATAGTTTTAGTCATTACAATGCATGTGATGGGTCATGTATATAATCAGATGTGGAAAATGGAAATGCTTGGGGAAGGGAATCTATGAAAAATGATTTTTAGGGCATATGTTTTATGCTTACAGATGAACATATTTTCATTTAGTTTTAACTACACAAACAATTTCTTGTTGTTTACTTCTTGCCTAATATCCCTAGAAGAGATTGTGGAGTTACATAGGAAGAGAACTGGCTTAGCAGTCATAGTGTGTCCTGCTCTTACAGAAGGCCTGAGTTTGGTTCCAAGCACCCAGGTCTGGCAGCTCACAACCCACTGTAACTCCAGCTCTGGAAAGACATGACATTGGTGGCCTCCCCTGCATGCATGTCAGCACTTTATTGCACACACCAACACAGACCCACAGTGATACATAATTGGAAGTAGGTAAAGAGGGAAACCTCTTTTAGAAAAAAAAAAAAAAGGAAATTGTTTCAGTTTAATAAAGACCCAACTTTTATGTCTGAATGACTTTCTTGAGAATTATTAAGAAAGTGAACTCATGTCTGGGGACATGGCTCAGAACACTTGCCAGTAAACATGAGAACATGCATTTGAGTTCCCAGTCTCTATGCTAACTACATGTAACCACTGGTTCTATTCTCTAGACAACATGAGCAAACATATTCCTCCTTACTGTAGGAAACTATTTTTCCTGGTATGCATGTCAGATCTCATGGAAATAGAATTGCATTAATCTGTACAAATATGGTTCACACACTCACATATATATAAAAATACATATATACATACATATATTATATATGTATGCATATATGTATATACATATGTATATGTGTATATATACATAAATAAATATGTATATATGTGTATATATACATATATATACATGTGCATGTGTATAAGTGTATGTATATGTGTGTGAATGCAATCCAGAATAAGGAGGGGCACAAGCCTACCCTTCAAAATAAATCATATTCTATACTAGCTAAATACAGTTTACCTGAGTGCATTCTGAGACCCCCTGAGGGGCCCAGATATTAGTAGGTCGATTTTGAAATGTAATATTTTTATATAATAATATCTGTGCACTCTTCCATATACTTTCAGTTATTTCTAATTGCTTATAATATGTAATACCACATAAGTGACATGGAAAATGTTAAATGATTTTGTTTAGGGAATAATAAAAAGAGAAAAGTATGTGTTCACTATGATGTGTTCACTATGGATGTATTTCAAACTTTCATTCCTAGACGGTTTAATCCTCCTGGACACCTATAGGATTCTGGCAGATTTATGGCCCATGAATGCTGAAGGCTGACTGCATATAACATTGTTTTATTCTTTTTCTCTAGAAAACCTTAGCTAATATATTCCTCCTGGCTGTAGAAAACTATTTCTTCTGGTATACACCAGATTTCATGAAAATAGCATTGCATTGGTCTATATAAATATAGTTTCATCATATATATGAATCATATATATATGATTCAATCATTCCACATAATATAGCTGTGGAATTCCTATGCTCAAAGTTTTATATCCATTAAACACAAAATACATGCGATCACTCAAATGATGTTATTATATCCCTTTCAAGCATCTCAATGGAATTGTTGGAATTTTAACACAACTAAAAAAAAACTGACTCTTTCATCTATATTATGATTAGTTTAATATCATTTTTGCTTAGCATCTTTAAGTTCAGTCCGAATTTCTTTTGGTAATATTCAATGTAGTCCTACTTTTTAATATTTATCATGTATCTTTCTATCAATTATTCATAGACTAACTAGTAAAACATGTAAATGTTATGTTCACCTATGTTCAATTATGAACACATAGGTATTATGTAATATATATTACAGGTTTTGAGAGAATTAACTTGTAATATAAAATTTCGATCAAAAATGTGTTTGCTCTTGTAAATTAGCACATTCGTTTTGACAAAGCAATGTGGGAGTACCTCAAAACCACCACATCACAACTGCTCTTCTGTGTCTGCGTCTACGGAAGTTGAAGTCAGTGTTTTGAGACGTTTATACTGCTAAGTCACTGCAGCATTATTCTGCTAGGAAGACATGAAAGACTGAAAGCACTTGGAAACAAATGCATGAGTTCTTAAGTGTGTGTGTGTGTGTGTGTGTGTGTGTGTGTGCGCGCGCGCGCGCATGTGTGCATGTATATATGGTAGAAAGACAGAGGTTATATGCGGAATACTAATCTGTCTTTAAAAAGCAACAACACGATGGAGCCAAATGACATTATACTAAGTTAAAAAAAAGAAAAAGACACGTACGGAAAAATGCTACGTGATCTCACTATGTATAGACTTTAACAAACAAATGGACAGACTAAGGGAGTGGAATAGTGGGTACCAGAGGCTGGATGTGAGGTGTGAACACGGAAAAGAAAGGAGTTGAGTACAGTGTAAAGTTCAATCAGAAAATAAGAGAGAAGTGGCTTCTACTGTTTTGTTAGATAGTATGCTGATTTATATCATACACCATACATGGTAGAATAAAATAATAAATATTTGACAACACAAATATGAAAATTACTCTGACTTCGTCATTTCCCTATTTATAGGATTTTAAAACATCACATTGTATTTCATAATGTATATAGTTTAAAAACTTTACAATTAACAAAATATTAGCTATGAATAAATAAAAGAAAATTGCTTGCCTTCAAAGAATAAAAAGTTAATGCGAATATTGAATTAATCAATACATTTTTGCTGGGGCTGGAGAGATGGTTCGGTGGTTAACAGCATTTGCTGCTCTTACAGAGGACTGAATTCAATTCCCAGCACTCACATAGCTGCTTACAACAGTCTTTATCTCTTGAACTGAGACCTTCTGGACTCTGAGGGCACTGTATACACATGACACACATACATATATGCAGACAAAACACCCATATACATAAATATTAAAATAAAAAATAAGATAAATAAAAAACAAACTTTTGCCAGTTTATTTGGAGAAAGAAAATAATTGAAATAACTCTGTTTACACACACAAACACCCCCCAACACACACACACACACACCCCAAATCTGTGAGTTGGAACAAAGAAATAGCCAATAAACAACCATTGCTGAAAGAACACTCAGATTGGAGACAGCTCATTGATAGAGCATTTGCCTATTGCCTTCAAAGCCCTACTTTCAATCCTCAGCAGTAAAATAAATAGAAGAGACAGAAGGGACTGGGCAGTGGTGGTGAATACCTTTAGTTCCGGCACTCGGGAGGCAGAGGCAGGCGAATTTCTAAGTTCAAGGCCAGCCTGGTCTACAAAGTGAGTTCCAGGACTGCCAGGGCTACACAGAGAAACCCTGTCTCAAAAAAACCAAAAGAAGAAGAAGGAGGAGGAGGAGGAGGAGGAGGAGGAGGAGGAGGAGGAGGAGGAGGA
>JADRCH010000256.1:1881828-2131552 GCA_019843965.1 Rhynchomys soricoides
GAGGAGGAGGAGGAGGAGGAGGAGGAGGAGGAGGAGGAGGAGGAGGATACAGAAAGAAAGAAGGAAGGGATGAAGAGAAGGGGGGACAAAAAGAGAGAAAGCAATCCTGAGGTTACATTTACATAAAAGCTCTAGAAAATGAAAACTATTCTACCACACAAAATGAAAGTGGGTCAGTAGATGGTTGATTGCCTGGGGGTAAGGAGTGTGTGTGTGTGTGTGTGTGTGTGTGTGTGTGTGTGTATGCTACTATACTACATTGTACAATAGCAGGTATTATATGAACATGAACAACCATCATACACTACTACACTCAACATCTAAGGAAAAATTAACCTGTGGGAATATAAGACAGCAGAACAGGTACCTAAGGGTGGTGGGTGGTGGGGGCTGGTTTTGAAATTATCCTGGGTAGTTAGATATGGTCTACATCTTCATGTGCTTGATTGCTAGTTTGTGAGGTGTGTATATTTACTTTAATATATATGTGTATATATATATATATATATACATATACATATATATTACATTTTTCTTGTAACTTCAATAAGACACAAACAATTAAAACCCCAGATTTTGATATTATATTGAACAAATTAGATAAGAATAATTCCAAACATAAGTGGGGAGTAACACTGATGTTAAAACATGGTGACAGTGGTCATCAAGACCAGATGATTACAAACTATGATTTATGTTCTTAGTTTATAACAGTGAAACTGTTCTCACTTATGTTAGAAATTGATGAATGAAAGTTCATCAATTAGGTATCAAATGTCTCACTATTGTTATACTGCTTTAAATCAGGTCAATGTGATCATGGGACTAAAAGACTTTTACATTGGGACTGGTCTTCATGGAAGCCATTAACAAAATGCTAGAGATTGAGTGACTTAAACCCTACAGATTTGTTTATTCTTGTGTCCTCACGTGGTAAAGAAAGAGGAAATCTTCCTGCTTTCTTAGCTTACCACCCATCAGATTAGGACCCTCTCCCAGGGCTTTATTTAGCTTCAATTACCTCTTAGAGACCCCACTCCCAGCAAGAGTCACATTATCATCACAAGTGAACCCACAAGGACAAAGGGACTCAGATAATTATTTACAGAGCAGCTACTCCCAATAGAATGTGAGACACTAATTTTGAGTATTTCTGAAATACCTTCATTCCACGCCATTTCACAAGTGTAAATGTCTTTCATAATGATAGAAAATTGAACTCATCTATTTAATGGAATCTGGATCAGCTGGGACATCTGGTTTTGCTGTTTAAAATAATTTGAAACCGACAAATGTGTTGTGTTTTTATTGCAGTCCTGTTGCATTTATTTCAGTGGGGAAAAGAGCTTGGGCAACATCTGTTTCCAGGAACACACTGGAGGAGAAATTGATGCAGACAAAACTGGCAATCGTGAGCAGACACATTGGGGACAGAGACTCCACTACCTTAGAAGTGGAGTGACTTGCAGCAGCATGAGCTAGAGAGATCTGCAAGCAAGGAAATTTGTTTCCAAGAAGAGAGTCTGCAGAAAATAATAATGGCTAAGAACTCAACATGAAAGTCAGACAAACTCATTCAAGATCAAGGATAGAATGATTCCCTCCTTGTTGGTCTTGAAAACCTTCTGGTGTAGTTACACAGAGTAGCCTTGGAGTGAAGCCTTTAAACCTCTGAACAGATCGGAATACAAGTGGGACCATGTTATGATGCTGTAGTTTTCAGCTACAGAAGTCACGGTTGTAAGGATCTCATTTCAAAATTGTGCTAAAGTGAAGTCTGGAGTTCCATGGTTAAGAAGTCTGTGACTACATCAGGCAGTGGTAGTGCATGCTTTTAATCTGAGCCCTCTGAGAGGGAGAGATAGGTAGATCTCTGAATCTAAGGCCAACCTGGTCTACAGAGTAGGTTCCAGGACTGCCAGGGCTACACAGAGAAATCCTGCCTCAAAAACAAAAGCAAACAAAAATTAATAATAATAAAGGAGGAAGAGAAGGAGGAGAAGGAGGAAGAGGAGAAGGAGTAGGAGAAGTCGTTTATGAATGAAATCAAGGATCCATTCTTCCCTGTTTGTCCTTTTTTAATTTATCTGCTTGGTGCACCTACCTACTCTCATTATTGGCTGTTTCTATCCTAGAGATGTACACAGGATAGAAGGAAATATTTCTCACACACACACCCCCCGTGTACCACTTTGTTGTTTTTGTCTTGTAGACAAAACCTTTTCCAGAAACGTCCAAGCAGCTCCTGAGTCTCCTCAACTAGAGGAGGTCACACCTCCCAGGTCCTCTTCAAGACATGAGCAAAGGGAGAGTGACTTGGTGTTGCTGATGAGAGGCAATCTCTGTTACCAATGTGAGAAAGCATGACGCTGCTGGGCATGGGTATGGTACCTACAGAATTAACAGAAGCCTGGCTCCACACTTGCAGATAAGTCACATAAGCTGAGACTAGTCATCTGATATGTGCTTTTCTCATGCATGAAAAGAGCAAATAGTGTGCAAATTTTAAAACTGCCATAAAAGAGATAGAGTATATTCAAGCCTTGTGTAGAATTTGATCTCTAGCACCTTCAGTAAATTATTATATTTTTATTGAATCAAAACAACATATTAGTACAAAACGAATGTTTCCTAATTCCTAGGGCTAATTTTTATATGCTGCCATATATCAATATATATAATATATATATATATTACATATATATGTAACGTAATATGTTGATAACTGCATATATCAAAGTGCAATGAAATATTACTACTAGAAACTCAAAACCACATTGTACCAAGAGATCTAATACATCGTGGGTGTTCAATACTCACAGGGAAGTGAATATGGCTGGTGAGAACCAATGGGTTTCCTGTGGATTGTACCTGGGTATGGAGTTAAAGGAGATTAATGACTTCAAAGTATTTATGTAATATGGGAACTGTTATGGGCTTTTTGTACGCTGACTTTTCTCCTGGGAATCATCTCAAAACATAAAAGAAAGTGAGTAACAAAAGAAACCACATTTTGTTTTCTTCTGGCGCTGAGGGGTGAGCCGGGGTCTGTCAAGTTGCTGAGCACACAGTCTACCACTGAGCTGCAGCCCTAGCTCAAACCCACAGTTTTTAAAATAAAACTAGGAGAAGCCAACTTTTCCAGGCTCTAAATAACAGCAAAGGCGCCAGATCCCAGCTGGGCTTGAACACATATCTTGAGAAGAGAAGGGAAGATACCAGAGAGAAAGAGGAGACAGGAATAAGCAGACACTAGAACTTCAAGAAATGAAGAAAAAGAGAATTATATTTTTCATTTCAGCAAGTATGCATCTTTGTGTATGTGTGTGTTTACACATGTGCACATGCGTGTTATGTATACATGTGTAATGCATGTCCACATGGGCATCTCCCTCTATGATTCTCCACTTTATTGAAGCAAGGTCACTTGATTGGCTACTGTAGCTAGCCAGCTTGCCCTGGGAGTTTCATATCTCTGACTCTTGAGTGCGAGAATTACAGACAGTCACTATCAGGTGGGTTTTTCTGTGACTTCTGGTGACCCATACTGTGGTCCTCAGATTTATAGAGCAGGTACTTCACCCCTGAGTCATCTTCCAGTCCCCAGAGTAATATTTCTTCAAGATGACAGTGTTAAAAGAGTTTTCAAGGTCCAAACATGGGCCCCAACATCACTAAGCTAAGCTCAGTCACTAGTCCTAAGTGTGCCAATTAATTAAAGAGATGTTATCGTGAAAGGCAGAAAAAGGAGATTTATTAAAATGGCCACATTGGCGAATGGGGTGCAGGAACGACCCTCTAAGTCCATCTTTCATGGGCTGGCGTGAAATTTAGGTGTAAATAGAGGGTAAGAGGTATGCATAATGAAACAGCCCTGGTTTTTGTGTGGTCCCATCCATCACTGACCTGTCATTATCTGGCTCTCCACCTACTCCCGACTCTGTCCTGCAAAGTGGTCTGGAAAGTTGTCAGATGTGCAAAAGCTCTCCCTGCTCTGGCTGACCTGAGGCTTCTGCTTTTCCTTCTGTCAGCATGAGATTCCTGGGAAATTCTACTTCCTCATGGTCCATTGTTTCAGGAGTCTAATAGACAAAGAAAGAGAGTTTTCTTCTGCTAAGAAAGTCACAAAAGTGTGCAATCAAAACTCCAGAAGCTGCTATGGTTCTGCACGCCTTGAATCCCAGCTTTTGGGAGGCAGAGACAGGTGGATCTCTGTGAGTGTAGGCCAGCCCCAGTCTATAGAGCTAGCAAGAGCCTGTTTCCTGTGCTCCTGACCCTAGGTTTCAGAAGTTGCTGTCAAGAGCATCACTGACTCTTCCTGGCTGTGAAGCACAAGGAGTAGGGTGAGATTGCAAATTCAAACACATGGACCCTGTTTTCAGGAAGGAGTCCGAATCCAGGCAGAGGGAGAGGCTTCACACTGATTAATCCGCCTTCATCACTGTGTGAAGAAAGACAAGAGTAATACACACGCACACACAGAGCACCCCAAACTCCAGCCTGTCTGGAGTAGCGACTGAAACCCCTTCCCTATACAATCTGTCTCCCCACATTTTTAATTAAAGCAGTGCTTCTGAGGACCATGAAGCAAGATTTGAGCTAGAGGATGGTAAGAGAGCTAGTAGAAATCAGCTTGAGATTTAAGGCATGTGGAAGATATGCCCAAGCCCATCTTCGATGAAGCTAACAATCTAAGTGTGTTACACAACTACTGTCTTTCTTATCACATCTAAAGTATACGTAACCAAGGAAAGAAAACTATTTCTTTTAATTTCATCAAAATTAAAAATACTTGGATTTCAAGAAACACTGTCAGGAAAGTTGAAAGAGTCTAGAATTCATGCTTTATAAGTAATTTATGTATACAAAAATAAATAATGTAACTTGAAAATAGGCAAACTATTTGAATAGACATACCTCCAAAGAAGACAGGCAGGTGGCCGTCGGGTGCCTGAAAGGATGTTTGGTGTTGCAATCATAGTGAAGATTCAAATTCAAAGAATAGGATTCTACTCTGCACTCACTATGGCCTCAGCCAAAAAGATGTTGAGAAACCAGAGCCCATATCCACTGCTGCTGGGAATAGAGAACTTCTCGGCTGCTTTAGAGAACTATTTGACATTTCCTTAAAAGGTTAAACGCAGAGTTATCATGTTACCACACTACTCCAACCTCGATTATGTGCCCAAGATAAATGAAAACCTGTCTACATTAAAAATGTGTGCACCTTTGTAACTGCATCACTTACAGTGACCAAAAAAGAAACAAACAACCCACATGTCTATCAAGAGAGGAGGTATAAAGCAAACAGGGCATTGTGTGTTCATAGAAAAGACTGAAATGATGGCTCATGCTATAGTGTGATTGGACCTTGAAATCATTACACTAAGGGCAAGAAGCCTGGCACAAAGGATGGTGTGTTTTACATCAGTTGTATAGCTTTTCCAGAATATTTAAGTCCAAAGAGAAAGAAGGTCAATTAGAAGTTTCTTAGAGTGGTGAGATTATGGATAGAGAGAAAGAGGGAAAGACTACTCTCACAAGCAACTTCTGTTTTAGGAATAATGCAAATGTTTTGAAATTAAACTTATAGTTTCCCAATTCTGAATATACAAAAAAAAAGCACTGTACTGCACATGTAAATGAGTGAATTTAATACCATGAGATCCCTCCTAACAAAGCTATAAAGGGGGAGATCTTGTTTAGTGAACGTAATTGCTTCTAAGAGCTGCTGTATGCCTCCTCTTCTCTGTGCTCTCCCATGGCTTTAAGAGATTGTATGTAATGTTCTCTCAGATCAGACCTCATGGAACTTGTGAGAACTTTGAGAAACCAATAATATATCTCATCATATATCTTTTAAACTTATCAGTTAATCATGCTCAAATATGATAACTCTTCTTCTGATTTCTTCTCTCTGTTCCTTGTAGCTTTATGAACTAAAAATGGGCTGGAGAAATGGCTTAGTAGTTAAGAGCACTGGTTTTATAGAGGACCTGGGTTCGATTCCCCCAAAAACATATGAGGGCTCACAACCTTCTGTAACTCCAGTTCCAGGGGACCTGGCCCATTCTTCAGCCTCCACAGATAAAGACACACACATGGTACACAGACATATATAGAGGCAAAACACTCAAACATGTAAAATAATGAAAACTTCAAATCTCAAAACTCATATATTGATATATGCTTACAGTGTGTTTGTTGATGAATATCTGATCAGAAACTGCTACCAGAGCAGATGCCTTAGTTTCAAAACTCCAGCCAGTGCTCAAGATGCTGAGTTGCCAAGAGGAAAATTACTTCCCCATGTGAGGCTCCAAACAGCATTCTTTTTCACAAATTCAGCTTTGGGTATATTCAAGTGAAAATGAGACCAAAGGTAACAGAAGTGCTGCCAGTATTAGAGAAGATTATTGCTGTGGACTTCATATACATGAGACTCACATGGACAAAAAGGAGCTGGAGTCAAGGCTTTGAGTATAAACCATGCTAAATATTTAGGCTCCTCCTCCCTGCCCCTCATCCCCTGGGAATGCTGATCCCCAGGTCAACCCTGGTACCTCCTGGGTCACTATCCATACCGTATGCTGAAAACTCCAGAAAGGGAGAGGTATTCAGGAAGGGTGGATTCATGCACCATTAGCTTTAGAGAAGTTTGTCTCTCTTTTCCAAAGTTCCCTATTTTGCCCTGTTTTTAAGAACTGATATAGAGACTCATAAAGAATGTTGGCCCTGAGGGCTGGTTTTAATCAAATTTAGCCCTGCTAGCCAGCTGATATCAATTTAGAATTTCTTGGACAGGATTTGTTATTAAAGTTTCTGGAGGAAGCTGAGCCAAGCAGCTTACAAATGGAGCTGGGGTCATTTCTCCAAAGTTTTCTCTCTCCTCCTTTCCTGTCCCCAAGAGGAGGCTGGCTTATTGCTGCAGATTTCTGCCTACTGTCTGGGTCAGTGTGGATATGTGAGCTTCCCCAGTGTGAGACACCGTCACGCTTTGGCCATCTTCCTTCCATTTCTTTGCATGCTGAGACCCCTCCGGGACCTGGGTGATGGACAGACTGAAGATGGCACGAAGGTAGAGTAGACAGCTTGGTGTCCCCCACTGTGGCAGCAAGCAGTACACTTCCTCTTTGTTTCTCAGATTCCAATTACCTTGTCTTGTTAATGAGCTTGGTTCCTAAACTCTTTAAAGTGATTTTCTTTCTGCATATGTTGTAAGGTTCAGGGGTGCTGGTGAGGTAGGAGAAGAGAGAGTAAAGTTCAAGGCACCCAGGCAACAGAGCAAGAGCAAGTTCTGCATCTTGAATCCTGTCTTCAAAGTAGATGCTAAGTGTTCACTTATTGGGGCCAGTAGTTGCAGTTCATGATTGACAATGACTACAATCTATAGCAGTTCAAAATAGAGTGATCAAAAGTATGTGAGATGGATGGAGTCGGGGAGAGATACATGAGATGAATGTTAGTAAAAGAAGCCATGTGTGTTGCATGTTAGCATTCCTTGTAGGCTCCATCCAACAGTTACCTAGCAACAGCCAGGTAGGAGCATGGCTTGCTATAAAAAGGACTCTTTGTACTCTCTTAGCTCTCTGATCCTTTTCTGTCTCTCTGGCCTCTTTCTCCCTCTCGAGACTCTCCCACTCCACCTCTCTGTCTCTCCATATGTTCCTGGCTAGCCTCTTCTCTTTCTCTCTCCACCTCTGTCCCCTCTCTTTCTCTGCCTCTACTCCCATCTCAACCCTCCTTTCCCAGGCCCCCAAATAAACTTCATTTTATACCAGACCCATTGTACAGCTGGTACCTGGCGAAGGATGCATCAGAGTGAGCCTGCTAAGGCACCCCCTCTCGCCCCACCATAATACACTTTATAAAACACATCAGTGTGTACAGATACTAATACCAGTGAAGGTCGATGTATTGCCAACAATTCTTATAGAACTCAGGGCCACCAGGGATGATACCACCCCCATGGGCTGGGCCCTCCCCTACTAATCACTAATTGAGATCTCATGGAGGTAGTTCCTCAACTGAGGCTCCTTCCTGTCTGATGACTCTAACTTGTGTCAAGTTGATACACAAAACCAGTCAGTACAGGTCCCATAGTAAAGTTTTAAATTCTTGGTTTGGAATATACATGGTTTCCAATTCTTTATAGCTGTTATCCATATTAATGCCTAACTTGCACCACCTCTGTTCACTGGAAACCATTTTAAATTGGCTCTTGATCCTTGAGGCATGACAACAATGACTTGTAATAACCCCTTCGATTTCTGAAATAATAACACCCCTCAGATTCACTTCATCCATTACTTGCCATAGGCCAATCTGTCAGTCAGTTTCTCCAAGGAGACATAACTCCTCTGAAAATGGCATTTAGAAATTCTAAAGTAAATTCCAGAAGTTCTCTTGGTTCTATGCCTTTTTTAAATGGTTAAAATACTATACTTAAACCATGGATTCACAGTAGGATTTCCAATTAAAACTTACATACAGGGAGTTGTACTTAGACCCCTAATCTCAGATTTGTCTACTCATTGTGCAAGTAGCATTCCATCTTCTTACATCAGCATAATTATACACTTAATAAACAATAATCTCAAAAGCAAACAAAAGCCCATATACTGCCAGGAGAGACATAATTACTGAGAACAGCCTATAATCTCGTTTTGCAATTTTTTTGTTTGTTTTGTTTTCTGGACTTATCATAATGTAAAGTCAAAGCACTGTGTTTTAAACCCACTGGAAATGATCCTGTCCCTATGACTTCTGTTTTCTTTTGTTGTCAGTTTTTTTGTTTAATTAAAAGCTTTTTGAGATTTTGTTTTCTTTTATGATTGTGCAGCCTTTTTACAAAGTTTCAAATTTAAATCTACAAAATAAGGTATAAATATATAATAAGTTATTTTATGCTCATTTCATATTTGTCTTAGGGATTCCATTGTGGTAAAGATACATCATGAGCAAGGCAATTCCCATAAAGGAAAACATTTAATTGGGCATGACTTACAGTTTCAGAGGTTTAGTCCAGAGGTTTAATCCATTCTCATCATGGCTGGAAACATGGCAGTGTCCAGGCAGATATAGGGCTGAAAAAGAAGCTGAGAAGTCTGCATCTTGACCCACAAGCAGTCAGGAGAAAAGAGTGACTTCCAGGCAGCTAAGAAGAGGGTTTCAAAGCTCATTCCCACAGTGACACACTTCCTCCAACAGGGCCACATGTATTCTAACAAGGCCACACCTACTATAACAAGGCCACACCCACTACAAGACCACATCTACTCCAACACGGCTCCTAATAGTGCCACACCCTGGGACAAACATAAGTGAACTACCAGAATATTTAATATAGTTTCTGGAAACTTATTCTCAGTCTTGGTTCTCTAGGATTGCCAGTGGTTCTTTGAGCTACTGAATGACTTTTAAAATAAAACTCTCCTGTCGATTCTGCTCAAACTGGTTTTTATTCCCTGTCACTAAGAACTTTGGTTCTGGGAAGATGGCTGTGGAGTACAGTGGAGTTACCCACCAAACTACACTGTCAAGGACTGGTTTTTTACTGGTTTTTCTTACTACGTAAGATAACGGCAAATTTGGAAGCTACTGAAGTTTAACATGCAGCATGCTCACCTCTTACTTAATCAACATTTACATAAATAAGAACAAACAAAACAAGTGATTTGTCACATAAAAAAGAAAAATGCTGCCCAGTGTCCGCTTCTCCCTCGGGGTACCCAAGCCCTTTGCAAATGGAGCTGGACAGGAGGGAGGAAAGTTTAGCTGTGTGGGGTCAAGTGCAGTGCAGGATTTTGGTCTCTACCATGAATTCTGAGGCAAAGAACACAATCAGAAATAGCTTTGGAGAACTGATTCACTTACTGGGGGGGAGGGGGAGAAATGGATATTTATGCCTGGGGAGAAATGGCCAGAGTCTGGAGAGCAAGGTTTTTGTGGCCTTGTACCTTTGGCCAGGTCAGGAGTGTTGGATGCTTCATTTACATACTCAGGGGCTGTAGTGTGAGCATGTGAGAAAACTTCAAGCAAGGAGTGAAGCTTGATGACTGTCAGGTAATCAGTTCTTACTAAGGTTGATGGTGGGGGAGCTGCCTTTATGGTGCCAGGTTGGGAGTAAGGAGGAGGTAACCGACTTCTGCAGTCCTCATGTTTGAGGTGTTGGGTGTTGAGGCTCCCTCAACCATTCCTCAGTAACCCTGAGCCATTACAGTCCCACAGAAAAATGTTTCAGATAATATTTTCTCTTCACCTCTGGATGTCAGGAAGGCTGGAATACTGTTCAAACATCTTCCCCAGTACCTCCTCATATAACTTCTTTTTCTCTATATACACAGTGCTACACATGAGACAAGAGTTTCATTATTCATGTTGGGCCTTCCTCATGGTTCTTCGCAGCAGGCTGAGAACTTTAAGTTTAAAGAGAGACTTTCCTTCCTCAAGAGGGGCCACCAGTGTACCCTCAGAGAGTGGTTTCCTCTGATGAACACAGTGCACAGGAGTGCCCTTTCTCCTAGTAACTGGGGAACCTAACACTGGAGTGCTCCTCTCTTCAAGTCCTGAGTATGAACTGAGAGTGCTCACAGAGGCTTTGTGAGATTCTCACTTTCTCATCCCTGGCTAGAAGTATGTGATATCTGGGAAAATAGGAGTCTGAACACTGTGAATGGGAACCTGTGAAACAATAACCAAGTAGAATGCTAAAGTTACCTTTCTGCTCCTTTTTCATGGGAATGGTCCTTGTACACTTTCCTAGACACTTCCAATCCTGATGTGTTTTCTGCTTGGTCTCTGGCAACAGAATTACCTTGTAACCAACAAACAGCTTTCCCACTTTCCTTGTAACATTTATTGTCATAGAGGATGGTGGTAGCTTAGTCTAGAATTCCTCAGAGCAGTCACAAGTCTATGACCAAAATATTCTGAATTCCAATGGATTTGAGAAGTTCGATGAAGAGTTCATTCTGAGAATTTACAGAGCCCAGAAATAAATCAGAACATTTTGATCATGTCATTAATTCCCGATCACCTGAGAGGAACATGCTTTCCACCAGTGGTGCCTCACACCACGCCCTGGAAGTTGTACTAGTCAGGTTTTCTAGAAGGGCAAAATATAGTGTACCCAAAGGGGATATATAGGACTGGCTTATATCATGCAGTTAGAGTGGTCCAACAATGTCTGTTTCACACCAGAGAGGCAAAGAATCCAACATTTGCTTAGTCCATGAGACTTTGTTCCTGGCAGTTCCAATTTAGTGTCAAAGGCCTGGAGGATTCCTGAAGACCTGCAGGTCTTCAGCCCCTTTTACAAGCATGAAGAATCTAATATCAACAAAGGAATCAGAGCAGCAACAGAGCAGATGAACTTGCCAGTGAGAGTGAAAGCCAACCAATCAGAAGATCAAGGCTTTCCTTCCATGACTCTTGCCAGGCTGCTACCAACCACCCTTTTAGTGTGGTTTACCCACACCGATTAAAACAATCAAGACAATTCTGGGCAGACATGCCTGTAGGCCCACCCCAATAGACAGTTCCTCCTTGAAACTATTTTCCCACATGACTCTAGTTTGTGTCAAGGAAACAGCTGACACTAACAATTCCAGAAGTGAAAAGAGTTGGCGTCTGCTGGGGTTCAGTAAATGGCCATACCACAGCTCTGTTCTACACAGCTCCACAACATGGTCTCACAAAGGTTCACACAATGACTCTTCCTAATGTGTGCTCTGTTGTGCTACTTTATGGGTGAAACTTTTAACCACTTTCCCTGAGATTCCACAGATAGTAAATGAGTCAAACCCAATCACTATGGCTTCTGTGCCTACTCTCAACTACTATGATATATCTCATCCTAATGGAAAGGGCTTTCTGATTAGTATGTAAATCACTTATACTTGATAATGGTATGTCTTACAAGGTTAGTAAAGCCATAAATTACTTTTCAAAAGAATAGAAGTTTTATTCATCTCTGTCAAAAGCACAAACTATTTAGCTCTAAATCAAATCATCCAATAAAGATAAATTATACAGTCCAATTAAAATACACTAATTTGGTAGAAACAAGTTTACCAACCTTACTCACACAGAAAAGAAACCATTATCTAAATCTCTCCTTTACTTCATGTGCACAAACTAATTAAATTCTTATTAGTCACTTATCTAATGAGAATTTAATGCTCACCTACTCTTTTTATCCATCATCATAAACAAATTCAAAGCCAAGGTTCTTTTTTTAAAGTAGATATTCATGAAATTACATAAGAAAAAAAGCAGCATTTAACTATCAGGAGATAAATTCAAAACTTTTTCTTGTATACCTAATGGTAGATTTGTGATATTTGGGTGCATGTGTATACCCATGGATACACGAGCCTGTGCGCCACAGTGGCTGGAGGCCTTGTTCTTCTCAAGTATTAGACCTACATGGAAATTATGAAGATCCGTTGATTCTTGGATTTATAAACGGACTAAGAACCAGTTGAAAATTCCTATTCCTGAAGGATCCAGAATTCTGTAAAATCTTAGTCAGATCTCAGGTCTATGCTGAGTAGTTACTTGAGAAACCACACTGAGCCTGTTTCTTAACCTGGAAAAGTAGGTAACTCTCCATCTACCCAGAAAGCTGTGGTGTAAATAAGACATGTCCCCATCGTATTAGGCATTTGAACACTCCTCTGTCCTTCAGTTGGTAGGGGTGTTTTGGGGAGTCAAAGGAGGCGTAACCTTGCTGGAGGGAGCATGTCACCAGAGATGGGTTTTGAGAATGCACAGCCCTCCTCTCATGTTCACTAGCCCTACTTTGTGTTTGAGGTTCTTGATGTACACTTGCAGTGTCATGCTCCTGCCTCCATGCCTGGGGCCTGTTCTATGTCTCCATGCCATGATGAATTCTTACCCTCTGAAACTGTAAGCCAAAACCAAAATATTCCCTTCCTTCATATAAGTTGCATTTTTCCATAGCAATAAGTTACCTTATAGAGAGGGCTAAAGAAGAAGTGAGCTCTACGTAAATGCAGAGCCTCTGACGTGTGTATGCATCTGTCCATGTCGCTGTTCTCCTTACCTCTGCCTTGTCTTTTATCTTCTCTTAGGAAATAAGAGGTCACTGAGGAGCTAGGATTTAGAGGCCCAGGTGCCATCTTCTTCAGAGATATCTAAAGAACTCAGCAAAGCCTAGTGGACCCAGAAGAGATGTAGAAAAGAATATAGTCCTAAGAATAGATACTTTAAGGAAAAAGAGAAAATAGGTCTTTAAAATCCCTTTGCATCTATCCAACCAGGTCATCAGAACGTCAAAGTAGGGATTCAGGCACAGACATGACTGGCAAGGTCTATCCCTTTACATGGAGAAACCATGAAGCAAGAAGATTTTGGGATGTGTGGAACAACCTTACTTCTGTTTGGTGCAAATGATGAGCAGAGGGCAGATGCCTTTGAATCATGGTGCTCTGTTAAATAGTCATTGGCACTCCAGCTAAGAAGAGTGCAGCCAGTGCCACAGCTGCCATGCTGTTGATCCCAGACTCCTTCCTTTCACCTTGTACTGCCTGCACCATCAGAGGATGCTAACTCAGCCAGCTAAGCTAACCATGTCTTCTGAATTGAAGGGACACAGTTCAGACTCCCTTTCTCCTCTCACCCCTTGCAGTCGATCTCCTGTGTCCCAGACTTCCGCAGACACATGATTTCTAGATGCTCAGCTTGCAGCCTGCTCTTCCTGGACCTGTCTATGGCACTTCCCCTTGTTATTCAGAAAGGCCTTTGCTGCAAACCCTGGAAAACCTGTGAGTCTCATTTTCAGGTTCTTTCTTTTTGGGGGGGTGGGGGTTGGGGGTTGGGGGGACGGCTTTTTCGAGACAGGGTTTCTCTGTGTAGCCCTGGTTGTCCTGGAACTCACTCTGTAGACCAGGCTGGCCTCGAACTCAGAAATCCACATGCTTCTGCCTCCCAAGTGCTGGGATTAAAGGTGTGTGCCACCACTGCCCGGTATTTTCATGTTCTTGTCAGTCATGTTGCTTGTTTCTCCTTTCCTTCAGCTTTAACCCCTGTTTTCTTAGAAGTGGCTATTTTTCCTTTCTCTCCACTGAAGGCAGGCTCTAAGTTGGCAAGTTGGAGTGTAGATAGACCAAATCTGGCCAAATGCCTGTTTTTATAACGTTTTGTCTAAATATGTCCACAGCTATTTACAAACGTGCTGCCTAAGGGAGCATTTGTACAGAGCAGCTGTGCTGAGTCGTTGAAACAGGCCCTATTTGACCCACAAAGCCTGAGCTACGTAGTATCTGATCCCTTATCAGAAAACTTGACCAACATCTTTTCTGCTTAAATGGAAGAAGAGTAGAACAGTCAGTCCTTGTTTCATAGTAGACAATAAATAAACACTAGAGATAGAAGTGAGGCCCCATGTAACGGGGAAGTTTTCCTTCTTTGGATGCAGTTATATGGAAAATTCCTATTAACAGAAGGGGCAGAAAAACTAAATGGCTAATAGTTACACTTTTCAAAAAAATCTCTGCTCTATTTTGTAGCGATGATTGGCTCCCAGCAGGTAGCACGGGAGCTGCACCTGCCCAAGAGCTCTCTGGATTTTCGAATGAGACACACGACATAGACATAGATACACACAGACACACACAGACACACACACACACAGACACACACACACACACACAGACACACACACAAGCCAGTTAATTTTGATATGCCTTGACTAATTCAATAGTTAGCATTTCTAATCCTCCCGAGGCTAGCATACATTCAATTTACTAAATCAACATTTCATCTCTGCTACCCCAGACCCAACTGGGGAAGTGACCCAACCCTCCCCCTTTCTCTCTCTCTCTTTGCCCCTTGCCTCACAATCTAAAAGTTCTGCCTCCTTTCTGTCCAGCTATTATCGAATCCTTCTGGGGGCAAGGCCCCCTCAAGTGTGGAATTAAGACAAAGCATTAGAACCAGTTCCCAACACTAGTTGCTGCTGCAGCTGGGAATATTGGGAAGAAGTGAGGATTGCGATTTTAACTATATTTTCAGATGTGCATTGTATAACTAGATTTGATTAATGTATCAATTTCTTAAATAAACTTATTTTCTTCTACAGCTCATTTAAAAGTTAATAAATATATTTACTATTGAAAATGTAGGGAGAAGAAAACTAACATCTATCCCATTTCTTAAGGATGCTCTTTATTCCAACTATAAGAACACATTTTTCAATGCTGTAGATGGAATTCAGCTGGTTGAGGGATTACTCAGCATGCACAGCATCCTGGCTTCCACCTCCAGCATCTCATAATACAGGGCCTGGTGGTGCAAGACATGTAATCCCAGCACGCACATTGTCCTCAGCTATATAAACGAACCCAAGAGCCAGGCAGTGGTGGGGCACGCCTTTAATCCCAGCACTTGGGAGCCAGAGGCAGGTGGATTTCTGAGTTCGAGGCCAGCCTGGTCTCGAGTGAGTTCCAGGACAGCCAGGACTACACAGAGAAACCCTGTTTCGAAAAACCAAAATAAATAAATAAGTAAATAAATAAATGAACCCACGAATACAAAGCCAGCCTACATTACACAGAACCCTGTCTAAAAATTTTTTCAAAGTTGTTTTCATATTAAAATATAGAGTTTCAATAATTTTAAACATTTTCTTGTATGTCATTAAAAAGGGTTTAATTGGTACAATTTTGGACATGGAGACAATTAAGTCAAAAAGTAAATTTACTAAAAAGCTTTGGAGATTTAAGCAGAATAAAATGGAAGTTTGCATAGTGATCAGAAGAGGATCTTAGGGAGACAAAGAACAGATGGGCTGCAGCTGTTCCTAAGCTCTGTTTCTTGTTCTAATTTCTAGCTAAGGGAGTGTGGTGCATCTTGTCTGACAGTCTTCCAAAGATGAGTGCACAGAAGGGATACATGCCTCAAGACACTGAGCTGAGGAGAACAAAAACAATCAAGGAAGAAGTGAGAGTCACATGTCCACTGCTGTAGTCCACTCTGTGCTGCTATAATAGAGCACCTGAGGCTTGGAAACTTACAAACAATGAAACACATTCTCATAGTTTTGGAGGTGGAAATGCTTACAGTCAAGGCATCAGCAATGTGCCAATGATCTTGGTGCATCTCTACACAGCAAAAGGCAGAAGGGCAAGAAAGGGACAAAGTGTGTCTTCATCTGACCAAAAAAGAATGAATAGACTCTTCGAAGACCTCTCCTGTTGGGATAAATCCATTCACAAGGGCAGAGTCAACATAACCTAAACACCGCCCCAACACAACTGCACTGGGTATGAATGGTAAGGAGCACCTTTGCCTTCTCTGACCGTTTATTATAAATTCTTCATAAATAGCTTCAATTGTATCATTTAAAATGATACAATTTTTTATTTAACTTATAGAATTTTAACTTTAATTGATCGAGTTTTTCTTTGCCTTGAACCCCACAGATGCTGTTTGCTACATTGCTCAACTCTGGCATTTTCCCATCTCTGAGCACTCAACCTTACTCCAAATGCCCCTCTTTGATCCTGTAGGTGTTTCATTAGGTATTTTGAGATACTATTTTTATTGCTAGTTTATGGACAGTAAGGTCAGTAGTAGAGGTACCCCATGGCACCAGAAAACTTCTACAGTTTTCTACAGTCTTGGCAAACCAAAATGCTATGATGAGGGAATGGGCGACTTCCAAAGCCAGGGTCAGAAAGAGAAAATGTCAGGAGTATGGTGGTCCTTTCCTCTTCTTCAGAGGGCAGCATGCTGAGCTGGAGAGAACAAACCACATGCCAAAGTAGAGACGGGGCTCCTCTGTGCTGTGTCTTTTTATTACGTTAACATAAAAGTAGCTTAATAAAGAAGGGATTTGCAAGCTACCTATTTATAAGATGTCAGCTGTCCATGGCATTAAAACTGGATTATGGGTCTCAAGAAAAGGACCACACAATTCCAAATATTTCAACAAGGCTACAATGTTGTTCTGCAGTAGGACACTTAGCTGCAATTAGCATGCAAGCAGGCAAGCACACTGGGCAGGAGGCCCATTAGATTTGTATTCCCAACACAAAGGAGGTCCTGCGCCTCATTCTGGGGGGCCAGAGCTCAACCTCACATTCTTACATGACTGGCTGTTCTGAAGGGACACAGCTGATAAGAAGAAAACAATTCTGAGTGCCATGTGCAACCTTGAGCACATATTTTGATGCCAAGAAGTTCTGACCCTGGAGAATTTTGACTTTCTGCCAAATGGTGTCTTTGTAATTTTTAATGGAGTTTTGTCTTATTTAACCCACTGATAGGAAAAGGAACGCATTTCTTTTGCAGTGTTCACAGACCCCTGTCGTCTGTCCTTCCACTCTCCTCCCGTGCTTCTCCACTTGAGTAAGAAGCTCTGATCCCAACTAGCTTGCCATCCAGGCCACCTACCTTGTGTGTGTCTAGTGGTGTGCCATGTTCTTCTCAGGTCTGCACAGAGAGAAAGAGAAGTTCATAATAAAAGTTTATCTTTTTCTGTGGTGCAGATGTGAGTGTGTGGTTGTCACTCTGGAGATAACTTCCTGAGGTTCTCACCTGCGAGCTCTCTCTCTCTCTCTCTCTCTCTCTCTCTCTCTCTCTCTCTCTCTCCTACAGTCTCCACAGCATAGATGTAGTTGCCACTTCCTAAGATTCTTCATCTTCTTCACTTGTGTAAACTAAATCTGTATTTAATATAGATATGGTTTGAAGAAGAAATGCCTCTTCTGGCAATGCTTTTTCAAATTCTGTAATGTTTTAAAATACTGTTTGAGGACATTCTTTTCTATCAGCAGGGCTAAATAAAGTCAGACAATATTTGACCAGCCACTACGTAATAAGAAGGTTAATCAATTCTTGGTGCATTTTTTGTTTGTGTTCATAAATGATGCATACAAAGAAAGCCCGTCAATAATTGTACAGCAATGAAATGAAAAGAAAAACCATAAAATGTAACCAAAGTATATAAGAGGTAACACTCTAAAACTATTGTGATTGTTATTATTGTTGTTGTTATTAAAATTGTTGTATTTGCAATTGATTATGCAAATACATCAATGTCTTCACCTAAAGAGATGGAAAAGTAGCCAAACCACTTACTTCATTATACTACTAGCAAGTAATAACTTGAGTATTAATTTTTAAAAAGATTTATTTTATTTATTGTAAATGCGTACTTACTCTATCGGCATGTACCCCTGCATGCCAGAAGATGGCATCAGATCACATTATAAGTGGCCGTGAGCCATCATGTGGTTGTTGGGAATTGAACTCAGGACCTCTGGAAGGGCAGCTAGTGCTTCTAACTGCTGAGCCATCTCACCAGCCTGAGTCCCAATTTTTTAAAAAATATTTTCTTGCATTTCTTAAGAGAAAGCCAAGGGTAGGAAAAATAGCCGGAGGTTCAGGGCTGCAATAAGAAAATAATGCAGGTTGTTTTACAGAGGTTAACATACATGAATATTCCATTCTATTCTTTTATATTCCACACATATTTTATATGTAACATACTTGAATATTCCACTATATGACTTTTAAAGCTAAAAAGTTTGGCAGTGCATAACTATAATGCCAGCACTTGGGAGACAGAGCCTGGAGGAACAGGAAATAAAGGTTACTTTCAACTTAATAGTAAGATTGAAGTTAGCCTGGGATAGATGCAACCTGTCTCACAAAAACAAAACAGAGATTGTGGAAACATTGTTTAAAAGCATGCCACTAAAGCATGAGGTATGCATAGACCAGAATATAGATTCCCAGAATCCCATGGAAACTCCAGGTAAGCATGGTGGACTACCTGCGATTCCAGCCTTGGAAGACAGAGAAAGGATATTGCTAGAGCAAGTTGGCTATAAAGCAAGTGTGAGCCTAGCCTGGGCTACTGAAGTTAGCCATTTTGGTGAGCTTTGGGTTTGAGTGAGATACAATCTAATAAGACGGAAATGTAACTAAGATACTAAGATCAGTATGATTCCTGACATCTACCTTGGGCCTCTATATAAACATGCACACATGCATCCTCACACCCATGCACAAAAACCCATGTATGCAAAAAATGTGCACACATACATGAACAATGGAAAAAAGAAAAAGAAAAACAAGCAAAACAGTCACAACAAAAACAAACACAATGCAAAAATAATGGTTTGCAATTTTAAAAAATTATAGATAAGTTACACATAAAAGTTTGGAAAAATAAAATTAATGTATTTATTTTAAATTTATAGTAGCATTATCTTATTACTTTGAGCGTTTTTGAAGTTTATTATTTAGTGTGGTAATTGTTTAAAATAGTAAATTTGACCTGTGTTAAATATTAAAAGATTTCTTTGTTGGGTCTTATGTTGGCTACATCACTACAGCTTAACAATAAAATGAACATGGTCATAGCCTTACCTAAATTACTGAATGCAAAATAACTGTAAATCACTTTTCACAGTCTTGAAACACTGGATACACTCAGCAAATGTTATTCCTATCAAGTACGAATATTCTTAAATGTGAACGAAAAGCCCAGCTTTCACTACATAAGCTAAATATATAACCATGTGTCTGTATTTCAAACATTCTCAGATCTCAAGAAATAACTCCTTTGCTTCTGAAGACGCAACCAATTCACAATACAATTACAAAGTCTTTTTATATTTTGAGCCCTTAAACCACATAACTTTAATATGAAGTTTTGTAAACCTAAGGTTATACTTGAAGTAGAACATCTTGCTTGCTTATCTTTTTATTTATTTGTTTATTTATTGCAGTCCAACTGAAAACTTGTACTCAAAGGTCAATGAACAAAAAATTCAAAAGAAAACTTTCATTGTTTAAAGAGGAAAATATTAAATTCAAAACTCACCATGTTTGAGCACAGTGGAAAATCAAGTTATTGTTTTTCAAGTTCAACATAAAAACTTGGAGTTGGTTTGTAGAAAGCACAGAAGAATATATATATAATGGGTTAGTTCTGCCAGAAAGAAATATGATTACATATATAGGCAAGTAATACAGCTTGCATAAAGCTACATTTTATAGCATCTTATACAGTGTTGCTAGGCAAAAGCGTATTCTTGGAAATATACATGTGTATATACCTTTTCCAGCAGCAGCTCATTAAACTCAAAAGAAAAAAAACCCTTAGATATTTCTATATGCTTATGATAAAACCAAAATAGAAATTTGGCTGGTCAATTTCAAAAGCTATCATCTCTCCATTTTCTCTTAAAATTCGTTTTTATTTCAAATGGTTTATAAAAATATGATTGCCTATTAAATAAGACTAGTTTTTAACCCCTCACCAAACTGCAAGTGAATAGAGAGTTACCAGTCCCCAAAAGCCATCTGAGGGCAGGCGGGACACCAGGTAGAGGGACAGACCTGCAAGCTCTGTTCATGCCTGAGTGCCAGGGTAATCATCTTCCTTCCTGGATCAGGTTTGTCATGCAAACTCAGGAGCAGTCCAGGGAATGGATGTACCATGGTGATGGTGAAAACTTCATGGAGATGTAGACACAAATACTCATTGACATCAAATGTGGGCGTTAAATCCATCGTGTGAGCCCCTCTGAGTATGCAGCTTATTGTATAACTTGTAAACTTTTTAAATAAGTTACTTTTAAAGACATTGTTTTGATATTGAAAAGAAATAATCACAGAAACTAATAGAGGTGTATGACTATATAAAAACAAACAGAAACAGTTCTTGAATACATAAACCCATGATTAATTTTATCATAGTGAAATAATTAAATCTTTGCAAACTACAAGGTTTAGAAACCTCCGAGAGCAAGGAAGGCTGAAGATGGTGAGCTGCTGTCCCATAATTCTGATAATAATAAAAATAAATAAGTAAACCAATAAATAAATAAGCTCAAAGAATGAAATTTAGAGGATTCTTCCAAAACATCTGCCAAAATGACTAATGCGTTTAATTTTGATCCAGTATTTGTGCTCTATGGAATTAATTTTACCAATTCCCTTCCTTAAAATAAAGAACAAACACCAGCACGCAGTTTCACTCTCATTAGTTAGGGTGTACCTGGAACCCAGCACTCAGGGGGTCAGGGCGAGGATAAGAAGCTCAAGGCCATTCTGCTACAAAACAGCTGTGAGTCTAGCCTGGGTTCCATGAGACCCTGTTTCAAAACAATAAGAAAAGGAACGGAAGGGAGGGAGGGAGGGAGGGAGGGAGGAGGGAGGGAGAAGAAGAGGGAGGAAGGAAGAAGAAGGGAAGGAAGAAAGGAAGAGATGGAGGGAAGGGGGAGGAAGAAGGGAGGAAGAGAGGGAAGAGGAAGAGAGAGGGAAGGAGGGAGGGAGGGAGGGAGGGAGGGAGGGAGGAGGCAAGGAAGGGAGGAAGACCTGAGTCTGACAGTACAGTGACTTGGAAAGCTGAAGCAAACAGTCCACAAGTTTAACAACTACCTAGGCTAAAGAGTGAATTCTCGGCCATCTTGAGAAAATTAGTAAGGCCTTGTCTTAAAATGAATATATATGGCTAGGGATATAGTCAGTGATAGAGTTATTTCTTACCATGCACGAGACCCTAAATTCAACGGCTCCAAACAGAGGAACAATCCTCGTGGATCCCAGACCCTGGTTCACGAAGCTCTGCTCACCCAATGCACCGCTTAACCGTAGCGAAGGCTAAGGGTTGCTCTGCGGTCTGAGAAGGATGGGTTTCTGAACCTCCTTCTTCTTAAAGCAGAATGAGAATGAAAGCGTTCCTTGATTTCTGTTTGGGTTGTTTTATTTCTTTTAGTTGTGTGCTTATTTATCTGTGAAGTCTAGATGACTTTAGATCACCCAGTAGGCCCCAAAATGGCAGTGTAGCTGATAGTGTCCTACCTAGCAAACAAAAGTTCTCACAGTGTAAACAGGAACCTAAACTCAGTGTTCCTCAGAACCCTTGTGAAGCTTTTTTTCAGCTTATCAGGAAAACCTCTGGTTTACTTCTCCACCCGGACGTCAGCTGCTGAGGGCAAAGGGTATCCAGTACCCAATAAACCTGAACAACAGCGTGCACCAGCTCAAAGCCCCCCACCCAGCTGACTGTCATACAAAATCCGTTTGGTTTCCCCTCAAGCTGCTCTCTGCTCCTGTGAGACTGGCAGTTTGTCTCCCTGGAAGCTGCTTTTCTACCCTTGGATGTCGAGTTCAATGGTTTCACAGTGCTTGCTTACAAGGACCAACTTGGGTATTGTTTCTCAGGAGCCCTGTTTCATGACACCGGGTCTCATGCTTTCCTGGAGCTTCCCGATTAGGGTAGGCTGGCTGCCCACTGAGGCCAGGGATCTACTTGTCTCTGCCACGAAGGCATTAGGATTGCAAGCAAGGGCTGCTACACCCCAGTCTTTTATATGAGTACTGAAGCTCATACTCAGGTCCCGTGCACGCAAGGAAATCAGTTTTGCTGACTGAGCCACAAACACCCCATTCTTATTTTTTTTTAATTTTAATCAAAAATATTCAAAAATATTGAAATATTTTTACTTTTATTAACTTTTAAAAGATAAACTGTTGCGTTGCGTTTATGAGTGGGTTTCTTAGTGTTACCTTTGACCTGGGTGTGGCTAGAAGGCACATGTGCTAGTGCTTGGTCCCCAACTGAGAGCTGGTGGGGTCAGAACCTTTGAGAAGCAGCCCCCAGTGAGAGCCGAGAGGGCAGCGTGGCCCTGCCCTCGTGGCTCTGCTCTTGGACAGCGCCTCCTCACTCACTGCGGCTTCCTGCACCTAAGGTAAGTAGGCTTGTTTCTCTAGAATGTCATCTCACTCCACACACGGGGAGTGACGGAGCCAGCCCTCAGAGTGAAACCTCCAAACGGTGAGCAAAACAGACCCTCTGCTTCAAAGTTGATTATCGCCGGCTTGTGATACAGTGATGGAAAGTCGGCCAACACAGTCAATAATCACAAAGCATAATCTAATCCTGCAGGAAAAATCCACATAATTACAATCTTAGATCAAAATGTTTCTTTTGAGGTGTTCAGATATTTTAAGGGATATCATTCAATTAAGATAACAATATTCTGACTGGGCGATTCGTAAGGAATTGAAGTTGATTTTTTTTTTCTCTCAAAGTTTTAGTTCCCCACTCCCCAAAACAAAACAAAAAGCTGTTACACAATCATGAAAGGAACTTAGGAAGAGTTGGAATAGAATTGGTGTTTTAAGTAATATGGAAAGATAGCCACAAATCCTATTCATTATTACATTGAGGATGATGATGATGATGATGATGATGATGATGATGATGATAACTCAGTGCTAGAGATGGAACCCAGTATCACACATTCCAGGCAAGTGTACTACTACTGAAATATACCAGCAATCTCAAGTACTTATATTTTATTTGTATCTTTTTTTACATGTATTTATTGTGTGCATGTGTGTGTATTGTGTATGGACAGGCACTCACCATGAGACACATGTGGCAGCCAAAGGACCACCTGTGGAAATCTGCTTGCTCCCTGTCACTGTGTGTGCCTTTAACTGCTGAGCCATCTCATTTGTTCAACCCGACATTTTCAAAGAAAACATCACACACTTTACTATAAAAGCAATTAGCTTACATTAGAGATTAATGGTCTATAAAATTAAACTACAAAATATAATTTGTATGCCTCTTGAACCCTGGATTCATTTTGTGTTGAGCAAGTGAGCATTTGTGGTGGCAGATATTAAGCTGCGTTATCCTTGGCTTACCTCTTTTCTAAGCTTAAAAATGTTCCCACATACACCAAAGGCCAAAGATCACCTTCCAGCCAATCTTGATTTTTAAAGCAATTCCTTCTGAAGACATGGCTGTTGAATGGAAATTCAACTGCATACCTGACATTTATTTTTCCATTCACCGGGAGACCTTCAATGGCCTCATTTCGTTCCGTTTACAGTGCCAGATTGCTAGGAGGACATTGTTGATCTGAAATTTAAATCAAATCCTTTCCATTTTTAGCTTGAAGTTTAAATCCTGAATGATCATTAGCAATCAAGACAGAGAGCTGAGTCTGTCTAATTTTTAAGGACTTTGTGCCCAAATGACACTCATTCTTAAGGACCTTCTGTCTTTCCTGGCAGCACACATGTGGCCGGCCAATCAAAACTCCCAGCCAGCCTGTGTGATCTCTGTTCTTGGCAAGAACTAAGAAAAATTCCTCATACCGTCTGTCGTGGGTCCTAGCCCCTGTAGAAAAGGTGACCCTGGGAGTTAGCTGAAGGTAAACCACCTTGTTTACTCAGTGTGGACCCTGGTGTAGACAAAGGTAAATAGCCTTGGCTGCAGTTGTTTGCATCTTTCAAAAAAGTCAGGGGAAAGGAAATATTTTGATTCTTTATTGTGCCCCTCACTGTTGCCTGTTCTCGGATACAGGGTAAAAATTAAGTTTTGCAATTTAAAAATGATTCTTGCACCCATGCCCTCCCTTGTCCTGCATGTGCGTTAACTCAGCAGTATATAGTATGGCAAAATTATCACTTGAGGAAATCCCTGGTGTTCTATCGTTATGATTTGTTATTGCTAATAGAGTTCTCTTCATGTTTATTTTCATTTTTGGCTTTACGAACCAAAACATTCAGAGAGGCACGAAGAGTGAAGACCCTGGATACACTCAATAGGACCCCTGCCCCAGGGATTAAAGAATTTACAGGCCTCTGGCATGAACTTCAGTCTATTTGGGCCACAAAGACTTTGGTTACCCTACCTCCCTGGACGATGGCTGCTAAACCCTTGTGGTTTCCTCCAATGAAAGAGGTTTGCTGTGATTCAATCAAGAATGCCTACCTAAGGAGAACTCAGAACCACTCTAGGGATTGAGGTTATGGATCAGTTGTTTAAGTACCTGCTTTGGGAGCATGCATACCTGAGTTCAGTTTCCAACACCCACATTCAAAGCACAGTAATGGTAGCAGTGGATGGGGCCAGAAGGATCTCTGAAACTCACTGACCAGACAGTCTAACCTAATTGATGAGCTGTATGTTCACTCCGTGTTCTCTCACACGTAGTGAGAGGACATGCCTCCAAGGAGGTGGACACCATTCTTGAGGATAATACTGTCATCCAGCTTCCTCATGCATATGCACACACATATATTTATTTAAAAACAAAACAAACAAAAACATATGACAGTGACTGGATAATTCAGTTCTCTTTGAGTATTGTCCCATGTCAATACCAGAGCAGACCATGTCACTAAGTACCCCCGTTCCTCTATGTAATAGATAAAATACATAATTCAAACATCAGCATTTGCTACCTGCCACTGATAATGGGCATTACCACAGTCATGTGAGCCAAACAAAGTTATTCGGGTTTTTGTTGTTGTTGTTGTCCTTACGGATAAAAATATTGAGCCTTGGGATATATAATTTGTCCAAAGCCACACGTCCTGATAGGGTGGTGACCAAGATCTGAACCTCAGTTGTCTGTCTCCATTACTTGACCTCCTGCCCTATTTGCTTTTGGAACATAATATTTTCAATTGCAAAGAGAACTTGATATGGCTTTGGCACTGGTTGCACTCTCAGTTTTGGTACCTTAAGAAGCAGGTTCCTAGAGAATTTGGGGGTAAAAAGATGCTAAGAGACTTGTGGGACATGAAACAAGAAGAAACATCAGTAACGTGTGAGTGGGTTAGCCTGCCCCATTGCAGATTCCTCAGCTTGGTCCTCCATGGGGGCTCGTGCGGTCTGAGTGGACCTTATACATTCATGAGCTCCCCTACCCTTTGAGGTTCATATATTATAAATACATCAAATGCTATCACTTCGTGGCTAAGACTTGCATGTTGAGCTTGTCTTGCGATACCTTACCTCTGTTGCTCCATGGTCCTATATGTCACAGAAGGTGTTCTCACAAGCCTGACAGGTTATGGGTAGACAGTAACAAGCTCTGTTACTCATTCCTTGTACTTAAAGTTCTAATAACACAGAAACTATCCCCCTGTAGCAGCTGCTGCAGTAGTGACACACTTAACATAATAATTTAACTGAATACTAAATATATATAATATAAAATTATGTAACAAAATGGTTTAACTTAATAATAAACTAAATATCAATAAACTAACTAAAGTCAGACAGCAATTCCCTTAGTCATATTACCCACACTCCAAGTGCTCAGCAGCCACATGTGGTTGTAGACTGCAAAGCTGGACACTACAGGTAGAGACCATCCGCATAGCTCAGATGGCCCCACTGTGTCTGTTCGTTTAGTTTATACAGCTGCATAGGACCATTCTGTGAAATATTGTTTCCAAAAAAGCCACAAGAAATCAAAAAATAAAAATAAATAAGTTATTGTTTTTCCCTATTTAGTAGTTAAAGCACTTATGAGCAATCTGTGAACAGGGTAGTCACCATATTTTATCATTATCTTCATCATCATCATTATTATTATTAATTATTATTATGATTTGTGTATATCTGTGGCACATCTATGTGCATGTGTGTGTGAATGTGCCCGTATGGACATATGTGAAGGTCAGACGTTGTTAGAATGTTTTCCTTTTTTTTTTCCTTTTTTTTTTTTTACTATGCTAAAGTATGATATATGGTATATAATGTAAAAATCGGACATTTATCTTGAGTTTGCTTGTTTTGTTTTGATAAAGAAGAATGTCAAAATGTTTTGTTTTCTATTTCTTTTTACTTTCTTTCTTTCTTTCTTTCTTTTTTTTTTTTTGATACTTTATTTACATTTCAAATGTTCCCCCTTTCCAGATCTCCCCTTTGGAAACTCCCTATTCCCTCCCCTCCCCCCCCCCACGAGGGTATTCCCCCACCCACCACCCACCCACTCTCAGGTTCCCTCCTTGGCATTCTCCTATACTGGGGCATCCCAAGGGCCTCTCCTCCCCCTGATGGCTAACAAGACCCTCCTCTGCCGCACATGTGGCCAGCACCATGGGTCCCTCCATGTGTCTCAGGGAGCATCAGGAGGTCAGGCTAGTGGACACTGTTGCTCCATCCATGGGGCTGCCAACAACCTCAGCTACTTCAGTTCCTTCTCCTATTCCTCCATCTAGGACCTCACACTTAGCCCAATGGTTGCTGTGCTTGAGTATATCATGTTCATTCCTTTGTGACTGTGTTACCTCGCTCAGGATGATATTTTCAAGTTCCATCCATTTGCCTAAGAATTTCAAGAAGTCATTGTTTTTAATAGCTGAGTAGTATTCCATTGTGTAAATGTATCACATTTTCTGTATCCATTCCTCTGTTGAGGGACATCTGGGTTTTTTCCAGCTTCTGGCTATTATAAATATGGCTGCTATGAACATAGTGGAGCATGTGTTTGTTAGGATGTTTTTCTTCGATCACTTCCCTGTCTTAATTTTTTTGGTGTTATCAAAAAAAGTGACTGAAGTAAAATATAAATGTGCATTGCAACCTTCACTATATTAAAACAGAATGTTGTGGATGAAATACATTTCTCAACATCCTACCCATTTTCTATGGCGATAAGTAGAAAATTTTAAACATGCACATATTCATATTCAACATTTGTAAGGTCTTTTAGATCCTCTTTCTCTCTCTGTCTCTCTGTCTTCTCTCTCTCTCTCTCTCTCTCTCTCTCTCTCTCTCTCTCTCTCTCTCTGTGTGTGTGTGTGTCCCATACAATATATCCTGACCACAGCTTCCCCTCCCTCTTTGAGATCGTTGTTCTCTTATCTAAGACATTGCCAATATTATTGAATGAAACCTACCAATGGCTGAGTTGATGGAGAAGACATTGAAGAGCTTTCTCTGGATTCAGGGCAATACACTTCAAAGGTTTTTAGCAGTCAGTTAATTTGTATAAAATTCCTTTGTGTTGGCACCTAACCTGTACTTCCTTTCCTTGACCATAAGATGTTAATAAGACTTTTTCCACTAGAACACCACACATCACAATGTTCACTCAACAAATATTTACTCAGGACCCCTCTTGTCTTGAGTGCAATGGACAGTCACCTCTTGAGCAGTAAGACAATCTGGGCAGTAAGATAAACTCTCTTTGTTTTAGCTATTCTGGGGTAGCCCCTGCCACGTGTTTGATGTGCCTCTTAAAGTTTTGGTCCAAAACCTCTTGAAATTGTGGTGCAAATATTTTGAGTGAAAGAGTTCTAGAATAAGACCTAGAAGGTATCTCAGTCAGCAAAGTCCTCACCTTGAAAACATGAGGATCTGAACCCCTCACCTTCCCCCCACAAAATCATTGCCATGATATACTTGTTGTCCCAGCCTGGGTAAGCACAGATCACGATATCTCTAAGCCAGTAAGCCTTGCTTTATTTGAAAAATTCCAGGCCAGAGAAAGATCTGTCTTTAAAAACCTGAAGTTGAAGCCGGGCAGTGGTGGTGCACACCTTTAATCCCAGCACTCGGGAGGCAGAGGCAGGCGGATTTCTGAGTTCAAGACCAGCCTGGTCTACAGAGTGAGTTCCAGGACAGCCAGGGCTACACAGAGAAACCCTGTCTCAAAAAAAAAAAAAAAAATCAAAAGCCTGAAGTTGACTTCTGCCCCCTCGCCCCCCCCAACACACACACTTCAGTCCCAAGAGAGTACCTTCTTCTGGTGGACTCGAAATTGTCACATTAGAGAGAGAACTTCTTACAAAATTCTATATAAATAAATCTGTATTTTTCTTTATTGATTTGGCCATCAGCATTATTCTGTATAACCATACTATACAAGAAAGGCAGAATACCATACATCTCAATGTACTGTAAACATCTGATAGTACTTACAGATGTACATAATTATTTTATGAGCTGTGGCTAGACAAAATGGGATTCCCCAGTTGGGAAGCTTGCCCACATTCCAGAGTCTTCAATTAGAGACTTGAGAACCATTAACATTGTCATTGGCTAAGGTCTGCTGACTCTTCTGCCCTGAACTTCCTCGTCTAGCTCCTCTCTGTGCAGACTGTTGCCTGAATTTGTTGATGGCTTTTGGTGCCAGGAATTGCTGTAATGACTGAGAATCCAATTGTTGGATAACAAACAGTACTTACCCTGGATGAACGCACCTTAATGGGGAAATCATAGATCTATAACCGATTTTATTTCTACAGGATGGATGTCATCACAGAAGCATAACATGATGCTATGGTGCACCTAATTTCAACCGTGTCACCTCTAATTTTCCCTAGTACTTTATGACTTAATTTTTTAAGAAGCATCATCACACAGGTATAAATCTTATTCCAATAACATAAATGTGCAAGTCATAAATCTTTTACCATCTCATAGAAATTTGGTGTGACGTTTGGAGTCTGTTTGAGCCAAGAAATGAGAAGAAGGAGCTTCCCTTCCTGGGATTTTCCTGTTTTCACTCCTATCACTACATGCAAGTCAAGACACAATCTGGCTTTTAGTCATTGGGGGCATAGTTTTCTGTCACAATATCCACTGTCCCTATTGAACTTCACTACTACCTGTGGGCCATGTTTAGGCACAAGAAGCTTATTTTTGTATAAATCTCTTTTCCCATACAATATCACTTTCTCCCCCCAAGGTCTTCCCCATCTCCCCAGCCACCCACCTCCACATTCTTTCTTTCTCTCTTCATAACAGCAAACACCCAAGACACTCACAGAAACAAAAATAACGACCAAAGTCCCACAAAATCAGTCAGAAATCAAAATATACAAATGATCAAGGCTCCACTGAAGAAAACTAGGGTTTTTTTTCCTTTGCAAGTGGGTTTCAACTATAGTTAGCTTCCTGGCTAGAGGCGGGAGCCCATGTCCATTTACCCATCACACTCCGACTCCATCTGCCTTGAACCTGAGGCGCAAGAAACTTAACAAGGCGCCCGGACCACCCACCTGAGCAGACTCAAGTTCAGGGAAGGTCCCTCCTTGGAAGTGCTACAAGAGGCCATGCTGTTCCTTCTGCAGAGATCTTCCAAGTCAGTATTCTCTAATATGGACAAGCACTAAAAGCTCCCTTAGCGCTCTGGTTTTTGCTCTTTTAAAAAAAATATTCAGAAACATCCATAATCATTTCTAGTTTCTGTGCTACAACTGTGCTCCCAGTAGCAATGCTCAGAGCCCATCCTGGAGAGAGAGGACAGTGAGGAGGAGTGTGACACAATGGCCCAGACACACAGAGCAATGCTTTCATGTGACACCATTGCTCACACTGCCTCCCTGAAGGCCCCAGGAGCCTCTCGTTGAATTGATTGATAAGAGCTAGATTGATAAGGGCACTTCCACAGCAAAGTCTGTCTTTGAATATCTATGCTCTATATGACCTGCTTAGCACTAGCAGTTCTGAACTCTCACTTATACTAGCCTTATCTGGAGAGCTTTTTCCAATACTAGTGCCTGAGAGCTGCTTAGCAGCTGGGATGGAAGGTATAGTACCTGTCTATGTTTGTGATTACCTGGAGATTGACGTGCAGCTAGAGGTATGTTATCATGTGCCCCTCCCTTCTGAAGTAGCACTTTCCAGCCTAGTGCTGTGCTTTGCAAAATTGTTCTTATCATGGAATAAATAGAAAAAATTAGAGCATAACTGTCTAAGTTATAGCAAGAAGCTGCAATTGCAGGTACAAGAAGACTCCAGTTCTCAAAATGACCGCAGATTGGAGGTGCCCTGGGTGACCTCCCGACCTCAGATTCTTCTTGAAAAACTCCTCCCCTTTCTCACCCAATCCCGCTGTAGGCAGGGAATTTCTACAGAGTAAGCCCTCCTGGGTATACAGAGCATTGTAGGTATAGGGCAACAAAAAAGCTGGTGAGAAGAAGTCCTCACACTTTTACCTGGTTAAGTGGGTTCAGGCACCTCTTGGGGTCAAATTGGTATCAGGTCCAGTACATAGGACATGGATAGAATTTTCTCAAGAGCACAGTCACACAATGATTCAGCATGTGTCTCTGAAATGTTAACTCAGTATGAATCCTGGTTGATTTTTATTGTCAACTTGACACAAACCTAGAGTCATATCAAAAGAGGGAACCTCAATTAAAAAATTGCCTCCATCTATAAGAGATTATCTTGATTGATGATTGATGGGGAAGAACCAAGCCCACTGTGGGTGGGTATTCTTCTATAGTTTCTGCTTCAGGAACCTGCTTGAGTTTCTGTTCTAACTACTCTACACTAATTAATTCTAAACTATGACCTGGAAGTAAAAGCCAAATAAACCCCTTCTTCCCTTAAGTAGCTTTTTGTCACAGTGTTTCATCTAAATACTGGAATATAAACTGAGCAGATTCTTTGCCAGCACACAGACACAAGTGAACTACATGGCTGTCATCCTATTAGCACTTCTGACTTTCATTGCTCTGAAAAGAGCTTATTGGGTAGTATCATTAAAATAACTCATTTTATTTGCTTTACCAACTCAGTAAAAGTTTATCTTGGGATCAATGGGTTAAAAATTCATTGCCCAGTCATAAGTCCTGAGTTCAGTGCCCTGTATCCACATAAAAGTCAATCTTAGTAGTAAACACCTATAACCCCAGCAATAGAAGGTTCAGCTGCAGAGACAAGTAGATGCCTTATTAGCCAGCAAGTTCAGACTAAATGGTGAGCTCTGGCTTCAGTGCCAGATCCCACCTCACAAGTAAATTAAAAATAGATAAATAAGTAAGGCAGAAAGTGAAAGAGGAGGGTATTCAAGTCAACCTCTAGTGTCCACAAGTACATGTCATAGTGAATGCATGCACACATGAGCACAACACATGTGTACCAACATATACACACCATGAGTACACACTCAAGCATTTTAAAATGTGTTTTTATTTCACTAGTTATGTGTAGAAACACTTGGCATTCCTGAAATTCTTTCTTCATCTAGGAAGTGAGAGGATTTTTACTAGATCATCTGCATGGCTTCTCTTATGCTGATGATACAACAAGAAATGAAATGTGCCAGTGAATATTCTGAGTTCTATAGCGTGAAATTCAGATTTTTGAAGACAGTTACACTGGTTCAGCCTTTAATCCCTGTACTCAAAAGATAAAGTAGGAGGATTGCTGCAAATTCAAGGCTAAGTTGTGTTGCACGGTGAAATCCAGGATAGCCTGGGCTAACAAAGAGACCCTGCTTCAAAAATTGAAACTAAAAAACACATAAAATCAGATTACCAAAGCATAGGCTTGAACTGATACATGTTTAGCCTGTCTGTAGCAGCATTATACATAAAAGGGGGGCCAAACTCAATTGTGTCTTACCTAAATAAGAGCCAATATGTAGTAGATCTTTGTGATCGGCTACTAGATACTCCTTGGAAAAAGGGAGGTTCTATTATATTTAACAATGTAGATTTAGCTTGAAGAAATTATTCTAAGTGACATTAGCTAGGGCTGGGAGCATACATAGCTCAATTAGTAGAGTGTCTAGCAATCATGAAGCCTTGGGACCAATTCCCAGCACCACATAAACCAGACATGGTGGTATACATCTATAATCACACCATAGGGAAGGTGGAAGCAGGAGGTTCAGAACATAAAGACTATATATAGCTTGGAATCAGTCTGGGCTATAATGTGGTAGTTTAAATAAGAATGGCCCTCATAAGCTCATATATTTGAATGTTTAGTCACTAGGTAGTAGCACTATTTGAAAGGGTTTAAAGGATTAAGAGGTATGGCTTTGTTGGAGGAAGTGTGTCACTATTGGGTGAGCTTTGAGGTTTCAAAAACCCATGCAAGACCCAGTCTCTCTTTTTGCCTACAGATCATAGTGTAGCTCTCAGCTACTGCTCCATTGTCTGCCTGCATGCCTGTCATGCACCCTGCCATGATGGTAATGGACTAAACCTCTGAAACTGTAAGCAAGCCCCCAATGAAATGTTTGTTGGTTTTTGTTTTTTTTAATAAGAGTTGCCTTGATCATGGTGTCTCTTCACAGAAATATAACGATGACTAAGGCAGCAACTATTTCAAAAAGGAAAAAAGGAGAGAGAGAGGCTAAATACACAATAATAGACTATGATTCTAAGTGTGTTGAACTAAAATCGTCAAGTTCAATTCATGAGTTCACTACAGATAGGTTTACTCACACAAGACCTGCACAAAATTGGTCCTATCTCTGTTTCATCATGCATGGAGGAGGGATTCATGGGGCCCTCTCCTTATTATCATTAGTGGGAGCTGGAGAAAAGGGTCATTGCTTTAAGCAGTGTGGCCACTGAACAGTGGCCATGTTCCAGTAAATAAACCCCTTCTTTTGCAAGCAATCATGATTAAACCACATACATCAAAAAGGGGAGGGAAGAAAAACAAAACAAACCAAAAAATTAGGACGAGTCTTGTTGGAAGAAGGGTTTCAGAATGATGTGAAGGAGGGTAATGGTGGCTGAGACTGTCCAAAGTAAGTACACACATGAGTAAAACTGTCAAAACAATGTTTAATTAAATTAAACAGTGTTTAATTAAACTTCATAGGAACAGAAGGCATGACGCTTGTCACCAAAGGCTGGAAACTGAGAGCTGCTGTCAGTGAGCAGCATACATGATGGCCAAGTTTTAACAATGGGCAGTGATGCTTGCTATGAGACGGAGATTTACTTCAAAGGGTTAAAACAGTGATTTCATGTTTTATATATGCTACCACAGAGAAAAATAATCAGGCTCCTATGAACGTACACATTAGATATCTAGGACATTTACAGTGCTCACCCCAATCCAACAGAGACAGACTGTTTTGGAGAATGCACCTGGGAGTCAATATTTTTGTGAAGAGCCCCCAGCTGATTCATATGGAATGAGACAGAAAATACATTTTTTCAAAATACAGTTCTTAATTTAATATGGAAAACACCATGAATCAATAGCAACCTAACACCTCAATATTACCTCCCCGCCCCACTTGTAATATCAACCTCTGCACACCCCAAAAAGAGAAATTCAGCAAAAAACCTGAACCCTGTCCTGGAGGTGCTTGAGGCCCTAAGTCAGTGGCTCTCAACCTTTTTAATGCTGGGACCCTTTAATGCAGTTCCTCATGTTGTATAAAATCATACCATAAAATCTTTTTCACTGTTACTTCATAACAATAATTTTGTTACTGCTATAAATCATAATATTAATATATCTGGGGTTTGACAGTCTTAGGAGATCCCCATGAAAAGGTTGGTTAACCTTCAAAGGGGTTTTGACCCACAGGTTGAGAAATACTGTTCTAAGTACCTCTGTCCTGGTGCATAAAGCTTGGTTCCCAGGAGTAAACAATCTGATGGGAGAAACCTATCCCAGAAAAAGAGTAGCAGAGCACAGAGTACTTTATTCTTTTCATAAAATTATGTAGTGTTAGTTCAGATGGATTGTCATTGAACTATACACTTCCTGGCTGCTTCTCCAGGTTACGCTTTTCCAAAGTACTTCAGATGTGGATAATATTCCATTCATGGGCAAATTCACATGGGCTATGGCACACAGCCCTGTGTCAATTTTTGTTTATATAATGTTATGTAGTGTTAACTGGGTGTCATAGAGTAGAAATATTTTGAAACTTTTGGGAGAGTATTCAAAGTCTTTTAAATTACATTAGAATTCAAAGCCAAATTTCTTTTCACAAGCTCTAGAATTTTACATAAATATTCTCTGAAAGTTTCAAGACTTTTATTCATAAAATAGAAATAACATTATAGAAAAGCTCTACCAATCTCTACTTCCCTAACAACCTAAGACTCACTCTGGACCTGAACTTTTGCTATGCTTATTTTTAGATGGAATAAAAGAAAAATAGAAGTTAACTACTTTTATTACAAAGAACATGAGATATATTAGATTTAAAATTTAGTTCATGAAACCACCACCATGCCTGGATACTCAGATGGCCTCGTCACTGAGCTTCCTACTGCCTAGTTTGGCTTTTTATACTTTAGCAGGTTAGGTGGCCTTTTCAAATCATAAATCAGAGAAAAGTCCATTTCTCTTTAAAAATACTCTGGTGGGCCTTCCAGTCTATGTCTGTGCCCTGAACTGATCCTGTGTTACAGCACCTGGAGCTATAACTGTATCACAGTGCTCCATACCCAAATACCACTGGGAAAGAGCTGATTTCCTAGGAGTGTGGAGAAACGTGTGAACATAGGAAAGACCACCATGTATGCTCAGAGGGACCCAGAACCCTCAGAACACAGGAACTGAGGAGCTGCCTGTTACAGAAGCATTCCACTTTCCATCTTCACCCAGAGCTGATCCTGTGCCAAAGCTCTCCATACCCAAATTCCCCCCAGAGAGAATAAGTCTCCCAGGAATACTGACACACAGGCTTGCAGGAGAGACAAGCCACAGACAGAGACAACAAACCCAGGTAAAACCAGAGATAACCAGATGACAAGAGGCAAGTGCAAGAACATAAGGAACAGAAACCAAAGCTACTTTGCATCATCAGACCCAGTGCTCCCACCACAGTGAGCCCTGGATACTCCAACACACCAGAAAAACAAGACTCTAACTTAAAATCACATCTCATGATGATGATAGAGGACTATAAGAAGGACATACATAACTCCCTTAAAGAAATACAGGAGAATGCAGGTAGACAGGTAGAAGCCCTTAAAGAGGAAACACAAAAATCCCTTAAAGGATTACAAGAAAACATAAGCAAACATGTGAAAGAATTAAAAAAATCCAGGATCTAAAAATGGAAACAGAAACAATAAAGAAATCACAAAGGGAGAAAATCTGGGAGTTAGAAAACCTAGGGAAGAGAGCAGGAGTCAGAGATGCAAGCATCACTAACAGAATACAAGAGATAGAAGAGAGAATCTCAGGTGCAGAAGATACCATAGAAAACATTGACACAACAGTCAAAGAAAATGCAAAATGCAAAACGCTCCCAACACAACACAACCAGGAAATCCAGGACACAATGAGAAGACCAAACCTAAAGATAACAGGTATAGAAGAGAGCGAAGATTCCCAACTTAAAGGGCCAGTAAATATCTTGAACAAATTTATAGAAAAAAGCTTTTCTAACCTAAAGAAAGAGATGCCCATGAACATACAAGAAGCCTACATAACTCCAAATAAACTGGACCAGAAAAGACATTCCTCCCGTCACATAATAGTCAAAATACCAAATGCACAAAACAAAGAAAGAATATTCAAAGCAGTAAGGGAAAAAGGTCAAATAACATATAAGGGCAGATCTATCAGAATTACACCAGACTTCTCACCGGAGACTATGAAAGCAAGAAGATTCTGGGTAGATGTCATACAGACAGTAAGAGAACACAAATGGCAGCCCAGACTACTATATCCAGCAAAACTTTCAATTACATTAGATGGAAAAACCAAGATATTCCATGAGAAAAACAAATTTACACAATATCTTTCCACAAACCCAACCCTACAAAGGATAATAGATGGAAAAACACCAACACAAGGAGGGAAACTACACCCTAGAAAAATCAAGAAAGTAACTTTCTCTCAACAAACCCAAAAGAAGATAACTACACAAACATAAAAATAGTATAAAAATAACAGGAAGCAACAATCACTGTTCCTTAATATCTCTTAACATCAATGGACTCAATTCCCCAATAAAAAGACATAGACTGACAGACTGATACATAAACAGGATGCAGCATTTTACTGCATACAGGAAAGACACCTCAGTGTCAAAGACAAACACCACCTCAGAGTAAAGTGCTGGCAAACAATTTTCTAATCAAAAGGTCCCAAGAAACAAATTGGAGTAGCCACTGTAATATCTGATAAAATCGACTTTCAACCAAATGTTATCCAAAAGGATAAGGAAGGACACTTCATACTCATCAAAGGAAAAATCTACCAAGAACTGTCAATTCTGACCATCTATGCTCCAAATGCAAGGGCACCAACATTCATAAAAGAAACTTTACTAAAGCTCAGAGCACACATTTTACCTCACACAATAATAGTGGGAGACTTCAATACCCCACTCTCATCAATGGAGAGATCATGGAAACACAAACTAAACAGAGACACAGTGAAACGAATAGACGGTATGGACCAAATGGATTTAACAAATATCTATAGAACATTTCATCCTAAATCAAAACAATATACCTTCTTCTCAGCACCTTATGGTACCTTCTCCTAAATTGGCCATAAAATCGGTCACAAAATGGACCTCAATAGATATAAGAAGATTGAAATAATCCCATGCCTTCTGTCAGATCACTACAGATTAAGGCTGGACTTCAATAGCAACAAAAACAACAGAAAGCCCACATACACATGGAAGCTGAGCAAAGCTCTACTCAATGATAACTTGGTCAAGGAAGAAATAAAGAAAGAAATTAAAGACTTTTTAGAATTTAATGAAAATGAAGGTACAACATACCCAAACTTATGGAACACAATGAAAACAGTACTAGGACGAAAACTCATAGCTCTGAGCCTCAAAAAAGAAACTGAAGAAAGCATACACTAGCAGGTTAACAACACATCTGACAGCTCTAGAACAAAAAGAAGCAAATACTCCCAAGAGGAGTAGATGGCAGGAAATAATCAAATTCAGGGCTAAAATCAACCAAGTAGAAACAAAAAGAACTATACAAAGAATCAACAAAACCAGGAGCTGTTTCTTTGAGAAATTCAACAAGATAGATAAACTGTTAGCCAGAGTAACCAGAGGGCACAGAGACAGTAACCAAATTAACAAAATCAGAAATGAAAAGGGAAATATAACAACAGAAACTGAGGAAATTCAAAAAATCATCAGATCCTATTACAAAAGCCTATACTCAACAAAACTGGAAAATCTGGATGGAAATTTCTAGACAGACACCAGGTGCCAAAGATAAACCCTCTAAGCAGTCCCATAACCCCTAAAGAAACAGAAGCAGTCATTAGAAGTCTCCCAACCAAAAAAAAGCCCAGGACCAGATGGGTTTAGTGGAGAATTCTATCAGACCTTCAAAGAAGACCTAATACCAATACTCTTTAAACTATGCCACAAAATAGAAACAAAAGGGACACCATTCAATTCATTCTATGAAGCCACAGTTACGCTGATACCAAAACTACACAAAGACCCAACAAAGAAAGAGAGCTTCAGATCTATTTCCCTTATGAATATTGATGCAAAAATACTCAGTGAAATTCTCACAAACCAAATCTAAGAACACATCAAGATGATCATTTACCACAATCAAGTAGATTTCATCCCAGGGATGCAGGGAGGTTCAATATACAGAAATCTATCAATGTAATCCACTACATAAACAAACTCAAAGAAAAAGAACCACATGATCATCTCATTAGATGCTGAAAAAGCATTTGACAAAATTCAACATTCCTTCATGTTAAAAGTCTTGAAAAGATAAGGAATTCAAGGCCCATACCTAAACATAGTAGACACAATATACAGCAAACCAGTGGCCAACATCAAACTAAATGGAAAGAAACTTGAAGTAATCCCACTAAACTCAGGGACTAGGCAAGGCTGCCCTTTCTCTCACTATCTATTCAATACAGTACTTGAAGTTCTAGCTAGAGCAATTAGACAACAAAAGGGGGTCAAAGGGATACAAATTGGAAAGGATGAAGTCAAAATATCACTACTTGCAGATAATATGATGGTGTAGTTGAGTGACCCCCAAAACTCTGCCAGAGAACTCCTACAACTGATAGATGACTTCAGCAAAGTGGCTGGATATAAAATTAACTCAATCAAATCAGTAGCCATCCTATACTCAAAGGATAAACAGGCTGAGAAAGAAATTAGGGAAATGATGCCCTTCACAATAGTCACAAACTGTATAAAATAATTTGGTGTGACTCTAACCAAACAAGTGAAAGGTCTGTACGACAATAACTTCAAGTCTCTGAAGAAAGAAATCAAAGACGACCTCAGAAGATGGAAAGATCTCCCACGCTCATGGATTGGCAGGATTAATATAGTTAAAATGGCCATCTTGCTGAAAGCAATCTACAGATTCAACGCAATCCCCATCAAAATTCCAAATCAATTCTTCATAGAGTTAGAATGAGCAATTCTCAAATGCATTTGGAATAACAAAAAAAAAAAAACACAGGATATCGAAAATTATTCTCAACAATAAAGAAACTTCTGGAGGAATCAGCATCCCTGACCTTAAGCTGTACTACAGAGTACTAGAGATAAAACCTGCATGGTATTGGTACAGTGACAGACAGGTAGATCAGTGGGATAGAATTGAAGACCCAGAAATGGACCTACACACTTACAGTCACTTGATCTTTGACAAAGGAGCTAAAACCATCCAGTGGAAAAAAACAGCATTTTCAAGAAATGGTGTTGGTTCAACTGGAGGTTAACATGTAGAAGAATGCAAATTGATCCATTCCTATCTCCCTGTGCAAAGCTCAAGTCCAAGTGTATCAAGGACCTCCACATAAAACCAGATACATTGAATCTAATAGAAGAGAAAGTGAGGAATGTTGGGTTACAGCAGAATCCCATGTCCTCCCCAGGGCTTGGGCCACTGGAGGAGGCAAGATGTGGAAAGTTTGACCACGCTCAACCCAAGGCACTGCTGGGGCAGGTGTTGGGCTGTGAGAAGTTGAGTGACACCATCTGGCGGTGGAGAAGCATGACCTGGTGTTCCAGGGACTACACAGAGCTGACTCCTTCTGGTTCTCAGGCTCTTGTGCATCCCAGACAGTGCTGGATACTGAGGAAGAGCTGAGAATGGAGTGGGGAGCTATATGTAGCCAGAGGCTGAAGTGGGGAGGAGCCCAGCCCGGTCCCACTGGTGACTGAGTCTTTGGCTTGTTGGCAGCTAGCTGGCTTGGTTTTGTAGAGGCCATGGCTGGGAACACTGAGAGGCCTTTTGCAGGAGATTAGATGTGGCTCTTTAGATGAAGAGCTCCTTCATCTCCCACTACTCCCCACAGAAGATCCCTATGAAGAGAGACAGTCCATGGTTTTAAGGTGTTTATTGTCATGGGGAAGAGTGGCAATGAGTAAAACCATACCCCACTTTCTCAGGGCAAGCCTGAGGTTAAATACCGTTTGCAAGGAGGAGTGTATGAGAAGGGGAATTTATTGGCTAAGCCTCTAGGTACCTCACTAAAATGAAGACCTGTCTTAAGGCTATGTGACCACATGTGCTCTACCTGTGGAGGGGCTTGGGGCATTGCCCTTACATGACTGATGGTCACAGACCTATGGAGAGCTTCGGCCTCATGTCAGGAGCCTCGGGCCTAGGAGCATGGCAAAACACCTACTGTCCCTTGCACTGTTATCTCCTGCTGAGCACCCCCTGCTGGGACATCAGGGTCTTAAACCTTAGCTCAACCAGAAACTAGGCTGCCTTTCAGGGTCCTACATCGGAAAGGTCTCTAACACATGGGCACAGGAGAACATTTCCTGAACAGAACACCAATGGCTTATGCTCTAAGATCAACAATCAACAAAAGGGACCTCATAAAATTGCAAAGCTTCAGGGTGGGGTCCCAGGTGGAGGAGTTGGAGAAGGGACTGAAAGAGCTGAGGGAGTTTGCAGTCCCATGGGGAGAGAACAACAGTGTCAACTGGTCAGGCCCCCCAGTGCTCCCAAAGACTGGACCACCAACCAAAGAATGCATATGGAGGGACTCATGGTGCTGGCCACATATGTGGCAGAGGAGGGCCTTGTTGGCCATCAGTGGGAGGAGAGGCCCTTGGGTCTGAGGGTGTTCAATGCCCCAGTATAGGGTAATGCCTGGGAGGGAAGATGGGAGTGGATGGGTGGGTGGGGAAATACCCTCATAGAGGCGGGGGGTGGGAGGGATAGGATAGGGAGTTTCCAAAGGGGAGATCTGGAAAGGGGAAAACATTTGAAATGTAAATAAAGTATCAAAAAAAAAATTGCAAAGCTTCTGTAAGGCAAAGGACACTGTCAATAGGACAAAAGATCTTGGGAAAAGATCTTTACCAATCTCACATCCGATAGAGGGCTAATATCCAATCTATACAAAGAACTCAAGAAATTAGATTCCAGAGAACCAAATAACCCTATCAAAAATGGGGAACAGAGCTAAACAGAGAATTCTCAACTGAGGAAACTCGTAGGGCTGAGAAGCACCTAAAGAAATGTTCAACATCCTTAGTCATCAGGGAAATGCAAATCAAAACAACTCTTAGATTTCACCTCACATCAGTCAGAATGGCTAAGATCAAAAATTCAGGTGACAGCAGATGCTGGTGAGGATGTGGAGAAAGAGGAACACTCTTCCATTGTTGGTGGGATTGCAAGCTAGTACAACCACCCTGGGAATCAGTCTGACAGACCCTCAGAAAATTGGACATAGTGCTTCCTGAGGACCCAGGTCCTCAGGTATATACCCAGAAGATGCTCCAATATGTAATAAGGACACGTGCTCCACTATGTTCGTAGCAGCCATATTTATAATAGCCAGAAGTTGGAAACAACCCAGATGTCACTCAACAGAGGAATGGATACAGAAAATGTGGTACATTTACACAATGGAATACTACTCAGCTATTAAAAACAATGACTTCATGAAATTCACAGTCAAATGGATAGAACTTGAAAATATCATCCTGAGTGAGGGAACTCAGTCACAAAAGAACACACACAGTATATACACATTGATTAGTTGATATTAACCCAAAAGTTTGGAAAACCCAAGATTCAATTCATAGACCATATGAAGCCTAAGAAGAAGGAAGACCAAAATGTGGAGGCCTCAGTGCTTCTTAGAAGGGGAAACAATATACTCACAGGAGGAAATATTGAGACAGAGTGTGGAGCAGAGACTGAAGGAAAGGCCATCCAGAGACTGCCCAGTCTGGGGATCCATCCCATATATAGCCACCAAACCCAGAAGCTATTGTGGATGCCGGGAAGTGCTTGCTGATAGAAGCCTGATATTGCTGTCTCCTGAGAGGCCTTGCCAGAGACTGACAAATACAGAGCTGGACTGAGTACAGGTGTCCCAGATGGAGGAGTTGGAGAAGGGACTGAAGGAGCTGATGGGGTTTGCAGCCCCATGGAGGGAGCAGCAATGTCAACAGGCCAGACTCCCAGGAGCTCCCAGGGACTGACCACCAACCAAAGAATACAAATGGAGAGACCCATTGCGCTGGCTGCATATGTGGCAGAGGATGGTCTTGTTGAACATCGGTGGGAGGAGAGGCCCTTGGGCCTGAGGGTTTCAATGCCCCAGTGTAGGGGAATGCCAGGGCGGGAAGATGGGAGTGGGTGGCTCGGTGAGGGAGCACCCTCATAGAGGCACGTTGGGGGGTTGGGATAGGGGTTTCTGGAAGGGAGACCAGGAAAGGGGGAAACATTTGAAATGTAAATAAAGAAAATATCCAATAAAAAAATTTAGTTCATAAATTGTATATTCTTATTTTTTAACTATTGGCATATTTATCTTTTTGTTGGTTTTATGGACTCGTATATGTTAGCATTTCTTCTGGGTTCTGCCCAATTTACCTAGCAATAGCCAGGTAGGCTTGCTATGAAAAGACCGTTTGACCTCTATCTCTGTCTCTCTCTGTGTCTCTCTCTGTGTCTCTCTCATTCTCTCTCTTGCTCTCGCTCACTTTCTGGCCCTCTTGTGCTCGCTCTCTCTCTCTCTTTCCTTCCCTCCTCTCTCACCATGTGTTCCCAGCCCACTGTATTTCAGCCTCTTTTTTTTTTAAATGAACACTAGAATCCTAGACAGTAAAACATTAATTTTATTTTGAATTTATAAATGAATTATCCAAGAATTATCCAGCTACAACCAACCACAGTGTGAAGTTGCCCTCTCTGGCAAGAGCTAGGAAGATTTCTTCGGAGATCCCTGATTCCTGAGTTCTGACCATAAAGTGACCAGAAGCAGGAATGAAACAAGTTTGATTAAGAGGACAAGTGACCCAGGTGTCCTTGAAACACTGGACTCTTTTGAGAATCAGAAAGACTGGCAACTCTACTCAGATTGTTTCTCAGCAAATATAAGAATACAAAGCTTAAGGACGAGGTCACCAACGTGAGGTCAATTCAGAACCCATGGAAACGCGAAAAGAGAAACCTGCTTTACAAAGCCATTCTGTGATCTCCACAGCACACTGTGGCAAGTGCTCACTCCCATCTCTTTCATGGTGCATACACAATAAAAATAAATAAAATTCAGTAACTACTGTTGTGCTCACTCTTCCCCTCTTCCTCAGTTTCATGGAGTGATATATTTTGGATCCCTCCCAGATAAGTTACAGGAACAAAAGATTGAAGATATCATAGTTTATAGAATCAAGACAGTCACAATTTGTAATCATACCATTTATTCACCATAAACTTTTGTGTGGGAGTACTGGAAATTTAGCCCAACATCTTGTGCAAACTCTACAATTGAACTTCTGCTAAGTAATCTCACCAACCGCTTCATACACAGACTCTTAGGTGTCCAAAATCAGTCAGTTCACCGGCCTCATGGGCAGCCCCATTGAGTGTATGTGTTTTATTTGGGATTGGCCATCTCTGTCGTTGTTGATGTTTTTCTGGCAAAAACTAATGGGAAAAAATGAAACTCTATTCCCAGAAGAGCTCAAGTATTTAAAACAAAATCCAAGTTTTCAAAAGATGACAGAGACTTGATGCTTAAACCAGTGCCAGTAAACCCCAGCTCTTGCATAGTTTTAAAATATGATTACATAAAAAAGATAGATTTTTTACATATATATATATATATATATATATATTATACACACACACACACACACATAATCTCATGCAACATTTACTTCAAGAAAGAATCCTTTCTTGCAGTTTTCTGACTTTGCTGCCTAAATAATCTTTGGAAAGCATAGAACACCCAATCCATCAATAACACTCTCGAGCTTAAGCCTATCTACAAACTCAGCTCAGAGCTCCAAACAACACTGTCTGCCATGTGGTTCCCATTTCAGAAGTAGCACCCACTTACTTACAGAGATCCCCCCTTACCTAACCCCTCTGCTGTTTAAACTGCATCTGCCACCACATTCCAGATCAAGATGCTTTCATTTCCACGATGCTTTCTCCCAGATGCTAAGGGGAAATCCAGCAGCTTGGTGTTTCCCAGCATTGCTGCCCACCCTGATTGGCTCTGTCTTGATCTGCTTATCTGGTAACATGTGTCTTCAGATATGGGTTCTCTGCAGCAAACATAACTAAAGTAAGCAAGGTATTCTACTTGATTATTCTAGTTTGCAATCTATTCTCTCTAGTGATGGGTAGGATGAACAATGTTCAGAGTAGATACAATGCTTACCCCATTGAGCACCACAATGTTATCACCTCAGATGCTTCCAAGATGCCAACTGTACACAGTGGCCTAGACAATGGACCATGAGACAGCTGTGGCTTGGGATACTTCTGCTCCATGGCTTGTTCTGTCTATAAAGGTAGAAGCTCTTTATATGTTGGGATGAGGGATTGGTCCAGATGAACTCACACACTGTCAGCAAGGGTCCCAGGAATCTTCTTGTCTCTGCTTTTAAACCACAGGGAAGTAAAAAGTGGAAACAGAAAAAAAAGACAAAATCTTTTAATATTTTATTAAATTTTTAAAAATTGCTCCTTTGTGGTTAATACTTTTGTGTTATATTAGAAATTTTAAATCATGCTCACAGCAGTCTACCCTGTTATCTCCCTTGGAGCTTAACAAATATATTAAATAAAATTCCCTCCTATGTACGGTGCTTTCCTTCAAGTCTTTTCTCTGTGCAGCTTTAATTAGATGGACCCACCCCTTTAATATTTAATACAAATTTATTTCATGAAAGCAAAACTTAATCCACTTTGAGTTGTTGGCTGGTATGCTCACACATGGTACTAACTTTTCTTCATTATTTTCTTGCTATTGTGTAAAGTATTTACAGTTAGTGCTTGCTTGACCTTTGGACATATTTTTAAGGTTCTGGAAACTCAACATGAAGCTATTTGAAACATTTATTTTTCTCATTGGATGGTGGGGTGCTTTTTCTTTTGTCATGATGCTGAACTGGCTAGGCAGCAACAGCATTGTATTTAATATTCAGAAAATGCAGAGTAAAAACTACCAGTCTTTATTTTCATGTTTGTCCAAGTTCATTATCGGATAATTCGTGTGTTTTTACCAGAGGCAAATTGGAGAAAGTCTTTCTCAACTGTAAAAAGAACCTGTGCTTCCAACTGCTATTTTTCTTTCTGATTTCCTTTCTTCTCTCAATGGCTGACTACAGGGCAGGTCTTCCTACTCTACATATTGTCTAACCTTGGTGTTTAAGATGTGTTCTCTCTCTCTCTCTCTCACTTTACAATTTTTTTTCTAACTCTTACTCTTCACGAGGAAGCCAGAAGTGTGACAGAAAGGTGTGATTTTTAATTTACACCAGAGTCTTGCAAATAATGACTTTTCACACCCTGCAATTGCTGCTTACCCAGGGAGGAGCTTTGTGGCTACTGTTTGTTGAAGCAAATGAAATCCACTGTTGAAACTGGAAAGGGGTTCTTCGGTATTTAACCCTTGTTTTCAGTTTTTGCAGTCAGTGTTTGTGGGTACTTAGGGATATGTGGCCCATTACTTTGAAGTTTCTTGTTTCCTAGGAAACTGCTTTTGAAGGCTGTTACTGCCCATTTTTCTTGAATGTTGGGTACATCTTTGTTCTTCCCAGTGGTGATTATTTTTCTGATGTTGGTAACTATGATTTACTTAAAAACACAAAATTAAAAACTGCAAAGATGTTCACACACACACACACACACACACACACACACACACACATCTCTGTATTCCAATTCCACCAAGGGGACCTTTTCACTTTGTCTTTACAAAATAGTTGGTATCATACAGCAAAACAATAAATCATCTGGAATAAAAGTCAACACTGAAAATGATGCTGAAAGGTTAAAATATTTTAAGACTGGTTTTGCTTTTGTTTCTATTAACTCCTTAGAAGTCTCCTGGGTTGAATTATAAAGGCAGAAAAAACGCTTCCTAGAGGAAATTGAAAAATTATGAAAGGTGGTAGACTGGGCTATTGGCACAAAGCTAGTGGGGTAGTTAGGAGCGACCCATGCAAAGTCTGTGTTCGCTTCTTTCATTTAGGCAACATTAACATCTTCAGTTATTTCCTAATTTAATCTGCCCAACTAAATATATATACACACATATATATATACAGATATATGTATATATACATATATCTCTATATCTGCATATATGTATACACATGTGTATATATACATATTTGTGTGTATATACATATATATTATAACTGGTAAAGCTATAGATAGATGATAGATAGATAGATAGATAGATAGATGTGTTACAATAATGTAATAATGTTTGGTACCATTTGAGAGCATACTCCAGTATGTAGGAAAAATGTTGGAACAATGGGAGAGTGGCACATGAGGCTAGTTTCCCTTGAGAAAAGAGTTTGCCGCTAACCCAGAGCTATGAGGACAGTTGGACATCCATCTCTTAGCTGGGAGCATCAAGGGGTTAAGCCACCCTGGTTTTCATGCCAGTCAGACTTTTATGTGATCCTTCCTCCCTTCTTCCCACCCCTCTGTAAATGTCAACCACTTCCTGATGATTTCACACCTTTCTGTTCTTTGTGAAGAAACCTGGGTGTTAATGGTACAGGATTGGGTACCATTGTATGCTCCGGCTGGCTGCTAGTTAAGCTGAGGGATGCCTGCAGAAATCAAGTAGGAAAAGGTGAAGAAATGAGACTAGGAAATAGGCTCAAATCTACCTTTAAAGCAACTATTTGATTTATTAGCAACTTTTACGGGTTGTATTGTAAAAACATTAATTTTTTGAAAAGCCATGTATTGAAAGGAGTTTAGCAGAGGAGAAAGCTGACTGTTTAAAAAACTAATCAAAGACTAATAATCAGGGAGGAACGGAGGGAGGGAGGGAGGAAGACAGGCAAGCAGGCAAGCTATCTCCACTTTTCAATCTACAGGTGTACTGACAAGAATCCGGCAATGGAAACATGGTCAGTTGATCAGGTCTGTGAATGGTTGGTGGAGAAAAACTTAGGTGAGCTAGTCCCCAGGTTTCAAGGTAAGTTGTTTGTAAACTTTGAGTGGTTTTATCTGAGCCATGCAGTTGCAGGTATGCTCTGTTGGGAGAACTGCTTCTCTTGCCTAGGCTCTGCCTGTTTGTTACTGAGGAGATGTTCTGATGAGGAATTCCCTCTCTTTCCCACAGACTGGGGCAGTTTCCAGTTTACCTATCATCCTCTAAAGAGAATGCTATTTCCAGATGATTGCAAACTCTTGGAAGTCACATTTGATACAGACTTTGTGTGTTACTTTTGTCTTACATAATCACTCGTGTTTCATACAGTATGGGTTGTGCCGATGTTAAATAGCAACTAGGAGGTATTATAAAAATAGTTTCCCCAAAAGACTTCTATTTATGTTGGCTGTTAAAATTGGCCTGGAGGAAGGGCATTAATGTGCAAACAAACAAAGTCTTTATTGGTACTGTGTTCTGGTGATTTCTTAGCAGCAGGCATCAGTTCAATTCGGAACTATGGAGTATCAGAGCCCTGACAGATAATGCTGTGGCTGCCATCTCTAGCTTAGATGATCCTTTTCATACCAGAACCAGTTTTATCTTCTTTCTGTACCCATGTTTTCCTGGAAAGTGATATGAAAGTTCATTTTCTTTTTCCCAGAGGAAGAAGTCAGTGGTGCTGCACTCCTGGCCCTTAATGATCGGATGGTACAACAACTGGTAAAGAAAATTGGACACCAGGCTGTTCTGATGGACTTCATTAAGAAATACAAGCAGAGCAATCAAGGACTAAAGCCCACGGGAGGCCCCACAGAGACATCCCTGCTGACCCGGGCACAAGAGGCCCCTGAGTGAGTACACAAGAGAATGGGCTTGGTTTTCATTCCCTGTTTTTGCATGGCTATTGCCTCATGACAAAGAATCAAAGCTTTGAAAACCGTGGGCAATTTTCAGCTACATGGTATGCACAGAGTTTCTAATTTGACCAGTTCGTATGAAGAATGGAGTCAGAACTTGTTGTTTTTCTTTCCACTGTTTTTGAAAAACCGACTGTGGTGGTTAAGGCAATCCTGCAGGCATGAGGTTCGCATGGTATGTGGTGTGGAGCCCGCAGTAGAGATGCATGGGTTAAGTGTAGAAATGGGCTGAGCTGCTGTAACTGGACTACCACAAGGACCTGTGGTTGGTCCTCTGACTTGTACCAAGCTCATTTGTGTGTCTATTTGCCTAGGTCTCTCTGTGGTAACTAATTTATACTTTTCTCAAGGCCTTCACAATAAAACTTGCTAACCCCTTTGCCATGATTGAGCTTGATAATTCTTTGAAAACTAACCATAAAATAAGGAACACCGTGACAGAAACACAAAGAAATCATGTGGAAATTCAGTGTCAAATAGAAGCTCTAAAGTTTGGAGGGTGGCTGTGTTTGTTTTTAATCTCTTGACTCTGTAATGGAAAGGAATGGTAACAAGGTTCCTCAATTACAATGTTCATTTTTACAAATCTATGCCTCAAGATCCTTTCAGACATTCTGATATAGTATTTCCATATCTGAGACTGGGCATGACTTTTAAGGTTAAATATTGACTGATATGTTGGAATCGTGGCTCGAGTCTGAACAGACCACACCAAGTCAAAGCAGTTTCAAGAGGCAGAGGTTTACTGGAGACAAAGAGGAGAAAGAGAGAAAGACAAGGGGGAAAGGGGGGCAAAAGTGAGGAAGGGTCTGCCTTTTATTTAGGCTGTGACCTAACCTGGTCGCAGGTAAGCATGGGAAGTGGACTATGGGAAGATATGTGGTTGCCATGGCAACAGATGTCACTTATGTGTGACATTTCTGAGTTTGGAGACAATCTGCCAAGCTGGTTCTTGGTACCAACATTGACTAATCACCATTCATTTTTTAAAATGTGATATTGGATGGTATCATTTTATTTTTGCCTTTTCTGAAATTAGACATGTAATTATAAATATTTCTCTCTTCTTTGATAAACAATATAACATTAGAGAGACTTGGCTTAAGTAACTTGATTTCTAGAGTATTTGAATTATTTAGTAGCCATGAAGGCTGAGTCTAGGTTGGGCTGAAGATGTGGACATGGTCAACTCGTAATTCCAGGAATTGAAAAGTTGAGACAGAAGGATAGCTGCAAGTTTGAGGCTAGTCTAAGGTACAGAGGTAAATGTTGTCTTTAAAAGATAATAATAACAATAGTTATAAAGGAAGTCAGAGCAGAAATTCTTCCAAGCATTTTATTTGAAGGATTTCTTTCATGAACAGTTGCAGCAGGGTCTTGGGTTTGTGACATTTGTGTGAAGTTCCCACTGTAACCTTCTACTCCTTTCTAGCAAAGGGGAGGGGTGAGCTTCTGCAGTGTCACTTCCCAGAGCTTTTGGGTGGCTAGAACTATTGGCTGGAATCTTGCCTTGGGCATAGCACAGAAGAAAACTGGCAGCCCATAAATCTACTTGTCTGCTCTGTAACACAACAGAAGTGGTTGGACTGCCAAGAGCTAGGGACTTCATTCTTGGTTTTACTGTGTGAGTTGGACTCATTCTGTTCCATGTTTCAAAGTCTTGTTTCTTTGTCTGCACATCAAGAAAGTCATGGCACTCTGAACAGCTTGAATTTACAGCATGAAACACTACAATCTTGGGGCAAATCTGCCCTCCCTTTACCAGACCATCACAGTCCTCTGTCAACTATGCAATTTTCTTAACCAGGTTATGACAACTAGTTTCAACTGTAGCCAAGACTGGGCATTCTGGTAGCCCAGAGATTTATGAATGTTAGGTTTCTTGCTTTAGCTAGCAAGTTTGCCTTTAAGGGTTTGTGTAGTCTTGTATTTAGGTGAAAGTATTCTGGTATAAAATCTCAACTTGCTTATTAGTTATATTTGCCAATGACATTGTCATTTGAAAATATGTTGTCAGTTGAGGATGATAATAAACAGACATGAATACATACCATTGAATGAAACATGTAGAAAATGTTTAATAAAGACAGGAAATTTAATGTAACCCTACAGTTACATAAACACATGATTTCAGGTCCCTGTTACATTTGCTACTAATTAACCTTGGGCATATATTTGACTTTTTACTATTTTTAGGTTGACCTTAATCAACTCTAAAATGAAATATAGAATAAGTTATTCTTTTAGCCCATTATTAAGAGTCTATAATAGAGTTAGATCAGAGAGAGCAAATGGGTTTTAACTTTGATAAAATTCCATTCAGTGGTTGCCTGATATACTATTTTTTCAAAGAAACATCTGAACAGAAAGCAGCCACCTCAGAACTGCACAGATAACAAGAATGTGTGGCTTGCAGTTGCTTCTTGATGGTTGTTTTTATTGGATCTGGTACTGAGGTACATATTCTGACACTATTATTGTATAACCTGTGGCCATGAGCAAGCTGCCTTCCATTCTGGATTCCTGAGTTTCCTCAGTTGAATGTGATGGAGGGTGGATGAAGAGATTTTATGGTAATAAAATAACTTTCCCTTGAAAACAGGAGGGAGTGGAGGAGAGATCTGACACAGTCAAGCGCTTGTCTTCACTGGAAGACTATTAACTGAGAAACACAGACTTTACTTCATAAAAGAAAGTTTCATCTCAATACCATTTAAAAATATACCAGATAGTATATCAGATCAAAAGCTGGGGTGATGGCTCAGTTGTGAAGATTGAAGACATGAGTTCATTATACAGCACCTACATGAAACAGCAGGTGTAGTGGCAAGCCTTATACTGGGAAGATGGAGAAAGGCAGACACTTGGGGCCCACTGTCCAGCCATCCTAGAAAAATCAGCAAGCCCCAATTCATAAGACAAGGTGGATAGTTCATGAAGAATGACATCTAAGGTTGACTTCTACACACACACACACACACACACACACACACAAACACACACCCTCTGCCAGACAGCAAACTGATAAAGGCAGTAAGGTGAACTGGCATCAGTCTACTCCATAGAGGAGCACTGTGTGGGTGAGGTACGGGGTCTTCTTTGCAGCATTCTTAGTCATGAGTCTCATGTGAGCTTGGATAGGATGAGGATGGGCTGAAGCTTCTCTTTCTAACATCATGAGATCAATGGATATTGCTTCTATTTAACATCCTATGACTATCACACAGTTCTTCCACTTTGCTACAGGCATGAGCAAAACCCCAGCCCTGCCAACTATGGGGACCAGACATCTTTGCATCCAGCTATTCTTGATAATAAACTCATTGACCAAAGAGTATTGAAGCAGAGGTGAGACAGCAACTTTTTAATATTTTAAACTCAAATGATGTTTGTCTTTATTTTTTATGAGGTTTCATGTGTTTAAATACACTGTCATTTAAAACATTTTTGTTGTCTTAGAAAGTAAGCTTTTATCAAGTGATGGAGATGCTGGGTAAAATATCGATGTTGAATTGACAAAGAAGTTTTGATGATGTTATACATTTCTTTCAACTGTTCATTTGTAGGTGGGGAAAAGTATATTCATTCATCATAATCTAACCAAAGTAATTTGGAGATAATATCCTATAGAGTTTGAATTGAGTTCAATCTTTGGTTTTGCCTTCCATTTTATGGGCAGTTTTAACTTAACTATTCCAGAGAGAGGAACTGTTTTGCTAAGCAGTTCCTCGGGTATCCTACCCTGGACCTGACACTGTGATACTTCAGTGTTTGGGTTCCATTGCACCAGGGGGGGAAGGGGGGTATAAACTATGGATCTGGAGAATGACATGTAGGAATCCAGTGCTCGGACAAAACTGAAGAGGAGTAGCAGGTAACAGGTGCCTCAGCATCTTTCTCTTGCTTTTTACAGTCACCCAGCCCAGGTGGTCCATGCATCTACTATGCATGAGAAGAGTCCCTGCAGAGTAAAACATTTCCTCCAGGTGTGGAGGAAATATTCAAAACAACCAATCAGACTAGTGTGTGTGTGTGTGTGTGTGTGTGTGTGTGTGTGTGTGTGTGTGTGTTTGTATGTAACTGTGTGTCTGTATATGTGTGTGTGTGTGTCTGTGACTGTGTATGTGTGTGTGCATCTGTGTGTGTGTCTGTGTGCATCTGTGTGTGTGTGTGTGTTTGTCTATATTTGTATATGTGTGTCTCTGTATGTATCTGTAAGTCTAAGTCTGTGTATGTGTCTGTGTTTACATGAGTATGTGCATGCGTGTGTGCGTGCATGAGTGTGTGTGTGTGCGTGTGTGTGTGTGTGTGTGTGTGGTATGAATATACATAGATACTTACATACATACACATGCATGCACATAAACGTATGCACACAAACACACACACACACACACACACCTTCAGGTACATTTGAATGCAAGAAGCAACAGTTCATGAAAACTAAAGACAAAACAGGATTATTATAAGAAAGACAAATAACAAAATCTGAGGCAGAATCCTTAAGTTCCCTGAGCTTTGAGGACCTGGTTCCAGACTTTCCTTCGTTTTTGCGCCCCTGCCTGCCTCCTTCCTTTGCTTTTCCTTAGAAGGATGCACTTTTCTGCCAGTTATGGATGCTCTGCCCCCTCTGTACTGCCTCACCCCAGCAAACTCCAAAGAAATTCTCTCTGAAAATAGGTTATATCTCCAATACCAACTGACCCATTTATTCAATATTGTTTCATTCATGTATCTGGGGAAGAGAAACTAACAGGTCCTGAATAGTCAAATATGGTCCTATAGACCGGGGTAGGACAGAAGATGCCTTTACCTCATGCTTTATCTCAGACTGTGATGATACCAGCCAGCCATGCAAAATAAAATAACTAAAGGCATCATCTATCTTTTCCTTCTGTTCTTCTGCTGTTCTATTCCCTTAATAGTAATGTATCAAGTGCCTCTTAGATGTCTTTTGTGCTAGGCTATGTGATCCCCTCACTTGCCTACCTGACTAAAACCTGTCCATGCTTTAAAACAGTGGTTCTCAACCTTCCTAATGCTTCGACCTTTTAATATAGTTCCTCATGTTGTAGTTACCCCCAACCATAAAATTATTTACATCTCTACTTCATAACTGTAATTTTGCTACAGTTATAGACCATAATGTAAATAGCTATGTTTTCCGATGGTCTTAGGTGACCCTTGTGAAAGGACCATTGGAGAACCAAAGGGTTTTAGGCCCACAGATTGAGAACTGCTGCTTTTAAACTGTTTAGCCTCCACCCTGTGACATCCAGAACATCTAGGTTTTGTCTTTCTATAAACAGTGCCTTCTCTGTAACGCCTGTCCTGCTTACAAAAGTAGACAACGACCTTGGTCTATTAAAGTCTATATTCCCTCCTCAGACCACAAAAACTACAGAGACAGTGACCACAACTTATTATTTTATAAACAGAATTTATCTTAGCTCCTGGCACCTCAAAATCCAATCAAACTTTCAAAATTGAGCTGATGAAGAACCAAAGAAAGACAATAGACTTTTGGGAGATATGATATATGTTTGAATAGCCATAATTTGGTTTTTCAACCTTTTGAGTCATTCAGTACCAAACATGCTGATCTTTCCCATTAACTCATAACAGGCAATAAATTCAAAGGTATTTGCCCACTGGACTTTCATGACGCCAACTGCTTTCAAGAAGTAGGAACAGGCTACAGAGCAAGTGCTGATTTGCGGGCTCAGTTCCCTTCCACTTGTCTCCCCAAAATTATTTCTGTCACTACCTGAAATATAACACCACATGGCATCCATGAGGACTCCGTAGGGTCATAGCTAGCACCTGCACCTGGTATTTGCCACCAGATCCCACAGAGGCACCCGAGAATCTTGGGGATGTTCCCCCAGCTTCCCCCTGCGAAAGACATGTGCTGTCCACAGAGACTATCTGCACATGAAAGGGGAAAATTGGATCTCAAGAGGCTTGAGATTCACCTGACTTTGGCTCTGGGAAAGGTTGTAGTTAAATAAGTGTATGTCCCAGGGGAGCTGAACACCGTGACACTCCGATGTAGTAGACTTCTCCTGGGTGACATGTGGTTGATTCTGTGCTTGTTAATGAATGGTTTAAATACCTTTGTAGATTCAAGGACCATTAGGAGACATTGGCATCATTTGTTAATGATGTGCTGGGAATGTTTTCTTCTTTCTTTTTTAATCTACCCCAACTGTTGGTTTCTCTTGCAGTGCCCAATAAGGCAGGAGATCAGATAAACTGAGGTTTCCTACATGTTGCTTTAAAGACTCTCCACTTGAACTTTAAAGACATGGGCAGAAGCTCCTTCTGCCTTGGGGCATAATTACAAGTTAGTCATGGTTTCATGCATATTTACGGATTGTTTCAATGACTTTTCTTGTGGTCTGGCTACTGCTGTGCGATCAAATAGAATGAACTTCTGTCTCCACTCTGCTAAGCAAACATCAACGGGCCCTCAACATTTCTGATATATTATTTGTAGTTATTATCATGTGTGTATTTCCGACAAGAGAGCAACACAGCTGTATGTGCAGTCTACCCCAGAATGTAATAAGGGAAGGGTCAATGAAGCTAGGTTAGAGTTCTTCAGTACAGGTTCTGATCAGATGTGCAGTGCGTCTTCTCAGCAATGCTGCTGAATGAAACCAGGGCAACGTGAGCACTACCACTTTGCTACATCTCAGTTTTGTGATTAGCATTCTCAGCTCCTGTATGCTTCTGCTCTCTGCTCTGTTGGCCAAGAGCCATTGGAGGTGAGGACTAGAGACTAGTCATCCCTTCGGAGTGTCAGCAAATGTTCACTATTTAAGGGAACAAGTACTTTATGCACTTTTTATGGTTCCTTTTTCACTGGGGCAAATCTGTGTGACCAGATGAGAACATTCAAAAGGCTTGAAAAAGACCCTAGTGGCTAAAGGGCAGGTCTTGAGGCCCACTGCTATGCATGGTGCTTCACACACAGCTCTCCAAGGCAGAGGAGCTGAGAGAGGGGTAAATATAAGTATTATATTAGCATGTTAACCCTTTGATGGCAGGGTTAGCAAGGCTTGGGACCAGGAACAAGCAAATAATTAAGAGCTTAGCTTTGGAGCCTGGCTTTGTCATTTAGCAGCTGCGTAAGATGTTCTCTGGAATAAGTGGGCCTGTATTCATCAATGAATAGAATGGTAAATGGTGTGTTATGTGAAAAGTTCTTAGGACCTGAGGCACACAGTTGGCATTCATAAGCTTCACGTATCACTTATATTATCTAGCAAGCAGTGGGTCTAATGAGATTCAAAAGATTCTGGTCTCAGCTCTCACAGGTTGTGGTCCCAGGTGGAAAAACAAGGTTGCACTGGGATGCTTGGGCAGCCAGGCCTCCTAGGACTCAGGATCTAGGACAGAAGAGGCATCTTACACTGGAAGGTCTGAAAGTTGTGGCAGAAAACAGGACAAGGAGTCCTATGGGCCAATGAGAGGAAGAGAGAAGTTTCCAGACCTCATGGACAGACCTTGATAACAGTACAATGGCATCAGAGAACACACAGGAGGTACACTGCCATATTTAGCTACTGAATTGCAGGTCAGTGGAACAACAGAATCTCTGAGTGGGTTCACAGGCTCTCCTACCCAAAGGTCTTTGTTTGAGACCTATCCTGGACCTATTACCCAGGAGAAACTTCCAGTGTAAAAATCATATAACAATGACTATGAAGGAGCCTACAGATAATACATAAATTTACCTGGTAAACCTATAATTCTCTGTGTAATATCTATTTCCACAAAATAGGAAATACTTAAGACTGCTAACCTAAGTCAGGATTAAACCATCAGTCATCCCTTCAATATGCCAATGTTTCCTGAGTGCTTGTTGTATGCCAGGTATTGTTGGAAGCATTGAAGAAGCAGCAGGAAGTGACATCTGCTTCACTGATCTCATATCTTACTGGGCTACACAGTCAGCTATAGTCAACCGGAGCTACACAGAGAGATCCTGCTCCAACTCCATCTCAAAACTAAGAACAAATAAATTGACAAATAAACTAATGGTAGCTAATTCTGAGCCAATGTGAATAACTACAACCCAGAGCACAAATCCAGGTTACTCTGAGTGACAGGCTCACTGTGGAAGATGTTATGGAAAATTTAATAACCGAACAAAGAAAAACAACTAGGTGGGCTACACAGAGCAAGATAATCTCATCTGTAGGTTTTAGGTGTCATGACAGTCTTGTCTTTAGGACTGTTGGAAGCCAATGGTCTGCTAACTTTAATAATGAATTCCAAAGGTTTTACTTAATAGTCACAAGATGTTCAGGCAGACAGAAAAGTTTGTAACAAATGACTGTGAAGGAGACTTATCTAACAAAGTTTGGCTCCAGGTCTGCAATATTCAATTTCACTCCTGTAATCATGAAGTTCTCCTCACTTAGCGAGTCCTTGGGGTTTTCAACAGGTGTGAGGGCTCTTCAGACAAAATGAAATTTCAAATCAGAGCTCCTGTGGGATCTGCTCATTCTGCTCAGTCCCTGGGGAGCATGAACTTTGTCTCCCTTCCATCTGAGGTGCAGTATTAGTGCTGCTTCTGGTGGTGGTGACACTTCTCATCATTGGCTTCTGGTGGATGACTAGTTCATGGCTCCCTTGCCACATGTGGGATGATCTAAGATAACGGAAACAGGTGTTTCGAAAGTTGTGAATTTTGTGTATTTAGCCACAAGTTTCTAGAAGATTTTCTATCTATAATAGCAGGATATTGGTTTTGGTTTTGGTTGTTTGTTGTTTGTTTGTTTGTTTGGAGACAGGGCCTCACATAGCCCAGGCTGGCCTCAAATTTGCTCTTCAGGGAAGGATGCCCTTAATTCCTCTACCTTTGTCTCCCAAGTGCTGGGTTTATAGGCTTCCAAAATCATGGCCAGCTTTTACATCATTTTATGTTTAACATTTCTTTCCTTCACACATTCCTAAATTTTTCTGGAACATAGTTATCACAATCCATTCCACAGAGTGAGGGCAGAATGTTACTGCAACCCCTGGCCACAAAGACCTGGCTTTGGACCTGGTGGTTCAACCTGCACACAGGGCAAATGATGTAAAATATATAAAATGGATTTACTTTCATTCTTACATTTGAGCCAATAATGAGGTGAGAGCTGTTCTCTGTCTCTCCCTTTTCACAGCAATATTTATAGAAAGAATGGGAACACACACACACACACACACACACACACAGGTACACATGAGATTTAGCTTAGCTGTAAGATGAACTGGGAGGTCACAAAAATCACAATTAAGATTCTTGTTACAACTTCTTACAACATAGGGGCCTGGCCTTCAGTGATGGGGACTTTCTTGGCTCTCAGGGCAATATTCCCTATGGATCTAGAAAAGAAAAGAATGATTTTTAAAATCCTGATTTGCAAGGGGTTCTGTTACACAGTACAGAAATCAAGATAGGGAAGAATAGTTGCAAGTCCACGGGTCGGCAGGCAGCGTTGTTAATTGAGCTGAGGAAGCACACAGTAGGGCTACCAGAGTGGAGATGAGCATCCACCTTAGGAGAAGCTTAAACTAAGCTCAGAAGAGTGAGTGGGAGTTAGGGCTAAATAGATAAATTAGCATTTCTTTCCTTCACCCTGGAGTGAGGCATCCCAGATTTTTTTGCAATGCTATTTTAAAAGCAGATCTCTGCTAATAGATACTTGAAGTTACACGATCTAAGCCCAGATTAATGTGGGAGCATAAACCACCACCATGAGAAGTAGATGATACAAAAATACAGTGTAGGAAAATTTCATCACAGCTGAAGATGAGGAATAAAGATGAAAGATGTCAAGGCTCAACTTTCTAAGAGGAAGGCGCATGGTAAAAGCAACAAGAAAATCGGACATTGTGTTAGCCACAGCAGTTATCGTAGGCTGAGTAGCTTGCACAGCACTCATTTATATTCTGATTTTAGAGTCTCAGATTTAGGATCAGAGTGGTGACCAGTTTATTCTCTGATAAGAACCAATTGGTGCCCTACAGATGGCCACTGTGTTGGCTAGTTTCATGGCAACTTGACACAAACTATAGTCATGTGGGAGGAGGGAGCCTCAGTTGAGAATATGCCTCCAGCAGGTGGATTTCTGAGTTCGAGGCCAGCCTAGTCTACAGAGTGAGTTCCAGGACGGCCAGGGCTATACAGAGAAACCCTGTCTCAAAAAACTAACTAACTAACTAACTAACTAACTAACTAACTAAATAAATAAATAAATAAATAAATGTGAGAGAGAGAGAGAGAGAGAGAGAGAGAGAGAGAGAGAGAGAATGAGAATATGCCTCCAGAAGATTGAGCTGTACGTAGACAAGCTTGAAGAGCATTTTTTAAATTACTGATTAATGTTGGAGAGCCCAGCCCATTTTGGATAATGTGATCTTCAGCTGGTGGATCTGGGTTCTATTAGAAAACAGACTGAGCAAGCCACAAGGAGCAAGCCAATAAGCAACACTCCTCTGTGGCCTCTGCATCAGCTCCTGCCTCCAGATTCCTGTCCTGTTTGAGTTCCTGCACTGGCTTCCCTCCGTGGACCCTGATTCTTTATATGCCAGCCAAATAAAACCCTTTGCTCCCCAAGTTGCTTTTGGTTATAGTTTCACCACAGCAATGGTAACCTTAACTAAGAGATCCATCTTCTCTCTGCTTTCTCACCTGACCCTGAGAAAGAAGATGCACTTCTGGTATCTCTTCATAAGAGAATAAGTCTCACTCAACTTCCTGGACCTCATCTAGCTCAAGATACTTGCACAGAGCCTGATCCCAAACACAGTCATGTCACTTAAAGGTTAGGGGTTCAGTATATGAAATCTAGGGAGAAGAGGGAAGTTCTATGATCAGAGCACAGATTAATGAGGGTATTAATCTAAGACGAGAGTCTAGTTCTTTTTTAAGATGATAAATTATTCAGATATATAGAACGAGAGGTAAACAGTGTGAAATTGTTGACAATATGAGGTAGAACATAGAAAAGAGAACATTGGGGATAGACAAATACTCAGCAGTTAACAGCACTTGGTGCTTATCCAGAGGACCCACCCTAGGTTCCCAATCCCTCCACTGAGCAGTTCGCAACTTGTAATTCCAGCTCCAGAGAAGCCGAAACCTCTTGGGTATCCACACACATGGGGCTTGGATACACACATACACATAAATAAAAATAAATCTTCAAAAAAGGAGTCTTGGTGACAGGAGCATTCTCAAAACAAGGATTGAATAGAGTTTAAAGAGAGGCAAGTTGAGGCTGCCTGGAAGCAGTGCTTGGAGTTTAAGTGGAGAGTTGAATACAAAATTGTTTTTGCTTACTTTTCTTATTCTTTTAACAAAAACATCATATATCAACCTTGCTAAGGGATGTGTTTGCTCCACTCAAAGAAAGAGTCCCTGTCCTGATGTAGCTAGGTCTCTTCTGCTCTCTAGAGATTCTCAGTGTTTTCGGCAAAGGTTTTTCCTAACAGACTGAGACTCCACTGAGCCTGTTCTTCACAGAAATAGCATTATCATCCTACATGGACCCCATTAACTACAGGTGGTCTGCTCTTGGGAAGGGCTGAAAGCTTTTTCATTCTTCTTACACATAGACAAAGTTAGAAAACCAATGAGCCTTTTATGAGAACTCCCATCTCATCATTTAAAAAAATTAATGCAAATTTAAAAGTGCAATGTTTCAGTTGGGCAGGTGAAATTACCAATAAGAACTAAGGATGATGGATAGGTCAATTTGCTTAACTCAATAATCTGCTTGACTCAATAATTCCACATTGTAAAAATATTCTATAGGTATACCATAGTATCATTTTAATCTCATAAATATATACTATACTACAATCATTATTTGTCAATATCTGAAACAAATTTGAAACTGTAGTAATGATACTGTCATTTGCCAAATTGCTGACTTTATTATAAATTTTATTATAAAGATATATTTTTATCACTGTATGAACTGAGTAGTTTGTAGGCAGTATGCTCTCAAACTGGTGTCACATTCACATATTTCAAATGGCTTGGGGGTTTATTTTATACCCAGGATTGAAAACTGAGCTGTTGGTGTAGTGATAAGCTTGTCAGAGAGTCCAAACTTAGAAGTCAAAAGAGAAATATTAGTGTCCTTTTAACCTGAGAGTCCATTCTACTCCATACCTAGTATGGGACAGCCTGCTGGTGCTATGCTAAACTCCAGCATGCTGAGAGTACTGGGAGTACCTTTAATATCACAGCACAGATCTAATTAATACAATGCAAATATAATTTTATAGAATACCAAAGGGAGGGTATGTGAAGGAGCTTCCCATAAAAAGAGAAGAAAAACCTTCTCCTGCTTCCCGAGTCCCACCTTCTATGTACATGCTTTCTGATAAAGCATGGCTTACAATGCTAAAGGAACTGTAGCTTGTGAAAGTGACTCTAAATTTTGTTTGAGTGACTAAATTCAATTGTGCCCAGAGAAGTAACCTACAGAGGCTCCTGTAAGAATGTCTCTGTTGTCTTGTACTCTGCTTGCCAGTCCCTCACCTCCATCCCATTTAAACCTGTTAGTGAACAGGGTTGACAGCCGCCGACTACCTTTGATTAGTGGCTGTTTCTAAATATTATGCTGGAGCTTTCTTTGCATTTGCACATGTAAGGGTCAACCTCTGATTTAAAGTTTCAGTGTGGTTCTGAAGCTCAATTTTACAAACAATCTTATCGATGCTTAACTCATATGGCATAAGATCCACCAATTTCAAGGGTACAGCCAGTTAATTTTAGTAAATGTTTAGCAGATTTTAATCAGCCATTATCACATTCCATTTCGTTGCCTGCAGCCTTTGGCAGCAGATGAGTGACATAACATTATAGTTTCCTGTTCCTTTGCATACTATCTTCCTGTGAATGGAGTAAAAACACCAAATCTTATTTTAGTGTAGAGAAATAGCTGAGGACCAACTGAATCAGGTGTGTCTTGTATTTTGCTACAGATAGCAGCAGAGCAGACAAGACTTTTCTTAACTGGGAACTAAGATTAATGTATTTGGCTTTGCTTGCTTGGCAAATTTGCAGTTTATCTTTGCTGTCAAGTATTCCGTTCGATTTTTAGATATGCATTACAACTTGGCTCTTCAAGATGTATGGAGTAATATTCTCTAACACTGGGCCTAATTTTAAAACCTATGTGATCATGACATTTCTTCTAGGATGGGAAGTATTTATGTGGTGTATTTAGGTGTCAGGGAAGTGGTTCAGAGCCTAGAGTTTTCAGAGCATAAGGAAATAATGTATTACATATAGATTTGAACCAGTAATTCACTCTTTGTCTTTTTATTCCACAGAAGAAATGTAAAACATGTTCTAGCAAGGCATAAAGCATTACAGTGGACTAAGTCCTACATCCTACCAGAGTTTCCCTATGATGTCAAGTGCCTGTTGGTGGAGCAGAAGCGCCCCGACCACAGCATGCGGATAAGGATCATTGAGTTTCTCCAGGCAGATATGACTAAGTACCTGGAAGGCTCACTGTGAGTAACAGTGAGGACTTGCTGAGTGGAGGAGGGAGCTGTGCTCAGCAAACAGTAGAATTTGTTGGGAACCATGTTTCCTTGGCTTATGGGGGACATAGTGAATAGAAGTTCAATATGTGCAGATTTAGAAGAGGGACTGGGGTTACTGTCTCAGTTGGTTAAATATTTGCTGCATAGCCCCCAACCCTGTATAAAAATGCAGACATGACCGCACATGCTGGTAACTATTGCTCTGGGAGGAATAGACATGTTGGTGCCTGGTACTCACTGGCCAGCCAACAAGAGACCCTGTCTCAACAGACAAGATAGAACACAGGGGAACAATGCTAACATAAGGCCTCCATATCTGCACACATGCACACACACACACACACACACACACACACACACACACACGGGAAGAGAGAACACACATTAAGACACACATACAATGCACAAACATATACATACAGCCTCCACACACATGGAGAGAGAGAACACACACACACACATACACACATACACACATACACTACACACACACATACTGGGGGAGAGAACACACACTAACATATACACACACATATACCACACACACACACACACACACACACGGAGAGAGAACATACACTAACACATACATACACAGAACACACACTAACACACACATATACCCCCCCACATACATACACGTATACCCCACAGACACATACAGGGAGAGAGAACACACCCTAACACACAACACATACACATACAGACATACATAGACATACACATACAGACACACATACGCACACACCCTGCACAGACACACACACACACACACATATGCACACTTATATACACACACTCCACACATACACACACACATACATACATACACACATACACCACACACACACACACACACACCACACACACACACACACACACACACACACACACACACATGGAGAGAGACAGGGACACCATAGTAAGAGAAAGTTTAGAAGAAACCTGTGTGTGCTTTAGAGTCACCTTCATTAGGGGCTGCTGGAAATGAACTCCATCTTATGTGTTGTGGTATACAGGTACCCCACCACCCAGCAGTACAACGATGTGGTCAATGCTCTGCTGCAGGCCCACCCTTTCCTGGATGAGGACGGCTGTGGCTTTGTAAGTGACTACATGGGCCCACCATCCCATTCATCTCAAGCCATTTGAGAGAAGAGCTTTGCATTTTCCACACTGGCTCTAACATCCTCATTTTCTGAATTTTTCTTTTATCTTTAAGATTATAATTATATCATTTATTCCTTGCCTCCCTCCAAACCTTTTAATATCCTCCTTGTACTTTCAGATTCATGGCCTCATTTTTATTGTTTTACATGCGTAATCATATATATTCCTAAATACAACCTGCTCAGTCGGTATGATACTCTCATGTATATGTTTTCAGGGCTGTTCACTCGGTATTGAATAACCAACTGCTGCTCTCTTTCCTAGGAAAGACTATTTCTTCCACTCTCAGAATTTCTTGGTTGCTTGTCGTTCTTTGTGTAGAATTTGTGTTCTCTCTCTCTCTCTCTCTCTCTCTCTCTCTCTCTCTCTCTCTCTGTCTGCTTCCACATCTTTCATTTCTTTGCCTTAGCTCTCTCTTCCTCTTGGCTTCAGCTGTGAGTCACCATCTTTCTGTCCCTTTCCTAGAGTCCTCTGGGAGATCCTGTGTGCCTGGGAGTGTCCAGGAGAACATGGCTACATCAGGGCGATAGATGATGGAGTGTTTCTTGCTTTATGATCTAATCTAAGGGAGGTTGTCTTGAAGCCCTTGAAAGGCTTTGAGGGCTTATCCTCATCCTCCCTCTCTACCTCTGCTGTCTGGATTAGGTAGACTCTGAGGATGCTCTACAAAACAGTTTCATGGTATCCTTCAGAAGCCCCAGAGATTCTGAGTTAAATGATGTGACGACAGATCCTGCTACCAAGGCTTTCAAAGGATAGCAGAGGCTCTTAGGAGAGCAAAGCTTGAGGACTATTGATCAAGCATGCTTAGGAACTGGGCATACAAACAAACATATTAGCATTTGTCAGGTTAGGGCAGGGGGACCAGGAGCTTGAAGGCAGCCTGGTGCTGTGTTGAGCAAAACAAGAGGGACATCTTCATGTCTTCATTGTAACAAAGGAAACATGCCTAACACTATTGAACTGTACACTTAAAAAGTACTTTAAAATTGTAACAAAGAGTTGAATGTTCAATGCAGGATAGTAGATGCAAGAAACAACCATGAGAAACTGTAGCTGTGAGTACCCGAAGATACATTGCTACTCTTGTATCTATTGTTATATAAATCCACTTTGGTAAACATGGTTAAAGTGATTCAGATTCTGTATCTTACTTCCTCAACTACATACAGGCAAGGAGCTTTCTCCTCTTTCCCCCAATCTACATCATTCTCTCCTTTTCTCTCCTTTTTCCCTTCTTGTTATTTTCCCATTTTTAGGTAAAGGCTTAATATATATGAACAAAGTCAGAAGATTGTAATGACAGAAGGCCTTAATGTGTCTCATTTACCCCCACACACACACACACACTCAAAACAGATGTGGCATTCCATATCTGGAAACAACAGCGAGTTAAGACTAGAATTCAGCCACTCTTGCTCACAAAGGATGCTACCATTTTAAAAAAAATTGTATTTCTGTATGTACAGGGTGCTATAAGCTGACCCAATTTTTCTCTTACTAAAAACAAAATAGTGTAACCAAGCAACAACAAAAATCTAGGGTTCTGACATCTCCAGTCATGATATTGTGGGTAACACTGACCCTCAGTACTTCTTCTACATCAAGATACAGTATAATGTTGGTCATCTGATCAGTGATGTGGTGTATAGAATTTCAGGCACATCTCCATCTCTGTAAACCCCATATCCTCAGCTTCAGTCTCTGACACTGCGCTATGTAGTTAGTAGCAGGGTGGTGTGTTTATAGTGAAGGTGAACAGATTGCTCCCCAAGCAAGATGCATCTTACCTGACATTCACATTGTTTCATATATTCCAGAAAGAATAGAGATACTTGAAAATAAATGGAAGTCTTTGCAGTGAGTCTTACACATATAAGCAAATAAATAGTAGTTTTAAATTCTATTCTCCATTTCTCTTCCTGTCACTCTTCCTCTGTCTCTACCACCACCCAACATCATTAAAAACAGTTTAGGAATGTTCTATCTCTGTCTCTCTGTCTCTCTCTTTCTTACTCTCAACTCAGTCAGTAAAGTGCTTGCCACATAAGCATGAGGACTCCAGTTTGATAGTCAACATTTCTGTAAATAGCATGATGATGCATGAATGCTTATGATCCCAGTGTTGAGAAATCAGGGACAAACAGATTGCTGAAGCAGGCTCAGCCTAGTCAGTAAACTCCATGCCAGTGAGAGAACAAGGTAGGTGGCTCCTTAAAAAACGACATCCATTGTTGACCTATGGCTGTCATATGCACATGTACACATATGATGCACTACACACACACACACACACACACACATACACACACACACACACACACACACACACACACACGCATACATACCATGCAGATTTGGCAGGAACGATCATGCTGCTCCATTTGGTAACTGAAGAACCTAGGCTAAGTAACCCTAAAGGGTTACTTATTGGAAGTTATTTGGTTAGTACACAGTAACTTTAGTACCAGAATCTGTGTCTTCCTAACCTAGGCTACAGAGGTTTCTAAAGATCAAGGACTGCTGGGACTTGAGCCATGAAACCAGCAATGGAAATAGCTAGATGCCAAAACTTTGACTAATGTTTTCTTGGTGGTTTCATTTGCTCACAAGAAGATAAAGTGGACTTGTTTGGTTGGGTTTGGTTTGTTGTTTGTTTTTGTTTTTGTCGCGCTTTGGTCTCTTAGCTCTAATTGAGGAACTATAATTTGAACACAAAGTAGTCAGGCTGAATCTAAGGATTGATTCACTGTCTCTATTATAGTACAATGAAAGGGTCACATACGAAGATAGTATTGTTCTAGCAGACTATGCGAGGCTCTTAAAGACTGATTGGCCTTATTATTTTATACAGCTTTTATGGAAACGAGCCCTCAAAGATCGCTTTAAATATGTTCGAAGACCCATAGAAGATGATGAACAAGTGATGAGAAATAAGTGTAAATTTGGACACCGAAGAGGCCAGACAAGGAAGTCTCTTGCTGACATACAATCGAACGAAATTAAAGTTGTGAAGATAAAAGTAAGCCTGAATCCTAAACACTCTGACAACTTTGGCTGATCAATGACATGACAATTAATTATAGCATGAAAGCAAAGCGAGACACCCTTTAAAAGTTACCAGTAAAATCAATGGTTTGCATGGCTGACGTAATGTTTCTTAAAGGGTGTCACTAACCATGTGGATACGAAGATGTTAGTATACCTGACTATGTTCTTCACAGCCGTCAAAGAAATGAGAAAAACCTCTTAGGCTCTGATTTCTCGAACTGTCTCTCATTCTGCACTGCACTTACAATTTTCTTTTCCTATTAGTTTTTGGAATGGCTCAGGAGATCAAACTTGCTTCAAATCCTTATCTAGCCAAAAATGACCTTGAACTTCTGATCCTTCTACCTTTGCTTCCAAAGTATTGGGATTACAAACCTGCATCATCACACCTTCTTGCTCCTCATATTACTACGGAAAGCTGCAATCTTAACATTAATTTAGTTACGGATTTTAAATCCTAGAGATTAAACCCAGAGCCCTGTGCATGCTAGGCAAATGTTCTACTGAATTGTGCCCCTACACCTAGAACCATTTTAATGCTCACTTTAGGTGCTCTGCAGTCCCAAGATTCTGGAAAGGTAGTTATCCTTAAGAAATGGTTATCATAAGCATGGGTACAGAGCTCCACACTGGCTTCCCTCACCTGCTGGTTCAGAAGGCTTTCAACCCCATGCTGTGAGTAGATTCAAGCTGAGGACCAGGCAAAGCCTATAGACTCCTTCTCCACAAAGGAGAGCCCATGTGAGTCTTAACTAAAGTGTTCTTTAACTACTCAGAGCCCCAGATATTCTCAGAAAAACATTTCCCTGTTTAAATTACTAACTCCTAGCTATAATAATAGAGTGAACTCTTAGGAACACTGTACAAATTACTAAATATAGGAGCTCAATCTCAGCTGGGCAGTGGTGGCGCATACCTTTAATCCCAGCATTTGGGAGGCAGAGACAGGCGAATTTCTGAGTTTGAGGCCAGTCTGGTCTACAGAGTGAGTTTCAGGACAGCCAGGGCTACACAGAGAAACCCTGTCTCAAGAAAAAAGAAGAAGAAGAAGAAGAAGCTCAATCTCTTGCCTTCTTTCAATTACATTTTCACTTTAATCTATAGGAATATTATAAATTCTAATTCTTTACACATTTATATTTCAGAATGTGCATGATGTAAATATTCTATTTTTCATCTGTATCTTTGTTTATTATTAACAGAGTAAACCACTTGATCAGATCAGTTTTAACAGTATTTTTCTAAGAGCTCCAGTTCATGGATGTATGTTTAACATATTTTGTAAGCCATTCCAGCATCATGCACCACGTAAAGTTTCAGACAGAGGTTTATGTCTTAAATATTTTATTAAAACTGTAAATGAGACTTTCATGTGCTAAGTCAGTTAAGATACTATTAATTATACATCTCCTTTGACAAAATAACAAGACCACTGTAGTGAGGACGATTTTCAGAAATCTTGCTTGTACAATTCCAGATACACACTAAGACCACAGTGGCTATGGAAGCACACACTTGTAAGCACATTTGTAAGCACACTTATAAGAACACACTTAGGAAGCTAAGGCAGGAGGGCAGAACATTCAAGCTTAGTCTAAGCTATAAAATGAGGTATTAACTTTTGAAAACCAGAGAAAAATGAATTAAAGTTGTGATAAGATAGTTATATGTTTTTAAGAATTTTGAATATATTCTTAAAATGTCACTTTAGCAAAGAACAATATTACATTATTGCTGTGTGACACCTTTCCTGGGGAAATTTCACCCCAGACAACACTCTGGTGACAAAGTACAGATACTATCAGCATCTAACTTGGTGAGCCAATGAGTGTGATTGAGATTACTTACAGGAATATGCTTGAGGGGTTACTTACAGGAGCAGAAATGAAGAACAGCTGTATTATCGAAGCCTACCACATCCATGTGGGTGATAACTCACCAAAGCTGAGAACCTAGAGCTTATTGCACAACTTGCAGGTAGACAACTTATAGTAGCTCATTAGGGTTGGACAGTCTTCTTTTCCAGTGGCTTGGATGGTCTGAGCCTCCTCTTAGTAGCTCAGCATGTCAGCTGATCTCTACTTCTCCCAGGTAGGTAGATATATCTGAGCATTCCTCTGGGCCATCTTTACCTTTGAGGAAGGAGGGGCCTAGTGAATCTGACCAGCTTCAGGGACTTCCTGAGCTATTATGAATTGTTTACTTTCTATCTGAGAGAGCTCCCCTGCAATATAGGTTGTTTCACCTCTCATTATGACATCCTGTTGTATCCCTTCCCTGTAAACATTCTGTTTTAAATATGTCACCTCCACTTTAACACTGTATGTGTTAAGTTTTTTCTCTAAGATAGAAGGTTTTAACATCAAGGGTACTGCTACATAAGAATTGCGCATAAATTGGTTTCCTTCCTCAAAAAGCAGATTGTTACTACACTGAAAGTGAAGTTTCTTCCTAAGTGAATTAAAAATAAATAAATTTAGTTCCATCCTGCCACTTTTCCTCTGGTTCATATCACATTGAACCACTTTAGAACTGATAACTGATAAAGTTGAATAAATAGCAATTGTCCTCTGAGTTGAAACTTCATGTCTCCTGCAGTCAGAGGTCACCCTGAGAGGCACAAGTCTCTCTTGATATTTTTCTTTAGTTCATATAACATCTTTAAGTCCTCTTTGTACATTGTCCCTTATCAAAACACCTTAGAACTGTTTGGAGCTACAGTGTGTGTGTGTGTGTGTGTGTGTGTGTGTGTGTGTGTGTGTGTGTGTGTATGTGTGTATCTTCTCTTCTAGACCCTCAATGATACCTATATCATGGGATGGATCCCTCTAAGGTCTACACAGATGCATTGATTTAAAAAGAACAGGGAACTGAATTTTTCAAGACTAGGCTTTATTTTGTAATTAAACAGATTTTTACTTTCTTGCCATCTAAACTAAAAAGGAGATTGGTTATATCTAAGTAATGGCATTTTTCCTGGGAAGGAAATCCCACAGGAAGTATTTACTTATCTCCCCTTTTCAAATGGTGCTATTAATTGCTGTTTCCTTAAAGTCTGGAGCCTCTTTGTATGATTTTGTGTCATAAGCATATGATTAAGTCATAAGTTTTTAAGGAATGAAACACAGAATCCATGTATTTCTCTATATATTTTCTAGCTCCTGCAGTGATTAAAAAAAAGGTACGAACATGATTGTGGAAGTTGGCAAAACCTCAATATACTGGATTTATGTCATTGATTTTAGTACCTCATACTGATTGCCTAAATTACTTTCAATCACCACTTTGACTATCTTATAGCTCTCTTAAGGTTTGAACATCAAAGATGTTTGGTCTTAGATACTGTTGGGTAATTCTCATATTTTAAAAGTTCCTTGACTGGTACAATATGTCTACACTATAGGAAAAAATAAATCTATCTCACATGCTGTAGAGATGTAAAATGTTGGAGCAGGAGAGAAGCAGGAGGCCACCCACACGTTCTAAGGCAGAGAAGGATTGGTTCCCTCGAGGAAGGGATGCAGGAGGAGAAGGGATTGGTTTGATTTGATTGGTTTTCTGCAGTTACTGCTTTCTTTGGTGATAAGGCACAAGAATGGAAGGTATCTCAAGCAACAAGTGCGGGGTTCTTAGTCTTATCTCATGAACTGCCATGATCCATAATCCATAATCATTTGTGTGGCTCTGAACAGGGACCTCTTTTTCCTAGTCCTCACCTTCTACAGTCTCATAATTAAGCTCTGCACAAACTATGCTTTTTAGCTATAGTGCCCAAAGCAAGAGCAGCATTGGTGCCCTACCAATGGTACTTGAGTACCACAGCATCTGTGGACTTGAGTAGTACCTCTGATGGTCCACTAAGAACACGCCCACTGAACCTCAAGGCTAAGCTCACCTTGCCAGGATTCTAAGCTCCATCTCCAGACCACTCCCTCAAGAAGCTGAGTGTTTTGCCATCTTTAAAAATGTCTTTCCAACCTCCAGACCTCATGTTGCTGCTTGCCCAGCCTTGTATTGGTACAGCAGATATGCCACCACTTACTAAGCATTTGACTTTCGGTGTCAAAAGAAATAAGGTAAAACAAATGAAAGCCTGAGAACATGGTTATGGGGAGTAGACCGAGGCCACTAGGCTTGTACATTATACACTTCTGACCCATCTCTTCAGCTTGCTCACTCTCTTTTTAAATTCTATTTAGTTTCCTTTTTGTTCTTTCTTTTTCTTTTCTTTCTTTCTTTCTTTTTTTTTTTTTGATTTAGTGGATATTTTCTTTATTTACATTTCAAATGTTTTCCCCTTTCCAGGTCTCCCCTTCAGAAACCCCCTATCCCATCCCCCCTCCACCTGCCTATATGTGGGTGTTCCCTCCACCCACCCACCCACTCCCATCTTCCTACCCTGGCATTTCCCTACACTGGAACAATGAACACCTTCAGGCCCAAGGGCCTCTCCTCCCACTGATGTCCAACAAGGCCCTCCTCTGCCACATACATGGCAGGAGCCATGTGTACCTTTTGGTTGGTGGTTTACACCCTGAGAGCTCTGGGGAGTTTGGCTGGTTGACATTGTTACTCCCCCCATGGGGCTGCAAACCCCCTCAGCTCCTTCGGTCCCTACTCCAACTCCTCCATTGGAGACCCCATGCTCATTCCAATGTTGGCTGCAAGCATCTGTCTCTGTATTTGTCAGGCTCTGGCAGAATCTCTCAGGAGACAGCCATATCAGACTCCCATCAGCAAGAACTTCCCAGCATTCACAATAACATCCCGGCTTGGTGGCTGTATATGGGATATATCCCCAGGTGGGGCAGTCTCTGGATGGCCTTTCCTTCTGTCTCTGCTTCACACTTTGTCTCCATATTTCCTCCTGTATTTGTTTTCTTTTCTTAAATTGTACTTTACTATATATTTCTTAGTGAATGTGCTGGCCACTCTTATGTCAACTTGACACACAAACTAGAGTTATCTGAAAAGAGGTAGACTCAGTTGAAAAAAATGCTTCCATAAGATCCATCTGTAGGGCAATTTCTTCATTAGTGACTGATGGAGGAGGGCCCAGCTCATTGTGGATGATGTCATTCCTGGGCTAGTGGTCCTGAGTTCTATAAGAAAGCAGGCTGAGCAAGCCGGGGAAAACAAGCCAGTAAGTAGAACCCCTCTGTGACCTCTGCATCATTCCTGCCTCCAGGTTCCTGCTCTGTTTGAGGTCCTGTCCTGAATTCCTTCATTGATGAAGCCAAATTAACCCTTTCTTCCCCAGCTTGCTTTTGATGTAGTGTTTCATCTCAGCAATAGAAACCCTGACCAAGAAGGTAAATTAATACAAATGCGAGAGAGATTCTTAAACCAGGTGCTTTCACTTCAGTAGCTGTGTAAGTTGCTGATATTTTCTCTTCCTCTGTCATTCTCTTGGTTTCCTGTATTTGCTACTTAATATTTGTTACTGAATGCTTGCCACTCATGCTTAGTGTAAAGCCATTGTTTATTGCTGGTGGATGGTGACCTACTTCAGAATAAGAGGAAGAATGATTCCTCTCCTCATGGTATGGTCCCAGGGTGACTTTGTAGCACATGACTTCTCATAGAACTACAGAATAGGAGAGGGGTGCTATATAGACATGGGAGCTCTGAACAAAAAGAAGGTTCTAAGCACTGTCTAGCTGGCAGAACACCAGTACCAACACTCTCTGGCTCCTGTACAGGCTGCTGTGACAGTGTGGAGAGGGCTGGAGGGAAGAGTCCTGTTGTATTGCTTTTATCTGGCAAGGGAGATGGTGGTCTCTAGTGTACACAGGCACACTGGATCTTGGAGATGCACACAATGTTTCCTCTTTCTCAGGATCACTTGGAGAGGCTCTGGGCCTCTTTTAAAACACCCCAACAAGCCATTGGGATGTAACACATCTTTAAAGAAAAGATTTGTTCGTTTTATGTTACTATTTTATTTTTGAAGCAAGATCTTACTATATAGCATTGGATTGCCTGGAATTAGCTATGTAGACCAGGCTAGCCTTGAATTCATAGAGAAACCACCTGCCTCTGTCTCTTGAGTCCTGGAATTAAAAGTGCACACCACCACTCCCAACTTGACTATTTTTAATCATACATATTAAGTTATGTGGGTGTCTGCATGTGGGTATATCTGTGTCATGTATCTGGGCTCAATCCCAATGCAGAAAGGAAGGAAGGAAGGAAGAGATTTGAATATTATTTAGATTATCACATTAATTTTTTTCTATCGCTCCTGAAAACTTAAAAAACAACCAAACAAACTCCTTTTTAGCTAGCAGACTCTCAATCCATGATCAGGTGGCCCTCATGGCAGAATCATGCCCAGCCTGAGCAGCCCTGGGGACTCCAGGCTTGGTTGGCCTTGCTTTGTGACTTTTCTGTCCCTTGGTCAGCCTCCTGGAGTGATGGAGACATTCCTAAGGGACTGGCTAATCCTGCTGTCTGTGTCTTTGTTCTGTAGCCAGTGAGGGAGATCTGGGAGGCACATTGCCACGTGCTGGAATAAGACTGCTTAAAAGGTGGAAAACAAAGTATTTGACTGTGTATAAACACATGCACTTTTCATTTCCCTTCCTAAGGCATTTGTAAAGGACACTTGCGAGAGTCTGAAACATGGAAGAACTGAAGTAACATTTGTCCCATTGGCATGTGAAATGCTCTGTCAACCATCATGGTAGTTTATTGAGGGAGAGGAACTTGGGAATTTGAACTTTTCTTTTCTTTTTTTTTTTAACCTACAGGAAAGCGACATCGGAATCCAATAAATGTTTTTTCATTGTGCCCTCACATCTCAAAGCTTTCCAAGTTTTTGCTAAATAAATAAGAAAATTAACTAATTACCACTTGTTAAGTTACCAACACTATATTTACCATTCAGCTCTCTCTTTAAAGCATTTTCCTGTTATTTAGGATGCACATGTTTCCTGAGTAAAAAGCTGGGAAGTGGTGTTTTGTGTTACTTGGTTTAGCCCAGAAATAAAGTAGCTTGCAAGTTGTGCCAAAGCTTGTCTGGGAATCCTTACAGCATCCCTGTGGCTGTTTCTTGGGGCCTGATTATTTGTTTCACGCTACAGCTGGCACACTGTGATTAATTGTATAAATGCTCATTACTTTATATCTTTTCCACAGATGTTCCTCTCTCGGTCCAAAACCAACCTAGACAGCAGAAAATGAAGAAAAATGTTGACAGTTAACTGTATTCCAGATAGAATGCAATTATTGCCATCAGTGGGCAGCTAGTTTACTAATGCTGGCAAGTTTTACAAGTCAGCTGAATACTTGGAAGCAGTGAGCGAAGCTGTGGGGCAAACCATTTGCTGATGACTTGTGGCTCAGGCCTACGTGCTAAATCTAGAGGCTGATCAGAATCAGTAGGGAAAGCCTCATTCCCAAATTCTACTTAGTGACAATACAATTCAAAACAGGCACAACTGGAATTTGGTTTGAACCCCCAGCTTCCAACATGGCACTCTCCAACAGAAATACACCATGAATCACGTAGGTCATTCCTAGTTTTCTAGGAGCCACTTAGAAAAAGGCAAAAAGAAGCATATGAAATGAATGTCGGTCTCTTTTACTGAACCAGTTGCAGCCGCCATAGTATCATTTTGATGTGTAATCATTATAAAATCAGTGATATGGCTTACATTCTGTTCTTGCATTTGAAATCTAGTATTACCAGCACAACCTTCAGATGAACTAACCACATTTAAGCTGATCAGAAGCCGCAAGTGCTAGTGACTATCATGTTGGGTCCCCCAGTCTATTTAACCTTGGGGGGAAAGTAGAGAAGAGGGTGACACTCAATAGAGAACACCATAACAGCAGACTTTATTTTACATAGGGCCATTGAAGTAGAGTTTTGGTAGTATACTTAAAGGAGAATAAAAATTTTAAAATAAGATGTTTAAAGTTTTTTTTTTTTTTAAACCATGAAAAGATTGCTTTATTCCATGACAGTATTCTCAACAGAGAACACTATCAGAAACAAGACTCTTCACCACTAAGAAATCAATATGTGGACAAAGAGTGGAAATCACTGCAAAATTAAGAGGTTTCTTTTAGACAGTATGATTTAAGAATGACTTAAAAACTGTGCAAGTTCAAGTGTCTTTTCAAATGTTATAATCCATATGTAGGTTGTGATGTTCCACATGAGGGAGCTTTCCTACTACGGAGGTAAACACCAGCTTTAGAAAAACACATGGTCGCTTGAAAAGTGCGTTCTTTACTAGGAAGCTTTGAACTATGTCCTCTGTGATTGTTGGTCAGAAAAGCAGAAGCACTTCAGTCTTTGTACAGAAGACAAACACAGCCAGACCACATTTCCTTCTCGTTGCTAACTTCTGAAATAAAAATAGCACGACTTTTTAAAACTACTTCATGTAGTCTGTCAGTATAGAATAATGTCACATTATATAAATAACCCTGGAACGAGATTTAGTATCTAAAACTGTATAGTTTACTAGCCTCAAAGGTAATATACTATATGTCAGCTGCATAACAGTGGTGTACTTCATCTTATCAAAGCGTTAGTGTTCACACAATTGTCATTCAAAATTGTATGTGTGTAGGTGTTTTGCCTGCTTGGTCATTCTGTATTCCACATACATGCCTGGTACCCTGGAAACCAGAAGAGGTCATTGGATAACTTGGCACTGAAGTTGCTCAGGGTTGTGAGCTACCATATGGGTGCTTGGAATTGAATTTAGGTCCTCTGAAAGACCAACTCTTGGCCTTTAAGCCATTTCTCCAGCCCCAATTTTGTTCTTGATGCTAGCTCTCAGGTAGCTCAGCTTAGCCTTGAATTCACTCTGTAGCCAAAGATGAGCTTAAACTCCCATTCTCCTGCCTCTGTGTTCCTAGTACTGACAGATGTGTGACACCACACTTGGCTTATAACAAGACACTGTCTCTGCAGAATCATTCATATGGCAAAGTCTAAAACAAGATTATGTTTAGTAAAATTCAACTTGGGTTTATTCACCTCTGAGAAAAATAAAAGGTTTAATTACATTTTGTAACCATTCTGTATTTTCCCTTTTCAGAAGCAGTCTCAATCGTCTGTTGACATCTAATTTAGAAATATTTATCTTGTCATTTCTGTCCCTGCCATCAGCCTAGACTTCATTCACATAGCACTGAACTCAGGTTCTAGCTGAAGCTCCAGGGATTGTATAGGCCACTCCACAAGTATCAGTGCTGTAAGGGAAGATCTGCTCTGCCAGAATCTAACAGGAGTTCACTTTCTGATTAATTCATGATGATTCCCTTAAGGCCTCTGTCCTGTAGTGTCATTTACTATTTCCCTGCACAGGAGTGGTGTTTTTAACCTTCATTTTGCCTTCCTCTCCTTTCCCTCTGTTCTTGTGAGAGTACACACATATTCGTTATGAAAGACACCTCAAGTGCAGTTCTGTAAGAATCAGATGGGGCTCATCCCTGAATTCCCCTGCCCAGTGTTCACTACTAGGGAACAAGAGAATCAGGTCTACACTAGCAGAAGCATCCAAAAGATCTGGTCATGGTATTTGAGAAGTCTCATTGCCTTAAGGAGAGAGACCTGGACCAACCAGTTTCTCAGTTCCTTTGAGTTCCGACAATGTAAAGGTCATTAATAATTCATCTAATATCAGATAAATCATTCAAAACACAAGAATATTGAGAAGGTAAAATTCTAATGCACTCATTTAATAAGTAAATATACTCAATATGGTACCTAAACCCTAAGCATGCTAGTCCCATTAGTAGATCAAATAGGAGCTGCCTAGATACTTAGCTTCATAATAGGTAAGAGCTGTTATAATGGGTAAATTCATTGTGTATATGGTAGTTTATAAGTGTGAATATCAGCAACAACAAAATCCCATTATATTTCAATAGTGACAAGCTATGCATATAACTCAAATTTAGATTTTATTTTACTTAAAAATACTTTATATACATTTATAATATAAAATAGTGTATAGTGTGTGACATGTACACATCTATGAGACAAAACTGACACCAAGATTCGCATTTAGCTCACCACTGGATGGATCACTGCTGGTACCATTGTATGGGCCTGAGTTTTCCTCCCCTCCCCCAGCACTCACCTTGCCAGCATCATGGTGTTTGGAAGTAGCCATGCCTTAGAATTTTATGTTATCATTTATCAGGCTTTTAATTCAGTGATTTTTTTTTGTCATCTATGCATAAAATGAATCTACTGTTTCAGATGGCTTATTTTTGACATGGGAAGTCATGATATGATTGAATTGGATAACTTCCTTTTTCCCATTTGCTGTGATGCCTTTGGGATCCAATCAGGCTCTTATTTGTTTCTTTCTGCACAGGTTTAGTAATCTAATGTGACAGGGAACCCCACGGTCATCTGACTTGTGTCTGGTTTGGCTTTTAAGACATGCTGCTTTGGTTCATATGCAGGAGCTTTTGCCAAAGACTTTTGCATAGGGCAGAACGGCTGGATTATAGATTATGCAAGTATGCAACTTTGCAAGACAGAGTTAAATTGGTTTCATAAATGATTTTAGACATTTGACTTCCTGAGCAAGACTTATTATTGGATGTCTTTCATACTCAAACCTGAAAATAAATTATTAGTCCTGATTTTCATGATAATTATTTATGAATTAAGCATATCTTCTTATATTTATAAAAGATTCACATTTACTTTCCTTGAAATTACTGTTCATGTCTTTGACCATTTTTCTGTGAGCTTTTTTATTTGCAAGAATCATAAATACATATAAGTTTTATGAGTGTCTCACTTGTATGAGCTTTTTCAATTATACCCATTGTCAGTACCTCCTCTCGGCCAGCGCTTTCTCTTTTAAACTTCTTTCTGCTTGTGTTTTCACATAGTTGCCATTTAATACAGTTATGGTTATCAGTCTTCTCTCGTTTGATTTAGTGCCTCCAGAAAATCGATTCCGACCTGCAACTGATAAAATAGTCTTCAATTTCCTTTAATTAAAAAGAAAGTTTTGCCTTTAATGTGGAAATTTTCAAACCATAAAAGACTCTTTTTCTTTTGTGAGCAAAATAATTCTTATAAGTTTGTGTATAAGTTTGTGAAACAGCCCTCCTCTTCCTGGGTCCTGCCCCACACCTTTGTTGTTCCTGGTTCTGGTCTGAAAGTGTGTTGTGCTCCGCTGCTCTGGCCATCTAGCCCTGCAACAATAGCTGCAACAATAGTCTGTTGAGTGTACAGCTGAGAAACATCTGGATACCTTCCTCTCTTCTTAGTATATTGTTATTTAATAATCTTATTATTCTTTTCCAGAGGAGCTGTATACTTGAATTTTAAATTGTGTATGTGCGTGCGCACAAGCTGAAGGTCGGGATACAACTCTCATGAATTGGCTCTTTTTTGACACCTTGTAGGACACCAGAGGTTGACATCAGATCATCAGGCCTGGGCATCAGCTGAGCCATCTCACTGGCCCACTCTTGGGCTTTATGTCTTTCTTTCATGAGTTTTTTTATTTGATCATCAAGATACTAGCTGATTTTGATTTTGATAACTATCTTTTTAAAAAATACTTATGTGTATGTTTGTCTGTGTCTGCATGGATATATATGTACGTGCATGCAAGAATCCATAGACCCAAAAGGAGGCATTCAGATCCCCTGGAGCTAGAGTTACAGGCAGTTTTGAGTCATGTCACACATGGGTTCTGAGAAACAAACTCTGGTCTTCTGAAATAGGAGTAAGTGCTTTTAACTTTGCTCTAGCTCTAGATAGTTTGTATATTAACAGGAATGCTGATGAATCTATAACTCTTTTTGGAAAAAGATGACGTCTTACAAGCTGAATCTTTCTAACGTTTTCTTCATGCACATTTTGCATGTCTTTTTATAGATTTACTTTACTTTAAGGGCAATTTATTATTATTTTTGAATAGTAAAAATAGTAAATATTATTATTTTTTGAAATTAATGAAATGGCATATACCTGTAACCTCATTACTTAACAAATAGGTAGGAGGACTGAAGACTTGGGGGCCAGCCTGGGCTACATTGTAAAACTCTTTGATGGAGTTGATTCTCTCTTCCATTATGTGGATTCTGAGATTGGTCTCAGATGGCTTGTAGGCAGGTGCCTTTTCCACTGAACCATCTCTCTGCCACTTGTTTCTCTTTCCTTGTCTCAACAGAAAGACAGATGAGAATATAATACAGCATGTTTGACATGTCTGGGATTTTAAGGAGCATCCTTTTTTAAAACCTCGCCATTAAAGAATAGCTTGAGATCTTTTTGTTCAATAGCTTGAGATCTTTTTGTTCAATAAATTTGATTTTTAACTTATCCTTTTACTTTGATGAATATTTTTCTGTAAATCAGAAATTTGTGTGGAACTATATGATTCTGTTTTTTGTTCCAAATCCTGTTTCATTCCAAACACTATATAATGTTTACATAAATTTGGACAGGCCAAGTAAGTTATGGAGCTTTTAATACATTATATTTCTCTCTTATGTCTCAAATCTGTCCATAATAGTGGCTCCCAAATTGGGTTTTCAGTAAGACAACATGTGAAATGTTACATGGAAATCAATCACATTTCTCTTCCGTTTCCTAGTTCCTTTGCAATGTCAAACGGACAGTGCTTCCAGGGATAAGTCCCAGTTAGTGTCCCTGGTTCCTGGTATTTTGACCTTCATCATTGTGCTCTGAATTTCTCTCTCTCTCTCTCTCTCTCTCTCTCTCTCTCTCTCTCTCTCACACACACACACACACACTGTTCTTTTATACTTAAGGATCACATCAGAGAGGCATTGTAGAATGGCTGGAGGTTCTCTCTCTTTCTCTCTCTCTCTCTCTCAATTCTTGGGCAAAATTTATATAGATTTAGAACATTCAGCTTCAAATGTTAGGTAGAATTAAACTCTAAAATTCTTCCTTATTTTTCTGGAACGATTTTTATCTTATAATGAAGTTAGGATGGGAGATGTTTTATTCTAAGCTGTTGCAATAAATTATATTTCTCTAGGAATTCACTCAATCTATGTCTGGCTGGTCCTACTGAGCTCACAGACATAGGGATAGACTTGACATTTCCCTAACATATGTAGCTTTTTGATGTCAGAGCCCACTACTTCTTTGATATGGTCTTGTTCACTTACAGGTACCATCTGTCTGCATCCTGGTGAGCTAGCCTGTTGGTTAGCTTTCATTCAAACATCCTCAACTGAGCTCCTCAAAATGAAACTGATAGAAAGTTTTCCTTCTTGCTTCCTCAAAGCTGTCTTACAAGTTTTTTACCTCCCAACCCACCCAGCACATAATGCCCTAGACTGACACAGAGATGATTTGGCACACACACAAAAAAACAAAAAACAAAACAACAGTTGTTGCTTTGTATTTTGGTGGCCTCAAGTTGTTCAGCATCTAGAAAAAGTCACTTTAAAAAAAGACAGAGCCGGGTAGATTTCCCAGTGGGTGAAGTGGTTATAGCACAAACATGGGCCTGAGTTCAGTTCAGTCTTCAACATTCATGTTGATACGGTGACATGAGCCTGTAATCCAAATTCACTGAGGATTCCTGGGCCTCCCAGTCAGCCAGTTAAGCCAGTTGGTAAGCTGCAGGTTCAATGACATATATACAATTGACTATATATATATATATATATATATATATATATATATATATATATATATACCATTCAAGGAAACTATCTAATGTCAATCTCTGACCTTCACACTCATGTGCATACACATGTATCCTACATACACATGCATACACATACACACGAGAGAGAGAGAGAGAGAGAGAGAGAGAGAGAGAATACACATAATAAACAACTCTTTAATTAAAGCCTTTTCTTGCCATCTAAGAATTAAATACATAGAAATAACACTCTGATAAATTGCATATTTTCATGGTAATCTGACTCATTGTAACCAGATAAATAGGAATTAATGTAACTCTTGAAAATCTGTCAAGACCATGTATTAGGAGGCTGGAAAGATGGCTTCAAAGCTAACAGCACTTGCTGCTATTGCCAAGAACATGGGTTCAGTTCCAGCACCCATACTGAGCAGCTCTCAAGTGCCAGGAGTACATGGCATATATACAGATTCATAGGCGCACACACACAAACACACACACACACACACATACACACACTCACACTCACACACACACAAACAGCTATCAACTGCCCAGACCACATGGCGTATATACAGATTCATAGGCACACACACACACCCCCAAAGTAAAAATAAACACAAATTTTTAAAAAGAGCACAGATTAGAATTCCATTGTAAGTAACTATCTAATTTGCTTTCATAAATGACTGCCCCCTTGGTTAACCATGTTCAAGGCCAAGTGAGATTATATACCCACGGCAACACACAGTCAGGTATACATCAAGAAGAGGGCTGTTCAACCTCATGGAGAGCCAGGTTTTGGTGAAGTTTTCAACTGCTCTGAAACGTGAGAGCCACTGACACTTTGAAAATCTTTGGCAGGAAGAATCTGTTTATCTAGACTCGGAGGCGGATGAACACATTAACTGGCTCCAGCAAGAGTATATGAAAACAGACAGGGACTGGAGAGAAGTTGACAAGAGGATGAACCAGACTTTGGAAATAAGAAGAAAGATGATTGACGGCCGAACTCCTCTCAAGGACATTCTTAAGATGTTTCCTTTCCTGAAGTGCCCTTACCAGGTAAGCTACTCACCTAGAACATTGTCTGTCCTTGGTGACAAGTTCATTCCCCTCCTGATCCTCCACCCACCCACCCCCACCCCACCTCACCCCACTGCACCTCCTTTTCCTCCAAAGTAGTGACCAGACGGCCCAGCAAGACAGTGAGTGTGAGTCACAGTAGGGCGTGAGCAGGCCAGTTGGGTCTGGAAGCCCCTTCAAGAGAGCCAGTATCGCTGTCTTTAGAATCAGAGTTCCCTATGAGCACACTATCGGGCAGCCACATGAGGTGTCTGTACTTTAAGGTTTTTTTCTCACATGAATTTTATGAATTGTATGCATTTAGACAGTTAAGACAGTATGCTCAGAATCCTTCCCAAGTAATATTTTTCTATTTCTTTTCTAATATCAAATCATTTCTTAAAGTGTCTTAGTTAGGATTTCTATTTCTATGATAAAACACCATAGCCAAAAGCCACCTGGGGAAGACAGGGTTTATTTGTCTTACACTGTAATATCATAGTTCATCACCTGGAGTAGGGAACCTAGAGGCAGGAACTGAAGCAGAAGCCATGGATTGGCTTGCTCAGTTTGCTTCCGTATATAACACAGGACAACCTTCCCAAGGGGTGGCACTGTGCACTATGACCTGGGCCTTTCCATAGCTATCATCAATCAAGAAACTGCCCTCTGCAGACTTGGTTTAAGGGCCAATATGAGAGAGGCATTTTCTCAATTGAGTCTCCCTCTTCTCAAAGGAGCCCAGGTTTGGATCAAATTGAGAAAAATCAATCAGGGCATAAAGTGATCTTACATACAGCTCTGCTGTTCTGTAGCTTCTCAGAGTTGATGTGCTCCAGATATAGGTGCTGAGCAAAAAACCTGGCAGTCAGGAAGGGACCCAGAAGTTCACCCTGACCCTTTGCTACCTCACAAACATTAGTGTTATCTCCTTTAAAAGTCTTTTAACAGAAAGTTTAAAAATTAAAAAAAAAATCAGGTATTAGACGGTCTAAAATTTTAAGTAAGATTCTATCACTGGGCTGTATATGATTATGACAAAAGGCAACTGGGGGACCGAGATTTAGGGAGAAGGAGAAAAAATAAACACCTCAAGCTTCTAGAGTCCCTTTGAGGCGCTATAACGTTTTCCCCTCTGAGAAGCAGCTTCCACAATGATCTCTTAGTTAAGTTAAAGTGGTGACGTGGTAGGAACCTGTTGTCCCAGTCCATCCAAAGATGAGGCAGGAAAAGCCAAGGAGTTTGGATTGATCCACAGAAAATTTCCAATACGTGCCACAAAGGAAAATGTTTGAAGGTGTAGAGGAAGGGCTCTTTCATCGGTGATGTCATTCATTGGGAGTCTGGTGTCCGTAGGTGTCTGCATTGAGGATAGTAGTGGACCTCACTGCTGCAGAATGAGATGCACAGAAAGAGAGAGGTGAGAGAAAGCCCCGTGAGCTAGGCTGAATCTCATCAGTATGGTACATTCTATTTATATACAGGTACAGAAGCAGCTATAGACTTTTATGTTTCACTACCTTGTCAGTCGCTTACATGACAAAGGGTTCAGTGGCTAAGAAACACACACACACAATGTTTATGATAAGTCTGAAGTATTGGAAAACACCATTATTAAGGAAATGTTCACCAACTATCAGGCTATGCCAAGAGGACAATTCTCTACTGGCAAAATATAGAAAACATAAAAACATATACAATTACGGAAATATTTTGGAGAATCATATTTGTATCCTTTTGAGTGAAATAGGAATTTGTTAGTATGCTGTGTTACAAATAAGCAACTAAAGAGAAATGTAGACAAAGAAAATTCTACCCTGTGTAAGTAGAGTGTACCAGCTAATACATTTAGAAAAGACAGATAAGCCAAATACCACTTGGCAGTGAAGACAATGGCATTTGCATCAACAGGTATTTAATCTTGTTGACAAAGTTATGTGAGATAGCCAGGTGTGCTGGCTCTCCCCTGTAATCCCTACCCTGGGGAGGTAGGAGGAAGCTTGGGCTACAGAGTGAGTTCCAAGTCGTTCTAGGATTCATAGCCTCCCTAGCAAAACCTTCTGTCGAAAATCCATATAACAGATAGTTATTATCCGTGTATCTTGTCAAATACAACATAGTTTGGACACGGGGAAGTGGAAAGAGCTGGTAGATTCCAATTTCACCAACTGAGAAAAGGTATTATCCTCGATGTGGTTGCCCACACCTTTAATCCCAGCACTTAGGAGGCAGGGGCAGGTGGATCTCTTAAATTCAAGGCCAGCCTGGTCTACAGAACTAGTTCTAGAACAGCCAGAGCTACACAAAAGAACAAAGAAAACTTGTATCAAAAAAAACCAACAAAACCAAAACCAAAACCAAAAAAAGAAAAAAAGGAAGGAAGGAAGGAAGGAAGAAAGAAAGAAAGAAAAAGATAGTATCTTTAACATAGGGACAAATTCCCGTTTAGTGTTCCTGATTCTTACTTCAAATGCAAAACTCCAGGGAAATATCACACAGAGAGGAAGGGATACATAATGATGAACTACTTTTCAAAAAAGCCCAAAAACCTTGTCTCAGGCAAGAGACACAGTTTGAGACATGGCATTTGCATCTCTCTAGCAACCCTGGATCTAGAAAAAAATATGAAACTCCTGGCAAATCTGAACGAGGCAGAAAGTTAGATTCCCCAATTGTACGTTTCTTTTCACTTAGGAAAATTAAGGGGCAAAGGGGCATCCTGTCTAGTTTATTGTCTTCATGAAGGGCATCTACAAGTTGTATTTATTTAAACTTTAATATCAACTTGAAATTATATCAAAATAAAGGGGAAAATGGTCCCTAGGCCCAGGGAAGAGGCTGACTTCTTCCTCCTCACACTTAATTTTCCTGCCTGTGTAGTGAGAGAGCCTTTCTTAATGCCCAGCTCAGCCCAGCTCAGCCCAGCTCAGCCCAGCTCAGCTCAGCTCAGCTCAGCTCTCCACCTAGGGCTGTCTGGCCAGAGCACTGCTCAGTGATGAGGATGTGAGTCTCAGCTTCAAATGCCTTAACTTTCAGACCTTGATCAATTTATGGTTTACCCAAATAGCTAAGGACCCATGTGGCCCCATGGTCAACATTAAATCGACAGTGGTGGCTAAATTAATTCACACTGGTGTAGATGACTAGGTCTGATGGCCTCATCCTGTCAATGAAGGAGGAGAACAGTTGGGGTGGAATTCTCTGGGAGGCCAAATTTAGAAAATTCTAGAAAAGGTAGGCAAAAGTGGTTTTGAGTTCGAGAGGCTTCTATTGGGTTTGCTTTAACTTGGAGGCCCACTCTTCTGCACATATATTGTTGACCTCATCTTAGTCTTTTAAACACTTCCTTAGGTCCTAAGATCGGGCATTTTTCAAGAGTTGTTTCTGAAAAGCCAGTAGTATTCCAGCGTTGACTTTTGCTGGACACTACTGAAACATAACCATTCTAGCTTAGTTCCTGTTGCTGTGACAACACAAATCAGAAACAAGTTGGAAGGGGTTTATTTGGCCTACAGGTTACACAGTCCATGATTAGGAGAAGCCAAGGCAGTAAACCTGGAGCAGGAACCTGGAGGCAGGGACTGAAGCAGGAACCTTTGAGGAACACTGCTTACTAGCTCGATCCCCTGGCCTGCCTTTCTTACACGGTCCAGGCAGAAGCCACCGTGAACCTCCAACGTTGATTAGCAATTACAAAGATGCCTATAGCCACCCCCACAGGCCAATCTAATAGAGGCCATTTCTCAGTTAAGATCCTCTCTTCCCTGCTCTTTCTAGATTTATGTCAAGTTGAGAAAAATACACCATAATGACAACAATGTGGTTTATATAAAGAAATGCGCCAACAATTTTATGCATATAACCCAAACAGCCGGTATACATGTGTGTAGACATTTTGCGATTTTCATTTAGTGGAATTTATATCCAAAATTTTAATTTGTAATTTGCCTTATTTTCCATTCTAGTATTAAAAAACAGCCAATTCTATAAAATAGAAGAAAAGTTTCCCTAAGTTTTTTCTCCTCCTCCTCCTCCTTCTGTTCCTCCTCCTCTTCCTTCTGTTCCTCCTTCTCCTCCTCCTCCTGTTCATCCTCCTCCTCCTCCTCCTCCTCCTCCTCCTCCTCCTCCTCCTCCTCCTCCTCCTCCTCCTATGTTCTGGGACAGGGTTTCTCTGTGTAGTCCTAGTTGTCCTGAAATGCACTCTATGAACCAGGCTGACCTCAAACTCAAGAGATCTACCTGCCTCTACCTCCTGAGTGCTGGGATTAAATACCTGTGCCACCACTGCCCCGCTCAAAACTTTTAAATTTATATCCATTTTTTGTTTGTCTGTTCACTTCAGACTTCTGTTCTTTTCATCTCTTGACCTGCATCCACTAAACTCAGGGATATACTGTGTCTTTCATGGAAACTTAGTGTGATGCTAACTGAATCTCCACTCCCTGATATTGAAAAGATAATAACCTTTTCTTGTGACCTGGCATATCTATTTTTCTCTTCCACTAGATGTTCAGAGAAATTCAAATTCTTACAAAAACAGATATTTACAAGAAAACAAGGCATATCCTGGAATCCTACTCAGAAAATATATTGACTGCCTTTTCAATGCTGGACAATCCAATCAACAGTGCCCTGCAAGAGAAGATGAAATACTACACAGACGAAGGGGTGCTGATGCGTTAGTAAACCCCAGGGGTGGGGGCTGAGATTGGGAGCGGGCTCTCAGCCATGTCTGCAACTTCAGACAGAAGTGCTTCATTACACTGAGTGCAATTCAATGAGACATGGAAAAAATTTCAAAGGAGAGAAAAAGCCGAGGTTTAAAAAGTACACTCACTGTTATAAAATTATATTACAGGCACTGGTCCTTTTACTTTTATAATACATACCACAAGGCCAAGCACTGTAATATCCGGCAGATGGGCACAACACAAAACTCTTGACTCTGCTGGCCACGCACAGCCTAGCAGATAACCTGAAGGTTTGAAGGGTTCATTAGAAAATCTTGGTTAATAATGGCTGTACTAGTGGAGAGATGATCAGATTAAATGTTTGCTGTGTAAGCATGAGGGTTGGACTTCTGGATCCCTGAACCCATGTCAAAGCCGGCAGGTACGGTGGGCACCTGTAATCCCAGCACTTGGGAGGCAGAGTCAGGATCCTGAGGCAAGCTGGCTAACTGGACCAGCTGATGTGCAAACTCCAGATGCAACAGATGACCCCACCCCAGTAAATAAAATGGAGAGCAATGGAGGAAGATGCTTGATGTCAACTTAGGGTCTCCACACACACTTGCATGCACACACACACATGTGCCCACACATGTAAGTATGCATACACATATGTACATGGGCCACACATACACATGCAAAAAATGATTATAAAATACTCACCCAAGAAGACTTACTATTCAAAGTGGAAGGTGATGATAATTTAATAAAAAGGAAACCCAACATTTTAATAGTAGCCTTTTGTAGTTTTCAAAAGCCCCCCACCCCCGTCCACCATTTTAAAAACTTGGACATGCTTGCCTTGACAGATATGAAGATGACTGCCACGTGTTTACTCCTTCCACATGTTTTTGGGGATGAGCCCAGCCTCTTTGTCGTTGTGAATGAGAAGGTGAGCAGTATGTTTATGATCATTCATTTTATACCTTCATATGATTCACTTACAAGGTGAGTGGCCTATTTCAGTAGTTTTATTGTATGAGTTGGCTCCCCTGTAGCTAGTTCATTTACTATATTGTTCTAAATTTAGGCATGCTTTATCATTTAGCTGTTTTATATATCAGCAGAAGTGACATCTTTTTCTCTTTTTCAGGTACACGTGTCCACGCCTGTGTTGGAAGTTAAAAACCCTTTCCACGTCAACGGCTGTGAGTTTTCTCTTTATCTGAACAAAGAGAAGCTCACGAAGGTGGATGACTGTGTCACAGCTCTGGCTGCTTTGGTGGCTGCTTTCCGTGTGTTTGGGATCGAGTGGCCGAGAAGACTGTCCCAAACCTTCAACTTCCTAGAGACGTTGATCTTTGATGTGCAGAGTCCCCAGTTTCCCTCTTTGAAAGAAAAGGAAATCAGATCTCAACTTCTGATCACTTAAGAGCATCTGACTGAGCCCTTCAGGGTGGTGGAAGCTTCATAAACATTTGCAGATTCATCTTAGAATATCTATTGCCTTAGAGGTTGAGGTTAGAAAAATCATGTCTCCAGCATCAATGGATTTTTGAAGCCTCTCACTTTAACTTAGATATTTAAGTTCTTTGTGAAGTCCAGTAATAAAGTACTACTTAAAGGCTCTGAATTTGATCTGAGTTCTGTAGTTAAGGTTTTGCGTTCAACAATGTCAGTTTTACCTGGCATAAAAGGCGTGAGGTAAAATCCTCTCAGTTAGGGCCTGACCCTGAACTTAACTCAGCATGATGGCTTGAAAGCCTATGAGTTGGACAGTTGCCCTCTTTAGTCTCTTTGGTTAGAACACTGGTTGGAAACATCTTGAACTTGAATATTTTAAAGAGATATACAGTCCTCAATTTCCTTACCCCAGACAGCCTGCCTGGTCTGATGTGCTTCGGTTTCCTTCGATTAATATCGAGTGATCTTGGGGTATCTTCCTTGGTAGGCCATCTTGTTGGCACCGGGTCCACACACATGTTTATCTTTCAGGGCTCCTTCCATACAGACTCAGCCCACGATCACTGGTCACACTGAAAATTTGTTTGTTCATTCCCGAAATGGTGAGACAGTACTTCTGGGGTAACAGGACCCAGGCACTCTCTGTTTTCTGAGGACTTCCATGTAACTAGCAGCTTAAGGCATGCCTTGATATTATCATCAAAATATCATGTTATTACCTAATTCTGAAGGATGGGGGTGGTGTTACGGTTGGGGGAGTCATTCTGGATATTGCAGAGATTTCAATGTGCTAATCAGATAAGCCTGAGTTATTTCGTCAAATGAGCTTTTGTAAATGCTTACATTTTTATTCTTTTTCTTTTTACTAAAATAAAGTAACCCCCTTACAAACTTTATATTACTCAAATTACCCCCCTTCCATCCCTTGTTTAAAAACTGCACAATCTGCCTCAAATTTGGACTTAGCAGTACCTGAAGTGCTTTCCTTTTAGGGTCTACAGACTCTGTGGGAAACTGAGTGTCCCTGTTGTCACTCAGGCTGTGTAAAGTGACAGGGTGGGGTTGTAGGCCAGCTAGGCTCTCAACCCACAAAGCACAAGAGTCGACATGGTAGAGTCATGCCTATCTCAAGATATAGCTTTCGGAGCCTAGTTTGGTACTACCACTTGGGAAAGCACTCTGCTTTGCTTGACTTGCATACACCGTCATCTTTGAGATGAGTCCACTGAACGTAGAAGAAGATGCTGTCTATGGTAGACATCAGCCTGCAGACAGGTTTCGCTTGCTTCGCATGGAATAGCATGCAGTCACCGGTCAGTCCCAGTGACTCCCACACACATCCCCTTTATCTCCTCTGAAGCCTGCTTCTATTACTCCAGGAATCCCTTACCATCAGCTCTCCCTGTTTTCTCCTTTAACACCAATACCATATCCCAGTGATGGGACAGTGAAAAGGATCACCTGCTTGAGGTACAATGAATCCCAGAATAGTCAATGCTTCCCTTTCTTCCAGAAGAGCATACTGCCTAGAAGTGAAATCTTTAATAAAGATTTAAAAATCTCCCTCATTACAGCATTCACTTTAAATTAGAAAGAAAAATGTCCTTAATGTAGGTGAAAACTAAATGAGTTAAAAATGTGATTTTTGAAGGTTTTTTTAAAAAAATGTTTATCCTATCAACTAAGTATACTGACAAAAATATTCAAACTTAGAGTCATTAGATTGCTATATTGTCCCCCTGCCTCACACACTTTTTCTTTGTGGTTTGTGCACTTGTACACAGGTGTATATATGTGTGCTCCAGAGATTCATTTCTGTATCTTCCTGTAGGACTACTCTCTCCACCCAACTCCCATAAAAAAAAGCCAAGAATGAGTGTTTGCCTGCATGCATGCCCATGTACCATGCATGTGCCTATTGTATGTGGAGGCCAGAATGGGGGATTGGATCCCCTTGAATTGGAGTCACTGGTGGCTGTCAGCTGCCATGTGGGCGCTGAAAATTGAGCAAGTACTTTTAATCAGTGAGCTGTTTTCTCTAGCCTCACTACCTTAATTTCTTTTGAGGCATAGCTCTTCACTAAACTTGAAGCTCATGGATTCGGCAAGGATCCCCAGCCAATGAACCTCATTGGGGTAACAGGTACACTTGGTTCTTCCTTGGGTGCTAGAGACACACACTCAGGGCCTCATGCTATTGTGACAGGCACTTTAGCAACTGAGGCATCTCCCCAGTCCTACAGTATCTTTAATATTTTTGTTTACTTGTTGTTGTTTTGTAGTCAATCAGATCAAACCCAGGGTCTTGCAAATGGTGGCTCGGTGCTCTATGACTAAAATACAACCTTACATAATTTTCGTTAGATATACTGTTCTTGTTTTTTGCCCTCCTGTTTAATAACCTCCTTAAAAATCATACATATATAAAAAGAATCTGCAATTAAGATTTTATTTCATTCATATCACATGTAACAAGTGCAAGTTAATGTACAAATACTGACCACAAAGGGGGGGGTAACAATAAAAAGCTTATTTAGCAGATTCATGCAGAGAAATGAAGAGGACATTGCAGATGTCATGGACCCTGTTTACCTTGAATCATGACAAATGCAAAGGACTCCTACTATGGCACATCAGAGGAAGTCCTACATCAGAAAAACATTAAAGAGTTCATGGAAAGAGGTGGGACTTTCCCCAGAGTTCCGACAGCATGCTTCTAAACTTTCTATTTTTAAATCAGTCCTTGAGTAAATGTCTAACCGTGGAATTAGAAAGTACATCCAAAGACTGACAAATATTTTACCTTCCCCTCAGAAGTACACGCTTACAAAAGAAACACTGCCAGCTATGAGTTTATAAATAACCATGGGCTTACATTTAAAGTGCATCCAGATGCTTAGAAATCAAGGCAAAATATTTTATAGGAGTAGGAATTTTCTTCATTGGAGGTTCCCGAATAATGGCTTTGGGAGCCACTTTCTCCACCTGTGAGCATGGAGAATTCTGTGTCTGCAGGTGTGATAGTCACACCAGGTCTGTGCAGGAAGATCCTCCTCTGCCTCTCAGCTCACTTTGAGGAAATCCTCTGGGTCTGGAGGACCTGTGGGATGGGTGGAGCTCTAGAAGGATTGATTAGTGTTTCCAGACAAGTGAGTCCTTTTCGGTAAAGCACCAGCGACTTCTATGTCATTTACGGAGATGCACCCAATAACTTCACAAATCAAATTCCTCATCCACATCCCTTGGGATATGTAACTGCACAATCCTCCGATGCCAACTGCTGGAAACACGGGCACCATGATGTACAAAATGGATTCTGTCCACTTATGCTACTTCCTTCAAATCTAAGTAGGTTTATATATTTTATTCTTCAATTCCATTCTTTTATATACATTTTTTGGTAATAATAACAGTAAAGATGCTGGTGAAAAGTATTTTGTTTAACAATTCATGATGCGTGCAAAAGTAAAAACATGGATTCAAAGAAAGGTCGTATTTACAATTCTTCAGTTCCAACAGAGGATGACACACAGTTAGGCAATATCATGACTCACAACCTTACACTTGGCTAATGCTGCAATTCCAAATATGGCACAGGGCGAACATGACTGACACCAGTCCCAGGCTAAACCCAGCCAGGTTCAAAAGATTTGGTTTAGGTTGAAATTCAGTTATATAAAAAAGTTTCTGAAAGTATTGAAAAAAAGAAAGTGTACATGAAAGAGACTCCGACAATGGTTACAAAATGCCAAAAAGTTCTGATTTTGCCCCCATCCATAAATAATGAAGCCTCCCTTCCCCCACCCTCCTCCCACATCCAAAAAATTTACAAAGGTAAGTTTAGCTCAGTGAGCGGAACCAAAAGGTGACTGTTGTTGGACAGTTGCTGGTAAGAAGCTCAGGCATTTCCTAGGAACGCATATGCAGCTGAGGGAATGAAGGAACCCTGTAGTGCTGCTCCTGTGAATTCTGAAGACTTCTCACTCAGGAGCTGGAGCTGTCCTTGTGCTTTGAAAGAACATAACGAGCTATAAAGCAGAATCTGATGGTGCCAGAATTCACCATCTTCACAGTTCGTTGTGGGAATTCTTCTCCGCAGCTTTGAACATCAGAATAGAATTGAAAATTTTGAGAGCCGGGCCAAGCTTAATGCTCATAATTTTAACAATGTCTGTTTGGGTCATGAGTAAAAATGCTTCGCCATCAATTTGCTGAAATAAAGGGGGAAAAAAATGAGAATGTGGATTAACCAGATTGAGTATTGTGGGAATATTCAACGCTCTATGCTGTATTATCAGCTGAATTCTAGACAGCAATACTAACATGGCATACACAGCAGCTCGTGAACACAACATTCCCGATCTATGGGTCTTTCTTATCTAAAACCACACATCCAGCATAGCAAAACTCAATTATCTGAAATCAGTCCATAGGAAAAGGGAAAGTGGCCATACTTTCCCATAACTTAAATGTGTGTGTGTGTGTGTGTGTGTGTGTATGTGTGTGTGTGTGTGAGAGAGAGAGAGGCCAGAGTCGCCGAGCAGTGGTGGCGCACACCTTTAATCTCAACACTCGGGAGGCAGAGACAGGCGGAATTCTGAGTTCAAGGCCAGCCTGGTCTACAGAGTGAGTTCCAGGACAGCCAGGACTATACAGAGAAACCCTGTCTCAGGGAAAAAAAAAAGAGGCCAGAGTTCAATTCTGCATGTCTGCCTCTCTATAGCTTTTCACCTCATTCTTTGAGACAGGATCTCTTACTGAATGTGGAGCTTGCCACTCCAGCTCAAACCTCTAGGCAGAGAGTCCCAGGGATCCCCCTGTCTGTTTCTCAGTGCTGGCTTTACAGTGATGCATTGCCACACCTGGTTTTCCATATAAGTGTTGCGGATTCAAAGGTCTCAATGTTTATGCTGCAAACACTTCATGTACCAAGCCATTGTCCCCTCCCCACAAACCTTGTGTTTTTCTGAATTAGGTACTGAGTCAAATATATTGTTTGTTTTTCAGGTTACAGAAGATAACAATGCTTTCGGGCACAAAATAATTTGGGCAAAGGACCAGTTACACATGAACACCTAACAAATTTAGCCTTCCGCCATGAAAGAAAAGAGTGAGAAAGACAGACACAGCCATAATCAGCCTCCAGAGATAGAAGAGAAGAAGCAAGCAAGAGCACCGTTGGAGGAATGTGAGCCAGTATTAAACTATCTCAGTTGTCATGAAAATGCTTTTCTTCTGGGCCCCTCCTAAGACGAACAGTTTCATTACAGAAGAGGACACTTTGAAGCTCAAAGCCACAACGTGATGAAAAGGAAATTTGGTTTAGTGGGGTAGCAAACTAAACAGGCAATGTTTTTAAAATGACTTTCAGCCATTAGGGAATTGCATGGTCTTACAACACACTGCTTAATTTCCCCTTCAGTCTGCCTATTTTGAACTAAGAAGTGGCACATGCTTTATTTTCTGCCTCAGAGTAACTAGAAGCTTTAACCATCATGGGTGGTTAATGGCGGCTAAACTGTGTCTTCTTCAAATTCTTTTTGTTGTTTTTGTTTGTTTGTTTGTTTGTTTTTGAGACAGGATTTCTCTACCTAGTCCTAGCTGTCCTGGGACTCATTATGTAGACTAGGTTGGTCTGGAATTCACAGAGATCCACTTGTCTCTGCCTCTGGAGTGCTGGGATTAAAAGTACCATGCCGAGCTGAAATTCTTATAAAATTTTTATTTTTATTTTATTTTATGTGTGTGGTGTTTTGCCTGAGAACGTATGCCTGCGCAGCACATGTGTGCAGAGGCTGTGGAGGACAGGCAGAGGGTGTCTGATCCCCTGGGACTGGCATGACAGACAGTCGCGCACCTTCATGTGGGTGCTGCGAATCTACCCTGGGTCCTCTGGCAGAGCAGGGCTGTCAACCACTGAGGCATCTTTCCAGCCCCTCATTTGCAAATTATTATCTTGAATTCCTCAGAATTGGAGCCTATTTGGAAATAGTGTGATCACAACTATAAGTAGTAATTGACTAGATTAAGGTCACACAAGTGAGCTGAACTCCAAGTCCAGGTGCTAAATCTGGACACAGAGACAGACACATAGGAAAACAGAAAGAGAACTATCTATAAGCCATAGAAGAAGCCAGACTAGAACTTAGAGGCTGGTTTCTACTCTTGCTTCTAGAACTGTGAGACAATACATGTCTACTATTTATGATACTGTGATATGCTTTGCCATGGTAGCCCCAGTAAGCTACTACCATCCTGAATTCCCCAGAACTAACTAATTAACTAATTACTGGCTTATGTAAGTTAAGTAGCTGTGGTTTTTGTTTTTGTTTTTGAAGTCTTCCTCATTCCACTAAATATAGAAGAAGAAAGGGTTGTTGAAATGGCTCATTGGAAAAACTTGACAACGTGAGTTTCTGTTCTGGGACCCACATGGAAAATAGAACGGACTGCTCCATGTAGTTTGCTGACTTCCACGGGAGATGATGTGGGGCAAGAGGAACCGGTACCCATGGCTGGCAACAGTGAAGTCTGGTGCTGCCATGTTGAAAATCAGTGTGGAAGTTTCTCACGAGAGAGCTAAAAATCTAATCATCATAAGACCCAGCTACAAGACTCATGGATACATAACCTTAAAAGGACTCTATATCCTATCGGAGATACTTGCAAATCTATGTTTATTGCTGCTAATGTCTATATGTCCATCAGCAGTGTAATGGGAAATTTAAATGCTGGACATACATATAATGAACTCTTATTCAGCCACAGTGAAAGAAATATTATAACATTTTTAGGAAAAAATGATTGGGTCTGGAAATTATTAAGTCAGAAAGCATGTTCTCTCATACACAATCCTAGCTTCTGATTTGAAGAAATATAAAGGAAGCAGGACTGGAAGGGCCATAGACTTCCTGTGACATGGAAGCGGAATGAGCAATACTGGGGACAGAACGGAACAGTCGGGGTAGGGGTGAGCAGGGAGATAGGGGGAACCCTGTGTGGCATTAGCCAATAGTATATGTGAAAAGGCCACAAGTAAACCTGTTACTTTGTACACTAATTTGAAATAATACTTTTTAAAAAGATAATCTCGGGGGTAGACAGTGATAAATTTCTGTTCTTACACATATTACTGAGACATGGGGGAGAGCTAAGACTGCTCCTGGCTTCAGCACAACTCTCTAGTCCGAGCATTAGATGGAGTTAGTGTTGATATTGTTAAGATGATAGATAATGTCTGAAATGAAAGTAATGAGAAAAAGTCACTTTAACACTGCTAATGTCTTTCTTTGATTTATTTTGGTGCTACAAACTATATAAGAACATGCTGTTAAATTTTGTAAGGAGTTTTATAACGAGTCTAGGGCTACTGTGTGTGATCCTGAAATGCTTAGTACAAGCTTTCCTTTGGAGCTTCTGTAAGACATTTTAATTCAAGCAGTTAATGCTGCTTGTAATGCAGCTACACACCAAATGTCTACTTTGATGGAACGCATCCCACCCATCTCGCCCTGACTGTTAATTTAGCACATTTCCCCACTGATGCATCTCCGTGCTTTGATCCCATCAAGAAACATATTGCAATATAGTGGGACACTTACTTCATCCTTAAACACCTTCCCATGTTCTTCACAACCAGGCAAGCTCTGAATGAATTCTGACACCTGTCAAAAATAATATCAAAAGTCCAAGTTTTAAAAAAAAGGAAGTTGGGATCCAAATATTGCAGGTTTAAAAATATTTGAACAAGGGCTGGAGAGATGGCTCAGCAGTTAAGAGCACTGGCTACTCTCCCAGAGGTCCTGTGTTCAGTTCCCAGCAACCACATGGTGGCTCAAAACCATCTGAGATGGGATCCGATGCCCTTTTCTGGTGTGTCTGAAGACAGCAACAGTGTACTCACATATATTAAATAAATAAATAAATAAATACTAAAAGGAAAAAAAGGTGTAAAAAAGTATTTGAACCATATAGTTAATGCAATTCCCTCAAAATAAAATCTCTTATAGGGGAAACAAAACCCTGAAAGAGTCAAAGCCTTTATCACACTCAAGATGCCAATCTTTGCAGATGGTCCTCCAGACAAAATATGGTAACAAAATCAAGTAGCAAAAGCAAACATACCTCGTCTGTGCTCCATTTGGAAACTCTACTAGCTGGGATTCCGGCGACAGTTGGAAGAAGCTTGCTTTGCTGCTCCCAGCGCAAGGGCAGACATGGAATTGAGGGCTTAAAGGAGAGAAATACAGCTGAGCGCCGCTGGGCCTGCTGCTGGGCCTGCTGCTGGGTTGGCTGAGTCTGTTGAACCTGTTGAGGCTGCTGGGCCTGTGGGACCTGCTGGGCCTGCTGAGGCTGCTGAGCCTGTGGGGTTTGCTGGGCCTGCTGGGGTTGCTGGGCCTGCTGAGCCTGTGGAGCATGCTGGGTCTGCTGGGCCTGCTGGACCTGCTGGGCCTGCTGAGCCTGTGGAGCCTGAGGAGCCTGAGGAGCCTGTGGAGCCTTCGGTGCCTGCTGAGGTGGCTGAGCATGCTGCACTTGCTGTACCTGCTGAGGTGGCTGAGTCTGCTGTACATTAGGAGTAGGCTCTTCCCGAACAACTGGTAAATGGAAAAGAAAAGAAAAGAAAAGATAAGAAAAGAAAAGAAAAGAAAAGAAAATTTGTGTCTGAAAGGCAGTTTAATAGTCCCAAGTGTCATGCATCCCACTGAGTAATGACACCAGGGAGGTGGACATTGTCATGCTCGTCAAGTAAATATAGTCTATTGATGTTTGCCATGATAAATAAACGTATGTTCAATTTACACACACTATTGACAGCTATTACATGCTGCTCAATGGCGCCTCTTTAGTGCTCAAGATAATTGTACCTCAGAACAGAACTCCATTCTTGAAAAATTCTGTTCTGTTCCCCTATACATTAGATGACATAAGGTGCCAATCTGCAGCTGCTGCAATTCTGCTCACAGGCAATTGCTCCTTCTGACTTGTCCCAGCCTTGGTTTAATACAAGTCACTCATCACATTGCCATTATATAAGCATCAACTATTTAGTTTTGTAAGTTAACCGAGGAAACACACAACCCACAGACGGATAGAAAATATCTACGTTATACAAAGAACAACAACATCAAATAATAAAAACAGCAAACAAACAATAAACAAACCCCAGGCAACAAGAAAACAAAAAATCCAACTAATGAGTGTTCAAATGAAATGAGCAGACAATTCACAAAGGAAAATGTAAAATAGCCAATGGACATAAAAAATGCTCAGCCTCACGAGGCATCAGAAAGATGTAGATCAAAAATGCATTGAGATTTTATCTCAATTCGCACAGAGTGCCAGTCATTAAGGAATAAAGCAAAACCCAAGCACAGTGTAGATAAAAAGAATCTCTTAGACCCTGTGGTGAGAATCAGGCTAACCCTATGGACTCAGTATGGAGCTTTCTTAGAGATGTCCGCATGCTGGGTATTATATTCCCCAGAGGACACCAGGTGGACACATTAGACACATTGGTGTTCACTGCAGCACTATTCACAAGAGCTAACCTATGGAACCAACTTAGGTGTCCAGCAACAAAAGAAGGAATAAGGAAAATGTGCTGTGTATGTACGATGGAAATTTAAAGAAAAATGACATTTGTCATTTACAAGAAGATGGATACACTGATCACAGGCGGTCTAATACTTTTTCAAGGCTTCACTGAATCAAAATTTTGGGTTATCTTACTTTTGCTGTATCTCTATTATAAATCAAACATAGGCCATCACATTTATCTTTCTTCTTTTTAAATACTTGAGGTAAAAACCAAACATAAGCCACCACATTAATTTTTATTTCTTTTAAATTATTTAAAACTATTTTGCTTAGCAATTAGGGGGTGCAGCCCTGTTGCAGAGTGTTTGCTTAGAAAGTGCAAGAACCTGGGTTTGACCTCCAATACTTAAGAAAAAAGTGGGAAACAGTAGATAACCTAAAAACTTAATCCCAGATGTCCCCAAGAGTTTAGCAAGCACTTGAAATAAATATACACACAAGGGTGGCCTAGACGAATGGCAAGGTTTTGCCTATACTAGAGTAACAGGATAGAGACTGCTCTATAATTTGTCTTCTGATTACTTGCCATACGTAAGTCTTCTACAAATGTGTGCTCTAGTCCACCTTATGCTTGCATGGATCTGTTAACACTGGCATCTCCCTCTGTCAAAACAGTACCATCTACTTCCAAATGGGGAGCAATATGCCTCACAGTTCATTGCTAGGGCTCTGTGTTCTTCATAGGAAAACCAACAGCCACTCTGTCAGGTAACAAACATCAAGCTGCAGCATTAGTGGTGGCTTCTGGAGTCTTTGAAGATGATACAATAAACATATACCATTCTGATTCTGTTAGCACAGTGCTACTTAACCTTCTTAATGCTGCGACAGTTAACTCTAGAGACACTTATTCAAGTGATTTTCTTTTCATTTTGTGCTTTTACAGCAACACGATACTCTGTTTAGATTTCAAAACACACTTGACGCAAGGGTAGCCAGCAGTACTAGAGAAGAGTGCGGTAAGAACCAAAGATGATCTGACGTTGATCTGATACGTCTGATGTTGGACCAGTGTATGATAGAAACTAGGAACATGGGCTACAGTTGAATCTGTGTCATGGCAAATTCCTCAGGGTCTGGATCCTGAGCAACACCCTTCTCTTGTTTTTTACGAGGGGAAAAACAAACCAAGATCATCTCCAGTAAAATGTGATTGCTGTTTTCCAGTCCTTTCTATTTAGTTTTACTTATTCTGTGGTGCAGGAGAGTCAAACCTATTGTCCTATGGATTCTAGATACTTCTCTACCACGGAACTATATCCTGGGCTACAGTGCAGTTTTTGGTTCTTGAATATTTATTTTTGGCAATAACCAACAACAACGTGGTAATGTCATGGCTACCTTTGGCTTCGGCTGATGACTTTACTTCATTTTCTTTTTTCTTTTCAGAATCTTCTTTGACGTTATTGGCATGTTGTTCCCTGAGGAAAATAGCTGTGTCAGTATTTTATGACAGAAGAATTTTAAAGCATTTCAGAATAGCATCTTAGCAACTGTTTTTTCTTAATGCAAAGACTAATGAATGATACCACTACATATTAAAGAATTAAATTCCACCGTAAAGCAATGACACCAATGGCAGACACAAGCACCCACTTTCTTCATGGTCACTTAGGAAGGTTTTTAATGGTGAGAATTCTTTGAAGATGAACCACTCAGGAAGACACGGCTACTAAATTTTCCAAGTACAGCTTGGATGTACCTTCAGGAGGAATAGCACTTGTACTCTTTGGTGAGATCCAGAAAACCAAGAAATGTCTTGACTCTGTATCATGTATTTTCACTAAATCACTCTACATTCCTCAGCCTTGAGATCTGGGGTTGAAGCTGAGACTGGCCCACGGGTGTGTATCCCAACACTGGAAAGCTTCTGGGTCAAGTCAATTCCACTGAGTTAACTCTTAAATAAACAGGCCTTGAATACGCTAAAATGGGAACAATTCATTAAAAAGTTTAATTTGAAACTCTGACCCTGAAGTTAAGGACAAAATCTGGTTCTTTTAAAGTAAGCTAGGTATGTAGTACATACACATTTAAAAATAGAAATTTATGGATTTCAAATTGTTGAGCCTAATGTATTCCATTCTGAAGGTCGCAATAAAACACAGTGTGCAGTGTTGTGGGTGTGGTATCTGGTTGTACAATGTAGTGTCTTACTTCTAAGGTTCAGGAGCAAGGCAAATACAATTAAACAGATTCGTCTAACACAAAAGAATTTCTTAGTTTTACTGAAAAGGCACATCTTCTCCATTTGCACCTCTGATGTAGTAACACAATGAAACTATCAGAGGAAGCATGCGATCAATGTTTACTACGTTTTACAAAGACTATTTGCAAGAGTACACATGAAATCTCATTTGAACCTGAGCTCCTGGCTTAGTTTCTACTAAAACATCTTGTAACTGCTGAAGACTAGCACCTATTTGAAATTGAGGAGGAATCAGTTTTTATACAATGCAAATATTTTCCTAAGAGAATTCTGAATGAAGACTTTGAAGAATCCATGTTCCTTCAGAACATCCCGAACCTGTTCAATCTAGTACTGTGCCAATTCACAAGCTAGAGGTTCTTATTGCACATGAGACAACTGATAGTTTTGACAAAGGTCCTGAGGTATGGACAGAAAAACCGTGCTTTCTCCACAGAAACAGTAGAGAACCCAGCCATGATTACACATACCTGCAGTTCTAGCTACTCAGGAGGTCAAGACAGGAGATTTACATTATAGCATGTGTTCAAAACTAGCCTGGATCTGCTTAGTGAGAACCCCCTCAAAAAACAAACAACCCCCCCAAAACAAACAAAAAACCCCATAAAACCAAACTGAACCCCCCAAAAGATATGAATACAACTCAGCCTGGTGCTTGACTGTCAAGTACCACAATCCCTGGTACCACAAAAAATAAGCAAAAACAAAATAAAACTAGGCACAATGAAGTCATATTTTCTTATTATGACTTGTCAAAGTCAACTTGCTACATGCTAAATTGCCTCAAATTTCTAATTTGTTTGTACCAAGTCAGAAATAATTCTTTGTGTTTACAAAGTGGATCCTAATATTGTGACAATTGAAAAAAAAAAAAGAGTATCTTGTTGGTGTCTATACTAATATTATCAGAAAAAAATTACACTCTGTTGTGAAATAATTTAAAATTAGAGTCAAAGAAGTAAATTTGCAACTTCTAGCTCTTATATGAGCTAGAAAGTTAAGATTAAAAAAAACTGATTGATTTTTTTGAAAAGTTTTTTTTTTTTTAAAGTGAGACAAAAATCAAAAGTTAAGCCCTGGACTTTTCTGAGTTTGTGTGATTTCATGATCAGAAATATCCACTGACAACCAAAGTCACCTTCTTGTGGTTTTTATAAAGCATAATTACTCTTCAAATTGTTTTAAAGCGAGAATGCCTTTAATCCTGGGATTCAGGAGGCAGAGGCAGGTAAATCTCTGAGGCCAGCTTGGTCTATAGAGTGAGTTCCAGGATAGACAGGGCTACACAGAGAAACTGTCTTGCAACACCAAAATTAAACAATCAAACAAAAATAACAAAAAGACTGCTTAAACATAAGAAAGACTTTCATAGTCTATGTTCAAATGCAATGCTAATTATTTATGTCTTAAAAGGCAATGAAAACATCTTCCTAAAAAGAACAAAGGTAGAAAAGAAAAACTTTTTGAGCCAAAAAGTTCCTTTATACCCTAATCTGCCAAATTGTACCGAAAGAAAAGCAAAATGTATATTACCCGTCTTTCGTTATGAAACATAATTAGTTTTTCAATTCCCAAGTATAACTCATGACTTTTCATCAAGTTAGAATCATAGAAACCTTAAAAGTAACAACGTGACAGGCCCTCCTGTGTTCCACATGCTGATTCCTTAGCTGGAGTGGGAGGTGGAAGGAGCCACGGACAGTCTGCTAGAGAATACACAGTGAAGCAGACAGACAAACAACTGTCGAGGTCACTGAGGTCAACAGAACCCGACATCGAGGGCATTCAGACATGAGGAAGGGGTTGGTCAGTATCCTTACGAACCCACTACAAGCCAAACACCAGCTGAGTGTCTGACAGGTTAGATGGTCTGTAGCACTTCCCGGGGCTAGGTCTGATATTTTATACACTGAAATAGCATGTCTACATTTACAGAGGCAAGGACAGAACCAGGTCTTCCCAACACCAAGAATCTATAATTAGAACCAAACTCTTTAATACCTTACACATGGGTTTCTCAAAAATAACACGTATATCCCTGTTCCAGGATGGTAAAGAGTATGCTTCATGCCACACGCTTATTCTCAACCTGTCCTTCTTTGAGAAAGCTGGGAATGAAGACTGCCTGCATGTTCCTAATTACCTTACATTTTATTAATTTTTTTCCTTAATTGGGGGACCATTATTCCTCTCCTCTAAGAGGTGAGAAATCCCTCTATCCCAATTTCTGGTACTCTGATCAGTTTCTTCCTGTATACAGAGATGGAATCCTCATTGTAGAATTCCAGCTTTCTTGGCAGAAAGTTCTTCCTGCCTGCTCCTGTGGCACAGAGTGAGCAGATGAAGGGAGAACGGAATGCCCGCCCGGCACACTAGCTCAGAGTCAAGTGGACACTTGGGAACTGGCTAAGGCAGGCTGTGGAAAGGAGAGGGGACTCAGGAGTACATCCACCTGTGAAGTGGTACTCCAGGGACAGATGAATATACTATAGATGACATACTACAATTTGAAAATACTGGGAAAATATTATATTTTCTGTAACCAAGTACAAGATACGCTCTTGACAGATTAAAAAAATAATAGCAGAGATATTTTATTACAATGTCGCTTAGATTCTTGACCCAATCTCCTTAGTCATTATTCTCATGTGTGCAAACAGTCTCACTAAAGTAAGAAGCACAAGCTGTGGTTACAAGTGTGTCCTTGGCGGGAACTTGGCAGGAAACAGACCTTGTTCTAATTTCAGCTCTCCTACTAACTAGTTTTGCATGGACGTTAGCAGCAAGTTACTTAACTTCCTAAATTCTCAGTTGCACCATTGACAGAACAGGGATAATTAATACTAATGTGACATTTTGAAGACTGAACAAAACATATGTAGAAAGTGCCTAGCGCAGGGCCATACACACAAGCGGGAGCCTGGCCCGTGACAGCTTTCTCTAGCTACCATTCCCTTCTCTGTTAGAATAACGTTACTGTTCAGGTGAACTGCTGTCTTATACAGCAGACCTTGAAGTGGTGGCTTCCATAGCCCGTCAGCTAGACAGCTTGGGTTATAAGCCAGGTCTTGACTAGCTGTGGGAACTAAAACCAAGACGGGATGGAGAGCTCGTGGAAGCACAAGTCTTTAGTTGGGAGGCAGAGGCAGAGTTCAAGAACAGCCTTGCTTACATAGTGAGTCCATGTTAGAAACAGCTTACAAACAAACAATCAAGGTATAGGCTGTGAAGGTAGCCCAGCATCTTCAGCACCTAGGACAAATAAGCCTGAAGAGTATCCTGAGTGGGCAATTTCTCTTGGGGTGTTAGAATTTTCAAGAAGTAGTTCATTATAAGATTTCTTTAGCTTAAACTGAATACAGCCTCAGCAAAAGCCTCCTCCAGAGAACTTGCTCAGCGTTAATTAAGACAGTAGAAGCTGCTTTGCTGGTGAAGCAGATTTTCCTAAGTCAGACCCCTCCTTCCCTATCATTATGCGGCCTATTTCAGATGTCTTACTATCTTCCTGGAATCATGCCTGTGGTAGATATTAGAGAAACAAACATGGGAGACTCAAGTGTCCAGGAAAACAGGTGGCCACTGAAGGCACGCAGCTCACTTCCTCCAGAGTACTGGGTTTATTATTATTTATTTAAAAACAATTCCTGACCAGTTATGTCTAAGCCAGCCCCGGTCTACTGAGAATGGCTTTGAAAAATATTAAACAGTAAGTTATTTTGCCTCCATTCGTGGAATTGTTACTTTTAGCCACTTCTCTAAATCCAGCACCGGAAGGGACAGGCTGTGAGATGTAGGTAGAAACATGTCTGGGTTAATCAACTATAAAAACTGTTACTTACCTTTTCATATGACCCACTGACACTTTCTATAAGTTTCTGAGTTAAAATCATTCATAGATAAAATATCAAACCTCCATCAAGAACCTCAGGTTATTACCCTCACCCTCAACACATCTACAACTGTAGAAATCTGACAAGCCTCAGAACAAAGAGGATGTCCCTTCAAAGGGATTCCGGACAGGTGGTGACTGAACACCAGTTTCCCTATGCCTATGAGTCCGTTGGAACAAGGAGTTTTTAGAGCTAAGCTCCTTTGGTAATAGCTTGGCAACAGTTTTAATGAACCATGGCTTCCATAAACAAGATGGAGAGGAGGTAAATGTGGTTCACGCATTTTCTAAAGTATAACTTAACATGCAGACCGCGGTTGGCGAGGGAATATAAAAGAATATAGCAAGTTATCAAGTATCAAGGGGTGGTATCAAGATACCAAAGGCAGCAGGCCACCACCTCTCCTCAGTAAGGTGTGCTCTCATAGGGAGTCCCAGTCCTCAGGGCTGGCTGTCTGGAGAAGAGACAACAGATATCACTGCTCCTCTCTTCCTAATGGGAAAGTCTCTTAAGTAGGAATTAGTGATACTCAAGAGATAAAATGATACCTGCCATGGACACCGAACAAAAACACTGTCTTTTTCTCACACTTTCAATGGTCGCCCTGGTGTCACAGCAGGTTGGCATCAGAACCGTGAGCGTTTTTAAACCGAGTTTCTCTCCGATGCACACAACAGCTACACAGTCCAGACTCAGACCCCAAGAGCTGGAACACCTGAAGACTTCCACAGCTCCTAATTTGTACCCAGAAGACTTCTAACCGGAGGAGAGAGGCTCTGGGAGCTTGGAAATGCTGCTCAGAGAGATGACTCTCCAGTCTGCACCAGGCCCCAGGACCAGAAAACCATAGCTCCCCAAGACTGCTTATTAGCTTTGGTAATCATTTACAAGTGTGGCTTTAATTAACTCTACTTGGTGTAAACATTTCAAAAGTGTTACACACACACACATACACACACACACACACACACACTATCATGCTTTATATTACCCCACTTCCCTATCTGTTTAATAGGATATAGATGGGCTTTTGGTATGACTGGCAATTCATGTGAAAAACATAAATCAGACTGATGGCAGTAAGCACTCAGAATCGAAGCACGAGGCCTACAACTGAGAAGCCATTTTAAGAGCTTATAACGAACTGCACAGACTGAATTGTTTCATTAAATTAAGTCTAGCGGTGGCCACTTGCCTTACAATGCAATAGAAACAATTGCCAGGCATTTTAAAGATGCTTTATTGTGCTTCTGTGATTATATCTAAGCAGGTTTAGGCAGAATGGGATTTAAAATACTAAAAGATTCTTTAATAGAGATAGCATCTGATAGAGGCGAACAAACACATTCCCAGCAGGTTTGTGCCATGCTGCCTGTAGCTGCAACTGCTGTGATGGGTAAGCTGCCTCTGGTGGCGTCTCCCACCTCACCCCTGCTCCCCTACGATGCTTTTCCAGCTCCTAAATAAACCAACTGCAATCAAATCCACCTCATGGCTTGCCCCAGGAAGTTCACATTATCAAAGTAGCAAAGGGCAGCAAACACTTGAGGTGAGCAAGGACCACGGCCACGAACATTATGAAAACCATCTTGCTTGGGCAATCTATCCCATGTAGTTCAGCAATATTATAGAAGTTGACAAGCCATGCTCTTACTTGTTGAAACACAAGTTGAGTGTCTCTTTCTGTTTTAAAAAATGCTTTCCCGGCTGCATTTTTCTAGTACCAAAATCTAAAATGTGCCCAAAGCAGAATTTCTTGAGTGATTCTCAGAGCATTTCAGATTAGGAATGCTCAACTTGTAAAGTCTAGGCAAATACATTTTTTAAAATTCCATTTTTGAAACAGTATGCTCCCGGGTATTTTGGATAAGGGATGGTCAGCCAGGTCCATGAAACAAAGAAGTAAGCAAGCAACCTATTCCTCTTCCAAAAATACTCACAAAAACTATTTAATAAGGTTCTCAACCTGTGGGTTGTGACCCCTGTGAGGGCCAAATGACCCTTTTAGAGGGATCCCACATCAGATATTTACATTATGATTCATAACAAGCAAAATTACAGTCATGAAGTAGCAGGACAAATAATGTAATGGTTGGGGATTTCCACAGCATGAGGAACTGCATTGAAGGTCTGTATCATTAGGAAGGCTGAGAACCACAGCAATAGGGCTTACTTAGTTCTTACTAGTGACAGCCTGGAGAGCTGGTCGGTTATGATCTTCACCTTTATCATTCTCACTAACTGCCATGGTTTGTTTATTTTTGGTCCAAGGAGTGGCACTATTAGAGGGGTGGCCTTGTTGGAGTAGGTGTGTCACTGTGGGTGTGGGCTTTAAGACTCTGCCTGGAAGCCAGTCTTCTGTTTGCCTTCAGAAAAAGATGTAGAACTCTCAGCTCCTCCTGCACCATGCCAGCCTGGACTCTGCTATGCTTGATGATAATGGACTGAACCTCTGAACCTATAAGCCAGGCCCAATTAAATGCTGTCCTTATAAGAGTTGCCTTGGTCATGGTGTCTGTTCACAGCAGTAAAACCCTAACTAAGACACTAACTGTAAGAATTAAAGAGACAAGTGAAAGATTACAAGCCATTGGCATGGTATGCAGAGATGCCAAGCCATAAGCTCAAGGGTTTCCTGTGCTTCTCTCCTGTTACATTGCTTTCCAAGGAGGATGGAGCACAGAGAGGAGAGCATAGATGGGTGCAGAAAGCGTGGGAATGTTTAGTTCATCAACATTCTACAACCAACACTTGGATGCCCTTCATTGGTGTTTGTCTTCTGAACTATAACTATGAAAGCACTGTACAGGAAAAGGATTTTAAATCGTTGACTATTTACTCAGGAAAGTAACATTTGGAAAATGTCTAGAAGAAACAAGAACGATTTTTCTATAAGCCCTGGTAGGGCACCAATACATACTTTAAAAAAATGTGTTTTGTAAAATATTTTTGTATACTTATTTTCAGAAAAAAAAATTCTCTGCCAGGAATCATACAAGCTTTGAATAAATGTGAGATTATACACTATGTTTCAATGAATTAAAAGTTTTATAGAAAGTTCATAATTCTCATAATCTTTTTTAAACTGTGTGGATGTATGTGATGACAGCGGTGTATGTAAGTATGTGTGTATCTATGTGTGTGAGAGTATGTATGTATGTGACTATGTATGTGTAAGTGTGTTACTATGTGTGTGTTACTGTGTGTGTACGTATGTATGTGAGTGTGTGTATGTGTGTGACTATGTATGTGTGAGTGTGTTACTATGTGTGTGTATGTATACGTGTAAGTATGTATATGTGTGTATATGTATATGTGTGTGTGAGTGTGAGTGTGTGTGTGTGTGTGTGTGTGTGTGTGTGTGTGGTGTATGTATGTGTATATTTGGGACAAGGTTCTCTCACCCATGCCTGCCATTTATGTGAGTACCAGGGATCCAAACTCAGATCTGCATGCTCAAGCAGTGTGCACTTTACATGCTGAATCATCTCCCCAGTGGCTCATAATCACTGTTATTCTAACCTCTTGGTATATTGTTGATTTTCTAAAAATGGAAATGCCTTACTGTTTCTTGGTTACTGGGAAGAAATTAGAAGAAATATAGACTCTTATACACTGTGTAGCTAACTCCTGATCTCCTGTCCCTACCTCCCAAGGACTAGGATTCTGGAAGTCCATCACCAACCTGGCTAAATCAGGTGCATTTCTAACAGAGGAAAATATTGCCACCAAATGTAAAGCATACAAGACAACAACTTCGTCAATAAGGATGTTTCTGAACAATTTAAGTATCATAACTTAATTACCTGGTTTCAGGAGACGAGGAACTTTCATTGGTGTCTGTCCTTTTACTTCTTGGGAATGAGGGAGTAGATGGAGACATCTCACCACTTAGGCGGTCTGGGAAGATGCGGTCTTTACTCAAGTTGATTTCTGAATAGGGACAGTTGGCACCACTAACAGATTAAAAGAAGAGAAAAGTACAGTCCCATTAGATCATAATTATATCAATCAGAATTGTGTGCTAGTGAATGTAAGAGTCCAAAGTTGAACCAAGTATATTATATATGTATGTTTGTAAATACAGGACTAAAGATCCAGCAGTAAGATATATCGTTCCAGATAATTTAAGTTCATTCTGAGAGAGAACATATCTGTACTTGATTTCAAGGACTCTGCTGCAATTTTGAGATGAGGGACAGTCAGAAGATTCCTCTGTGCTTTTTATGGGCAAGGCATATGCATATCTCTGGGAATAATCAGCCACAAGAAATATCCACCCTGGGAAGATTTATAGCTATTTAATTTCCCCTATAACACTTACTGACTTTCAAAGTCCCCATGGAATACTACTACCCTGGGATTTCCAAACACTTTAGAACTAACTCTAACCCTGATGTGAAAAGGAGCCATGGGCCGAACTTTTCTATCTGCACTTAGAGATTAAACTCTCAAAGGCCATGTAGTGATAACTCCTGTGACCTTGGCAGAGGAAACTGAGGTCACTAAGTATTAAGTTGGCATTAGGTAGCAGATGCCTGGCCTGAGCCTTAGCATTTCAGTCTCTCAGGCATCTGGGCATCAAGCTCTCCCTATCTTGCTCCTTTGCTATGAGAGGCCTTCTTAAGAGTGGAAATGGTTTAGCCATTAGGTACATTACATTGGTATCTTTTGTTTTCTGTTCTTCAGTTACTATGATAGTGGAATTATTAATAATCACTCGGGGAACTTTTAAAACACAGCATATGTCTTTTCAACCAAGAGAAGCTGAGACACTCTCCTGGGGAAAAAAAGAGTTTGAAATGTGCCCTGCTAACTCTAAGAGTGACCAAAATTCATCACAGATACCTTGGCAGCAAAATGTAAACTTTAGTAAGTATGTACTGCTCTACACTTGTGCCTTAAGTCAAACTGATCACACACAATCACATACTAACATGAATTTATGTCACGTCAATCTAACAACAACAAAAACCCAGAACACAATCTAAAGAAATCTTGCTGGAGCATATACAATACATCAAGCCCTGTGCTTTGCTTACACCGTTTCCATCTTCCCACCACCCTATAAAAAGACGCTTCACATAACACACTAGGGTTTAAAAATGATTAAGTGACTTCAGTCATCAGTTTCCTCCTCACCAGCAAGTACCTATCAATTCAGTATCTATTGTGTTAGCTCCCTTTGTAGGCATTGGAAACTTAATAATGTGAGGGGGTGAAACCCTGGAACTTGGTGAGTGATAGCCTAGGGGAAGATAGGCAATGCCTAATCACACAAATAAGAGATGTAACTTTACACTGGAAAGGCTTTTATACAGAAAGATTATGGCATAAGAGAGGACATGAAGATGCTTTATGGGCAGTGAGGAAGGGCTTCCCTAGCAGAAGAACAAATCCCTAAGGGTCAGGACAAAGTTGTCCACATCTACTCCTCCACACTTAGGAGGAAGCAGCTCGACAAACAGGAGAGTGAGCCTGGCAGAGCTAGAGGCTGAGCTGCCCGGAAGCAGGAGTCACAGGGAGAGATAGAAGCACCAGTCAGTAGTTCAAGGTTGACGCAGTAGACCACAGTCAGTAGTTCAAAGCTTTATCTTGGGTTCAATTTGAGACCTTTGGGTAATTTCTAAATTAAAGAAGTGACAAGGATTGATGTGAGTGTAGGTGGCAGAAATGTAGGGAAGGTTAACAGACTGTCAACATCTGCCATCCCATGATGCACTGCAGGCCAAGAAACAGTCTGTGATATGCAGGAAACCAGAGTGGTTTGTTTAATGTTCTTGAGGGAGAAGAGACACCAAATACATACATACATACATACATACATACATACATACACATTTCTGAGATATGAATGAGTAGTGTTAAATTTGGAGCAAACCAATGGAAAGTTTACTATTAGATATTTAGTAAAAATGCTTTTTGCCAGGGCTGGAGAGATGGCTCAGTAGTTAAGAACACTGACTGCTCTCCCAAAGGTCCTGAGTTCAATTCCCAGCAACCACATGGTGGCTCACAACCATCTGTAATGGGATCCCATGCCCTCTTCTGGTGTGTCTGAAGACAGCTACAGTGTACTCATATAAATAAAATAAATCTTTAAAAAAAATGCTTTTTGCCTCAGGTCACATGGCAATGAAATAGCTCAGCAAAATGAGTCTACTCATTTGATAAAATACATACTACTTCAGTCAGTCATGAAGAAAAAAAATCTGACCACATTCACAATTCAAACACTGCATGGGTACCTGAACTAACCAAGAGTTCATGGGTACAAATTTCCAAAGCTAGTTTCGCTTACTGTGAACAGAGACTTTGAATGAAGCAACTGGTAGCTTAGTTAGGAGGCAGACAGCCAGATGTAGGTAGGATGCAGAACCTGGAATGGCATATGCCCTGAAACTATCTGAACAGGATGATGTTGCTGGGGACAGCATACATGTACCATGCATCTTAGCCTGTCTACTACATTCCTCAGGGACTACAAACACAAAGCCTAACCTGCCTGTCTTCTACTCCTCGAGACAGAAAAGCCCAGAAGGCAGCATCTTGTGGGTGTTTGGTTCTTCAGCCACCCTGTACCTGCCAAGGAAGCAAATGTGCTGTGCTGCCGTGTGGCTATCTGAAGGGACAACACATTTATTGCTGAGCTTTATTTCAGGGAGGGAACAAATGTCCACTGAAATCCTATTCAAATGTCACAACTTACCATTGTTGGCAATTCTCCCTAAAACCATCAAAAATTACAGATAACAGCTCCTCCCAAGCTCTTGAGTCTCTACTCTGACAAAGGAGTTGAGTTCTCCCAACCTCAGATCGAAGTCATCTCTGATGCCTTCCACTGTTCCTCTAGTGGAGTTTTTCACATCAACTTCTTGGCAGGAAAAGAAAAAGCCAAAAACAATGCTTTGGTTTCTTTTGACAGACTGGATGGTGCTTGCAGTTCAATTTCCCTAACCATTAAGATCCTGGCTTAACAAGCAATGAACTGCACTGTGTATGTTTACTTTGGAAGGCATCCAGGTTGAAAAACACACCACCGGCTCCACACAACGGAAAACCAAGAGGGAATTTTGGAATGGTCTAGGTTCCTAGTGAAATACCGGCTATGAAGCAGACAAGTGTACTCAAGCTCCTTGAAAACAGCCCTTCACTTCTGCTGTTGACTAAACGAAAAACTAGAAGACAAGTCAGCGAAAGGCAAGATGTTGGTTACGAGCCTTGTTGTCTAAATGCCTTTTTGGTTTAAAAAGAGATTGCCCTTGCTCATTCGATCAGTTGAAAGAGAAACAACCCGGTCTTCTAAAGACATTCCCTAATGAGTGAGAAAAATCTGCTCTACCAAGGCAGCCAGCCACATGGTGGTCAGCCACGGAGGTATGCCAAGCCTCTCCCTGCCTCATCCTCACACCTGCACTGTGTAGAGAGGAATACCAGTTGGCTCCTGAGGTTGGAGGTGATGACCAAAGGGGATGTGACCATGCATAGCAGAGCCCCACAGCAACAGCAGAATGAGACATGCTTCAGGTGGTAGAGCCTGGCAACTAGCTCTGTGTCTCATCTATGCATAGCGAAGAGCAAGCATGGTGTCTGAGGCTGAGTTTTCATGTGAAAATGAAGATGCTGTCCCCCGGGAACCGATCTCCTCCCCTAGAATTTATCACACAACGTGGGTAGCAGTTCCAAGAGCACTCACTTGATGGATAAAAAAAAAATGAGGCCTCAAAGGGGACTTGTACAGTGTCCAAGAGCTTGATCACAAACACTAGGTCTTTTTAAGTTGCTACGCAATATCAGTAAATATTAGCCCGAATTATGGAAAGATTTCCTCATTTCTAATCCACGACAATGACATTGATTTGAAAGCACCATCAAAGAGCTGCGGCTGCCCGCCTCTTGCCCTGCACACAGCTCTACATGTTGCAGCTTTCTCTGCTAGGCAGGGTTCCAAGTCCTTTACATGAGTTGATTCTTTCACCGCGGCACTCCTATGAGTGCTATCACCACCTAGGTTACAAATGAAGACATTGGCAGGAGAGATGGAATACTGTTCCAAGATCCCCAAGGCTTTACCTGATGTCTTTCAAGGCAAGCCAAGCTACAGATGTGAGTTTTTCCCTATCTTGTCTCCCACTATCTACCCCTTGGGGTATGAATTACAGCAAAACTCATAAGTAGCCATGCTTTCAAGGACTTGAGATAACTATGTCTGCTGTTGAAAGGAACAAAGGAGCTGCAAGATTTGCAACCTCAGCAGAATCACCCAGTGTTCTGTTCAGTTTTTCTTCTATTACGCCACTAAGTTTTAAAAGATTTAGCGTGTGTGTGTGTGTGTGTGTGTGTGTGTGTGTGTGTGTGTGTTGGAATAAGTCCATGTGAGTAGAGGTGCCTACAGAGACCAGAGGAATGAGCTCCCCCTTGTGGGTGCAGTTCCAATTTAGTAACTTTTAAAACTGCATATGAACTTTGAAAACTCATCAGAGTTGATTATTTCTATGGACAGAGCAGATTCTCATTGACCTTATCATTAAATTTTCTAGTTTTTCATGTACTAAGCTTTTAGCAATTAACTGCTGGTGAGGTTGATTTCTTGGGGTATGTTAGCATTCTACCACGGGATTCATCTCTCCTGCTCATCCGTTCTCTCCCTCTTTCGCTTCTTCCTTAACTCCTCCTCCCCTCCAGTTATTCATCCAAAGTCCTGTCAGGAAAGGACAGTATAGATCCCTTGGGAGTCTTTATTATGGAACAAAAATTAGCAAATTATTGCACCAGCCACTTGACAGATATTTGCTCCCAAAGCCTCTTGAGAGGTTGTTTTTATGATGGCATCTTTTGTTGAAAATTGTAAGCAAAATGGGCTGCCTTGTCTACTGCTATTCACTGTCATACTAAAACCCTTTTAATTAGAAATATCTGTCCTTAAACAATTAGGTAACACACCCAGTTTAAGCATCTAAGAGTTACTCTCACACACAATACTGACAAACATATAAGAGAGGCTATATCAAGTGACTGCTCTGTACAGGAGCCTGAGAGGGATGAGGAGACATGAAGGCCATCCTGGGCTGCACTGAATTCTGCTTCTAGCAATGCACCATTCAGGGCACTTACTCAACCACTCAAACTTTCCCTCAACATCTATAAGCGATGTTCAAGCCATAGACTTACCGTGAGGGTTAAATAGAGCCATATACATGAGTCTTTTGAATAGTGGCTAGGACAGGAGGTCAAACATCCTGCACATTATTATTACCTTAGGAAGGAGGTATTTAAGCTCCATTGTGTAAGAAAAGGTCAACAAAAATCAAGTGATATGAAAAACTTCACAAAACATCCTTGGCAGGGCTCTAGTCCTTCCAAATGTAGCGAGGGCCTCCCTGACAACTACTCACTCCCGCCAATGTGGGGGATGTGGGGCCGGTCTTCTGTACAGCCTCCAAAGCCTGTTGATTTCAAGCAGACACTCAACACTCCTCGACAGTATGTGAAAACTAGGTGGATAGACGCTGAATGAAAACCAGTTTGCAGATGTGCATCCATAGTTACTAATTTGTAAAACTCTATGGAATCCAAAAATATTCATTAGAGACTCCTGGAAATAATCCCTCCTGTTTAATTTCTGAAAGAGCAAATTTTATACATCCAAGATGTACCTCCGAAGGCAATAAATCTATAGCACATCTACTTCTGTGTAACTTCAGCTCTCTTAACCCCTTGTGGGTTTTCCCCATTTTCTGACCTCTGAGTCAGACAACAAAAGAATGCTAACCTTTAGCTCCCACTTGCGTTTTCTTCTGGAGAGATGGAATCAAGCAAGCTGGCTACTGAATACCTCTAGAGATGAGAATTCCACACCACAGATCCAACTCTTTCTGATCATATTTCAATATTAAAGGTTGCCCCCTCAAACTATGTTCCTAAGACATTTGCTGCTTATAACGTTTCTTAGATCAACCATAATCTGTAATCTTCAGAGATATCAACAAGCAATCCGAGCCAAACCAGTCTTTTGCTAATATGCCTGTAAAATTACCCTTTCCGAAAAAGCAACTTTCTTTGTTATCCACGTAAAGAATGCATGTTTTGATTTATTCAGTTTCTCAGTAAATTAATCCAAAGAGAATTTTCTCATTATGTTTTCCTAAGCAAAGCATACTCAGCAAGGACAGAGATAATTGCCAGTGAAATGAACCTTTCAGAGAATATGTATGCTGCAGCAAGCTAGTCCACAGTGGATGGGTGAGATGGAAAACAGGCTGGGCTTGCTAAGGATTAATTGCTGCCAAGGAGGCAGCGCACTGTACGCACTGTAAATTGTACAGACTGTTTGAGGAGTGCAGAAAACCTATGCTCAGGCTGGGAAGGGTGAACATAGGACCCTGGGGTGCCATTGGTTCTCCTAGATTTTTTCTTCTGTACAGAGACCCAGCCCACCAACTCAGCATAAGACAAAGTAACTACGTCCTGCATGCACAAAAATATCAATATAGCTTTGTGGTCAGGCCTTGTCTTTTCAGTTATAAACTATATTCTGCCACTCCTTCAAGAGAATGAACAGTTCTCTGACATGGCCCCAGTTACTCTAAAAATTTCCCTAGCACATTTCTGCCTGTTATTCTCTGAGTTTTCCCATAATCCATCCCTTCTAATGACAAACACAACATCACCTGTCATACTCAGTCCATCAAGAAATTCCCCATAGACAACCACTAAACTGTGGGAGCAGCTGGGCTGGAGAAGCCTAAGGGGAAGGCCATCATGATGAGTGCCAGTGATGTGAATGGCTATCTCTCTAGGCTTTACTGCCACACTTAGCTACTTGGACCTAAGGACACGCCAATGAGTCTATGCACACTGCTGAATGGCAGGTTTCCAAACACATTTTAAATAGCCAACTGTATCCTAACAACATGTCAGAATTTACTCAGCTAAAAAAATTTTTTTGTTCACAATTTGAGGAAATCGCCTCCAGTCTAATGAACGTTGTGGGACTATATAGTAGATGAACCAAAGATTGTCGTTTTAATTATGATTTTGTATCTTATACTTAAAATGATGCTGTGTAGTCAAGAGCCTAAGTGTGGGATGTTCATGGAGCAGGTCTGTAAGGGGAACGGAGACGGAAAAGATCAAGACGAGGGCCATCAGATCCCCTCACCAGTGGCACATGGAATACTACACTGCCCTTCTGCACACTACAAGCTTCCCACTGCCCATACAGTTTGTGGGCAAGGAGCAGTTCCTATACCAGAGTGTTGTTCTGAAAGCTGGCTCCTCTAACATAAAGTAGGTGAATATTCAATAAATGTTACATGTTCTCACTGAAAAAACTGTTCTGCAAAAGAAGCCACTGAACAGAAAGATTTCTGAAATTAGGATGGGCTTTCTGCACACTTGGAAGCCACATCTTGCACTTAGCCTGATGTTATTAGCTGAAAGGTGATCCAGCTGCCTTCATGAGGCATAGCTAATAGCTCCTAAGATGTCTCCAGTAGAGTTTAAATTAATGCTGTATCTTTGGTTTGCAGCCATGCAAGTGGCGCAAAGGATTTGAAAAAGGTGTCTGTGAATGGAATTGTCATCCTACCTCTGTGCACTATTCTGGAACATAATAAATCTCTTTTTAAAAAAAGATGCTAAGTAGCATGCAGAGATACAGGGAAAGTTCACTGCACCCAGTGAAAATAATACTCTAATTTCACAATTCTTACTAACTTTTTGAGGAGTAGGTAGCGACGCTTCTGAATGTTTTTAACGTTATGGGGAGGACACACAGGCATGTGGAGGTCAGGGAGGTCAGCTCTTTCCAGAGCTGCTTCTCTCCTGCCATGCAGACTCCGGGTGGAACTGACGATGTCAGGATCAGTAGCATTTACCTACTGAGCCACCTCTCTGAGCTGCAGCTCCAAAACTTTAAGAACCACATTCAGAATCCTATATGAACTAGATAAATAGTTTTCTCAGTGAGTAATCTAATTAGCATGTCTCACCATTTACACAGATAATATTATCATTTTAATTCACACTCAGATAGACGATGCTTTTGTCCCTAAAAATCCCCCTAGATCATAAGAATTGTCAAAATGTCAGTAATATTTTTAAATATCTATGAAGATCCCCAATCGACCTGAACATCAATTTTTAATTATACTTTTGGTTTTGTTTTTTAAGTTACTTACAAGTAAGAAAAAATATTGGGAAAAAACATCATTTCTCTGACCATTAAATTCTTACATTTGTTGGTATGGTTTTCTGATGTTCACTGGGAATCTACAATAGCTCATCTTTTTATTCAAACTATAAAGTCACCCAAGCACATCATATTCAGCTAAATAATTTCAAAAGGTCTGCCCTCATTTCATTACTAACAGCAAACCCCAAATAACCATTTTAGAAGCCAAGGATCTGTAAAACTAACCAAGTTGCAAAAGACCGAATAACAAAAGCAAAAAGAGAAAAAAAAACCAAAATAACTAACGTAAATCTATTTTAAACAGTGAATGCATGTTCTTTCGGAAGACTTAACTTTAGATATATCCTTCATTTTTGCACGTCTCCATGGTAACCACATTTCTTATGGCTCTGAATATAAAATCAGTCCACATCTGTTTCTTATAGAAGGAAAGCATTTTCTACACTCATGGACAGGCCCCCTCCACATGACCATGCATAAAAGTCTCTAGGGCAAGCACATACCTCTGAGTGCCCAGGTACCGTGATTTTTTAAAATGACCAACTCCCCTGCAGCCTAGAGTTGGACATCCCCCAGTTTCTGATGGCTCCATTAATTCTGCAGGGCCTGTAACAAACGTAATAAAAAGAGAAGTTAAAAAGAAAAGAATGACAAAGTTGAGCAGAAAGCTAAAGATTTAAATGTATAGAAAGAGAATAGGGTGGGTGAGAGGAACAAGAAAGCAAAACAAAATTCCATATTTGAAACAATGTATACCTATGGAAAAACAAGTAACTCTTATAAAAAAATTTAAATGTTTTAGACATCTCTGTTTTTATAAGATCTCCCCATGGTTCACTTTGTTACAAAGGTTAGTTTTAATACTGAAATGGTAAATTCTGAAATAACCTTCTTTTAAGATGTCAGACAACATCTTAAGACAGCAGAGGTATTTAAATCTGACTTGATAAGAAAATTGGAAAGAACTGTTATCAAATAACAAATTGCACAAGAGTATTCAATGTGAAAACGTCAAACACTAGATCGTCGAGTACGAAATGCAAGCGTCTTGTCGGAAATGCCTGAGCCAGCTAAGTGGCCACGTCTGGAAGGCACAAAACAGTTACAAATCTCTGCAGTTCTTCTGCGTTTCAGACCATCCTCATCCTCATCCACATGTGTAGGTAATGCTCTCCCAGATGTGGCTCCAACATTTCAATGCATGACTACATGAAATTTAGAATTTTCATTTTGCTGGGATAAAAGGCACAACACAATCGCGTATCTGAAATAGTCTCCTCTGATTTTGAGCTTCTCTTTCATCTTTTACAATATTGATATTCTTTATGACTGTGTTATCTATACAAACTATGTGCCATAGTTTATTTAACTAATACCTTCTTCCAACTGTTTTATTTTAGACATTCTGCAATTAGAAATATACACTTGTGTTGCAATGCACCCTCAGACTGCATATAGCTCACATAAATAAAGTTACTCACTGTATAATGAAAAAATATTATTTAAAAAAGGAAGACACCTGACTGTAGTCTGCATTTCCCATATTTTTCTCATGCAATGTATACATTTTTTAAAACTGAGATCATGGTATATTCTCCGTCCACCACACCCCACCCCATATGCTCTTTTTATTGAACTGAAATCTTTATTGAAGAAACCACAAATTCAAGTGTAATTTATCATAAGGTAGAGGGTGGCAGCCTTTATACTTTTTTCAATTTCTGCCAATGATAACATTTTCAAGGATACAGTATAAGATTACTATTGGAATATTTGATACTGAAGTTGTAATCATCTGACAAATTATCCTCGGGAAATGAGTGCTAATTTCAAAAGATTATGTTTAGTTGCAGATAAAGCTCAAAGCACCATGCTTCTTTAAGCAATGTGGATTTTTTTTTTCTTGTATAATTTTGTGCATGTATGTGTGTGTACTTGCTGGTGGGAATTAAAAGTGGAGAGATCAGGAAAATAGAAAGAAGTGGAGATAGAGGAGACAAAAATAAAGCATATCATTCAAGAAATGAAAACATTGATCACGTTAATTTAGTGCATCTTACTTAGCGGAGCCTGAAGAGGGTGCCCGGTCTTGGAACACCAGCCTACAGGGTGAATATCTGGAGAGTCTGCATCAATCCAGTAGTCATAGCAACTGCTCCAGCCATCAAAGTGAACCTGGGCAACAGAAAGAAGAACACAGAATCACAAGATTATTTCTCCTGTAAAACTTCACCCACGGCACAAGCCTGTTATACTTTCTTCTGATTTGCACAGCATATTTAATATCTAATAAATCTCTTCAATTATTTAAAATACTTCACTCACAACCTGAAATAAAAGATGCTTGTGAATCTATCAACAAATTAGCTAAACACAAATAACTGCCTTCCCAAAAATACATCAACAGTTCTTCTGGTTTATTATACATATCCTTAAATAGTGTCAGCAAATGCAGAAGAGGAGCCATACGCAGCATCTTTAAACAGTAAAAGAGACACTCGAGACACGGCTGAGGTGATTTAAAAATCAGGGAGTGGAGAAAGGGAAGACAGGAAGAGCAGAAAGAAAGACCTTTGAGGTAAATATAAAGTACACTGCCCTGTTAGAAACACAGCCCTGAGCCATACCATTAAAAATAATCTTTCATTTTTAAAAAAAATTACTTATTTTTATTTTATGTATATGGGTGTTTTGCCTGTATGTATGTCTATGCACCATCTGCATGTCTAATGTCTGTAGAATCCAGGAGAGGGCATCAGTCTCCCAGGACTGTGGATACAGATGGTTGTGAGCCTCTGTGTGAGGGTTGGGGATTAAACATGTGTCTTCTCTGAAGAAGATCTAGTGCTCTTAACCAATGAACCCCAAAACAATTGTTCTTATAAATAACCATAGTATTTCTTTTTTTTTTTTTTTTTTGGTTTTTCGAGACAGGGTTTCTCTGTGTAGCCCTGGCTGTTCTGGAACTCAACTCTGTAGACCAGGCTAGCCTCGAACTCAGAAATCTACCTGCCTCTGCCTCCCGAGTGCTGGGATTAAAGGCGTGCGCCACCACTGCCCGGCACCATAGTATTTCTTAAGACACATTATAAAGTGATCTCAACTGATACTGTCACGGGTCACCAAGGTAAGGGGAAGTGGTCTTTTAGTGGACATTACTAGTTATCAGCCACCTATCTTTTAGGTGAATATATATTACATATATGTGTGTGTGTGTGTACACATATATGTATATATATCTGCATATACACATATACATATATATTACATATACACATATATACATATATATACTTTAAGAGGTTATATATCACATGTATACATATTTAATATATGTAATATATTACATTTTTACTAAAGTATTTTATATATTTTACTTTTAGATTGTTTGCCAATTTGACTCTTCTGAAGTGTATGAATCTTTCAATCTTTACAAGACAATAAATATTCTAGAAGAATGCCTGAGTAAACATATTATAATCATAGCAAGAGACCAAACTAAGTCAATAAAAGACAGTACTGATCGATTTAATTACACAAAAATATAAAGCTTCTGAGGGTAAATCTGTTTATAAGCAAGATGAAAGACGCCCAAAATACACTCACTATGCAAATGATGAAGTTCTTTCTTCCTTACTAAGCCCAATCTATCAATAAGAAACAGTGAGAACTGCATCAAAAAGACAGCAAAGAGATGCAATTGCTCATCTAGAATACAAATACAGACGGTCGGTAAGTCTGTGAAGAGACTCTTCATTTGTAAAGGAAAATTAAAAGGACAAGATGCGATTCTCTCGTCAGCTTGTCCAAATAGCCACATTTTGTTGAGCCCTAATGCTCGAAGAAGCTTCAAGGGAATTCGCAAAGATTATCAACAATGATCGTAATGTCTGGAAGAGCCACATGGCAAAAGCAACCAGCATTCAAAATACATTGTCTTTGACTTATCATTTTAGTAATTTGTCGTTTACAGGGAAGGTAGTATGTAGTTATTAAAAATACATACATATGTATGTGGGCTCAAAATAATGCAATTTCTCCATCCTACAAATCAGTTTTCCTAGAATTAAAGCCCTAAAGAATACCTCTCCTGGGAGAAATCATTGCCACCACACTAAAGAGGGGAATAGGGCTCGTGGAGATTCATTACCTACCTAATAAGCACATAGTTAGAAGGCACCAAGCCAAGAATTAGAAATAAAGCCATTTATTATTCACAAACAAAGAATATGAAGCATCAAATAAGATTAGTTAGCTCTCAAAACTTCTTTCCCTTTGATCAAAATAATGTCAAAATAACATTAAAGATGAAACTCATCATTTGCTGAAAATAGAAAGTTATTACATCAGTTACATCATAAAACGAGTAAGGATAATTTATATGTTACATGTATTTGAAACCTTCTGGTTTCCAACTAACCACAGTAAGTTATTTTTGCTCTACTTCACACACAAAGCTTTGATGTTTGTGGTGTTACTGCTCCCGGTTTCTTTGTCTACACTAGACTCTGTTAATATAACTCATGCTTCCTCTACTGCATATAAACAGTAAAGATTCATCTATCTGTCTGAAGTATTTTCCTCACAGGGTAAATGGCTCTCCATGCTGGTGGAATACCATAATTACCTGTGAGCACTGAGAAGAAGAGAAAGGGTGTGCGCATCTAAGCCCATCCCGTTGTTGAAGCAGTAGAGTGAATGTCATGAGGGTAACCAACTACTTTCATCTTGGATTCAAGGCCTGGTCCCCAGAAGGGAATTCATGCCTACTACTGTATATGTGATCAAGAGCTGGTGAGCCCCAGGGGGAAGGCAGTCACTACTACCATTTTGCTAGATGAACATATGGTCAAACTGTTTTTAAAAACTCATGTTTATAGTCTAAGTACTTGTGGTCATAGGTTAGCACTGCTCTGAGCCTTCATCAGAAAAGCTGCTAATTGTGCTGAGCAGTGGCTAATATAGAGAGATGCATAGCTGGCTAAGATGCTGAGAAGATAGGACGGTCATGTGGGCACTACATGGGCCCTCCCGACCCATGGTGCTGGCCACATATGTGGCAGAGGAGGGCCTTGTTGGCCATGAGGGTGTTCGATGCCCCAGTATAGGAGAACGCCAGGGAGGGAAGACAAGAGTGGGTGGGTGAGTGGGGGAATTACCTCATAGAGGCAGGGGGAGGGGGGATGAGATAGGGGGTTTCCAAAGGGGAGACCTGGAAAGGGGAAAACATTTGAAATGTAAATAAAGTATCAAAAAAAAAAGAATTAACCGAGCAATGTCATGAACATAAGTGGTAGACGGCACTGCCTAAAATAAAGCTGCCTTGCATTGTTATACTGAGAAGCTGAGTATGTCATTTTTAACAAAATAGAATTGTCTTACTATAAAATTTTATTACCACTTTTGCATTTATTACTGTAAATTAACCTTTGCCTTTCTCCATGGTTTCTGTAAGTACATTGTATGCATAATTTGTGCCTATGTCAGGAGCAGCTGCAATTCTAGCATGCAATCTCTGGTCATTTGCTGACTATTAAGCATAAATTAGGTATTTCTAGGGAGGAGTGCTATAATTAAAAAACAAAATAAAACAAAAACAAAACCCATTCATGAGTTCACATTGCATGACTTTATAGACATGCTTTTACTTCCCAGGATTCCTTCACCATTCTGGAATGAAATCATTAACTTTATTGGCCTTCAGTGAACTTCTTCTTTTATGTCAACTTTTCTGGAGTTTTTCTGTGGCTTCCTGGAAATAACTTATCTGGAGAAAACTCACTTTTCTGAGTCTGGGATAGATGAATATATGACCAAGATTACACCAAGTTAAACTTCCCTTATTACATATTTAAATTTTAAGCAGTCAATGAAGATGAAAAATGAAAATAAAATGGGCCCTCCCTATAACCTAGCCCAAAGCTCAGGGAACGTTGAAGAATCTGGGCTGGGAAGAGTAGAGAAGCTGGAGGATGAGGAGGTAATAATGTCTTCTGTATGTGACATATTTATCGGACTCATGAATTCACTGTAGCAGTGGAAAACAGGTAAGACTGTGCCCATCGCTTTACTTGCCATGGAAGTAAGGGCTCCTGAGCCCTTACTGCTCCCTGTAGATCTACTGACACTTTGCTGCGGGAAAGGGTGTCACATGCATCCATAGTCACATGACAGTAGATAGCATCCTACCCTTGATCTTATTCATGAAGGAAACACCATTTAAACTTGGGGGCATGGGGATCCCAGACCATAAAAGACATATAAACAGGAGCGCTGCTTGGGAAGAAGTGATGTTAAAATGCCAGAACTCATTGTCCACATGAATGAGACTGTTAAAGACAAAAACCTAAATTCCAGACAGGAATAGGTATAAGGTAAATACATAGCATGGAAAATTTACGTAACAAAAGAGAAATAGGAGACTGTCTAGGATGCTACCCCATGATGGATCTTGTCATAAAGGTGGCGGTTTGGTGGTCTCTATAGGTTCATTTATTTGAATGCTTGGCCCCTTCCTAGTGTGTGAAACTGGGGAGGAATTAGGAGAGGTGGCCTTGTTGGAGGAGAGGTTATGGGACGTGAGCTTTGAGATTTTAAAAGCCTACACCAGGCCCTGTCTCTGTCTTTCTGTTTCTGTCTCTCTGCTTCCAACTTGAGGATAAGATATATGTGTATGTTTTTCTCAGCTACTGCTCTGGAACCATGCCTGTCTGTAGTCACACTCCCCTTCCAAGGTAGTCATGGTCTGACTCTCTAAAACTGTAAGCAAGACCCCGACTAACTTTTAAGTTACCTTGGTCATAGTGTCCCTTCACAGCAATAGGAAAGTGACTAAGATAATGCATTAAGAACAACTCAGTAATAATGCTTTTTTTTTAAAAAAAAATAAAAAATTAAATTTCTAAAGAAAATAGGTGCTATAATGGATCGAAGTACAGAAAAATTTGGCTGCTTAAAAAATTGCAGTTAAGGGAAATGGGTACAAACTTTTCACCTAGAAAAGTAATCTGGAGTCTTTATAAAAACATCCCACGTGTTACTGACAATTTAAGATTGAAACAGTTAACACTTTTATGAAATATATTATTTCTTTACAGGAAAGATTTGGGTGGACTTTTTGTGAATCTGAAAAGCCACTCAGAAAACCACATTTCTCACACACACACACACACACACACACACACACACACACCCCTTCTATCTTCTGATCTTAAAATCATATTGCAAAGTAAGGACAACGGGAGATGAGTCCTGTGCTTGGAGGGTAAAAACAGGTGAAGAAGTGAGCAGTTGAAACAAACGTACATCCTAAAAGTGGGGTCAAGACCAGAAGATGGATGCAGCCGTGAGCTGTACATGGGTGGGAAGGCTCCCTTCTTCCCCTGGGTAGTCAGGATTCAGGGAGGCTTGAGCTTTTTACACACGTACCAAAGCAAGGCTCTTTTCAGCCCCTTCAGAGGGCAGAATTCTACTCTCCAGAAAAGAGAGACATTCTGAACTCTAGGTATGGTATCCTAGGTTCTGCTTTTCCCAGAGGAAGGTCAGGGATGCTGACAAAGGAAGTTTCCCCTGGTGGGAAAGCTCGTGTGGCTTGAATAGAAATGGCTCCCATAGACCCATATGGTTGAATGCTTGGCCATAGGGAGTGACACTATTAGGCGGTATGGCCTTGATGGCGTAAGTGTGGCCTTGTTGGATGAAATATGTCTCTGTGGGGGTGGGCTTTTGAGGTTTCCGAAGCTCAAGGCAGGCCCAGGGTCATTTTGTCATCCTGCTGCCTGAAGATGTAGAACTCTACGCTCCTTGAGCTACCATGCTTCCCCCCATGATAACAATGGACTGAACCTCTGAAACTGTAAGCCAGTCCCAATTAAATGCTGTCCTTTATAAGAGTTGCCTTGGTCATGGGGTCTTCTCTTCACAGCAAAAAAACCCATCTAAGACAGCTGGTATTTTGACTTTGAATGCTACAATAAAACCCACCAGTCATGCAGTATTCTTTCCTTCCCCAAGATTTCTCCTTCTAGAGCAGTAATTCTCAGCCTTCCTAATGCTGTAGCTCTTTAATACAGTTTCTCATGTTTTTGAGACCTCCAACCATAAAATTATTGCATTGCTACTTCATAACTGTAAATTTGGTACTGTTATGAATAGTAATGTAAATATCTGATATGCAACCCCTAAAGGGGGTCATACCCACAGGTTGAGAAACAATGTTCTATAGTGCCAGTTGCCTGAGATCAACTATGGTATAAAAATGTCAATAGAAAATTCCATATTGTGATAAAGAGAGCAGTTTCACACAATGTTTTATAGTATATTGCTGTAGTTGTACAATATTGTTGTTATTCTCTATATCTAGTGCATAAATCATACTTTATTACAGCATGTATATATGTATATGTAAAGGCACAGTGTGAATGGGACTTTATGTGTAGTTGCAGGCATCCACTAGGAATCTTGGAAGATATCCCCAATAGACACAATAATAGACTATAAGCCCATTCACAAAAACACCTCATGTATGGTACCTTTTTCTAAATGTGAAGAGGATCCCAAGATCACCCGACAGGCAAAAAACCAGTACAAAAACAGGCTACGCTAACTAAGAGACATCTGGAGGATGGAGCAAAAGCTAAGAGCATCTGCAGCTCTTGCAGAGGACCTCAGTCTGGATCCTTCCTAGTTTCCACATCAGGTGGCTCACAAGCACTTGTCAACTTCAGCTCCATGGGCCCAATGTCCTCTCTGGCCTCCAAAGGCGTGTTGTTTTTGTTTTCTTTCTTTTTTCCTGGATGGGGTTTATCCCTGCAGCCCTGGCACTCACTGTGTAGAGCAGATGTTACAATTAAAGGTGTGCACCACCTCTGCCCAGCTTGCTGATGCTTTTTCAAAGAAGCAGAGACTAAATAATGTTGTTGGCTTTTTTTTTTTTTATTTTATTTCTTGAAATAAAAAAAAAAAATCACAGATGCAATTAAAAATGCAACAGAAAGTTTGAAAAATAGATGAAGGTATTTCTAAGCAAAGAGAATTTTAAAACAAGAGTGTCACCCTGGCAGTCGGCATCAGAGCAGTACCTTCCAAAATGAGAACAGAGATAAGGAAACTGTCAGAAGTGGGGTATGTCAGACACCGCAGAACACAAACTCCAGCGTGGGAAGGCGTGAGGACCCAGTCTGACAGACAGAGACAGCATCCAAAGCATAAGGCCACCAGAGACAGACATCACCAAGTGCTCCAGAAACAAGCCCAGGGCCCAAAGAGATGCAATCAGAGAGTCTTTTGGTGTCCAAAAGCTGCAGAAAATGCCACAGAGCAATGCAGTACTACGGGTAAATGTTCCCTCCTTAAACCATTCACCTAGTCACACTAACTGTCAAACCAAAGCCAGCAGACGGACATTTCCCCTTATGATCCTAAAATGCCCTTTCTTAGAAAGGCACATGTCCTCTTAGGAACGGGCATGTTTCAGCGGACAGAATGTACCAAGCAAAACAAGGTATGTCATCATACTTTGCAATTTTCAGGAAAATGAAATGCAATCTAGTGTTTCAGAAAAAAGGACCTCAGGATGCAGCCCGGGGATCAGCCAGCCAGGCTGAGAGTACGAACTCCCTTGTCTGTAGCAGGAGACTGCAGCGTTGTGGGGAAAACAACTCAAGAGAGAGGCAGCTACGCACTGCCGAAAAAGATACTACTACTTTTGACTCACAACACATCAAAACTACTATAGCATTTGCAAAAATCTAATAAGAAGACAGAAATTGTTAAAAAAAAAAAAACCAAAAAAAACTACAAAGAGATTATTTATAATGGGAAAACCAAAAAATAATTTTAGAAGGCCTGACTTAGAAATGAACAAGACTAATAATATAACCGTACTAGTAACAGGGGCAGGTGAAAAACCAAAACCAAAACAAAACATGGCCAGATCTAGATCCCGAGTTCCAAGACAGAGAGAAGTTTATTAAAGCCGACTTAAAATTGAACTGACAAGTCACGTGGTGCAACACGTGCCTTCAATCCCAGCACCTGGGAAGCAGAAAGAAGAAGAGCTCTGTGAGCTTGAGGTCAGCTGGTCTATATATTGAGTTCCAGGACAGAGTATGCTACATAGTGAGGCACTGCCTCAAAAGTAATGAAAACTGAGAAATACCAGTGCATAGAAACTAGAGACAACCTATCACACACAGCTGAAGCCAGCAAGCGTGACTGAAGAGGAATGTGGCACTACTTCATGTCCTGTCCACAAAGCAGGTTAGAGCAGGTCCTCATCCTGCTCCCTGCCTTCAACAGCACCCAGCAAGAGTGACTATCTCACCACCAAAGAGCTTCAAGGTGTAAGTGGTAAAACTTTGAAGAGCTGATCTTATTTAAGAGTTGACTTTATTCCTGAGACTTAAAATACGAAACTACACAATTAACTGTGCGCTCCTCTTCTTTTTCTGCAAAAGAGAATCAATCCTACTTGCTATGTTATCTCAGGAAGTAGAAGCAAAACTCCCCCTGGTGCTGGCTCCCCCTTTCCCCCCAATGCCTCTGCTGAATCTGAAACTGAGTCCCTGTCCATCAACTGGCCCTTTCAGGTGTTTAGAAACAGGCTGTCTGCATCATGGTTCAAGTTCAGCTTGTGACTTTCCTTCTAAACACTAGGCAAAGATGATCCCCTTCCACATAGGCACAGCCATATCTTAGTATCTTTGGATACGAAGGAGTGAGCAAGATGTTTCCTAAGACTGGAGGCTCGGCAACTAGTTAAGGGAAGGGTGCCAGCTTAAGGCTTCCTCGTTAATTAATGAATCCAGATCTCACAGTATTTTATTCCTCTGGATCAAAGTTCTTACACACACAAATAAAAAAAAGTATTAGTTAAAATTAATGCAAAGCCTAACACTTAATAGTCTCAGGACTGCCATTATTTTTAGTATATCCCTTTACAGAATCCATTATGGATTCGTACTTTTGGAAAAAAAACAAACAAATATTTTACATACTAATTTCAACCTGAATATTTTGCTTCCCAAGGCTAAGTACCCTATTAAAAGATTCTCCATTAATGAAATGTAGACGCATAGTAATTGTTTTTCCAAGGGACTACTGAGGTTGCTCTCAGTGTTTAATGTGACAGCCAGCACAGCTGTGCTTCTCTTTGCTTGAGCTTTTATCTTTGCTCATTCCTTCTGGTTGCTTCCCTAAGCTACCAGGACTAACACTCAGAGGAATAAACCACATTCTAACATTGTGATGCCAAAGTGGCCTTTGGAAGAACGTGGGTGCTTCATATTCCTATCCACCACTGTAGGATGCTAAGTTATAGTCCTCAAACTAAAAAGTGCTCATCATACACACCAAAGAGGCTGGTGTGAAAATCGTATTACACTTGACAGATTGTTCTGTTGGTTTACTAAAACTGGTTTATTATCAGATGTTTATTTAAACTCTAGCTCTACAGCTCTGATTTCTTTATGATCTCCTCATCACAACCAGAATGCCAGGCAGTGGGGGTGCTCACCTTTAGTCCCAGCACTTGGGAGGCAGAGTCAGGTGAATCACAGTTTAAGGCCAGCCTGGTCCAAGACAGCCTGGGCTACAGAGAGAAACCCTGTCTCAAAAAAACCAAACCAAAAAAAAAAGTGTACTAGAAAATGGCTAACACAGGCTTTACAATTTTTATGAGTTTATGAAATTTGTGATTGGCTGGACTGATTGGATCATAACATATTGAGTTAAACGTAAAGGTTTATTGTATAGCAATAACAGTTTATATACAACTGTATATATTATATATTTTATACAATTTATATATTTTATGTTTTATTATCTTGTAAATTATTATTAGAAATAATTAATGAGGGTTCGAGAGATGGCTCAGCCGTTAAGAGCACTGGCTACTCCAGTACTTCAGTACTCCAGAGTACCCGGGGTTCAATTCCCAACACCCATGTGGCAGCTCACAGTGGTCTCTAACTCCAGTTCCAAGGAATCTGAGACCCTCACACAGACATAGTTTCAGGCAAAACACCAATTCACATAAAATAAATTATGTATTTGATAAGACATAGTGAATGATTTGATTTACTATTGCTTTGAAAAATGAGCACCCAGTCCTGCAGAGTGGAACTGAGTTCCTCCCTTGCTAGTAATTACTAAAGTGCTTGGTTCATCAAATCTGCCTGAGTCTCAGCCTCATCAGTATGTCCTCAGATGATGGCACATATGGCCTACCCCACAGTGACTGCAAATGTCCAGCAGCATGGATGAGAACCTCATAAAATGTCATGTGCTGATAATGACTGGCTGTTCTTAGAGATATTGTTATTCCTAACAGAAAAGTCAATGGATCCTATCAAGAATGCAGGATTGGTACTGTTCTGGATAGAGAGAAGGGATTGGCAAAGCCAGAAACCTCTGAGGCCTTTGGGCTTTGCATCAGAACAACACACCTACATCCTACATGTGGTGGAACCAGCCAAATCTTTTAGACGCTGACTTAGAAGTATCTGATGTCTTATTAATCCAGTTCTAGTAAAAACCTGATTTTACTTATGAAGGTATTTGTTCTTACTTATACATTATAAACTCTGACTAACTGAGTCCACAAAAATTCCTACTCTCTTAAAAAGTGTACTATTAGGACATGATGCATTTCTTTTCATTTTGTTTTGATTTTTGTTTTTCAAGATAGGCTTTCTCTTTGTAGCCCTAGCTGCCTTGGAACTCACAGAGATCCACCTGCCTCTGTCTTCTAAGCGTCGTGATTAAAGGTGTGTGCTGCTATCACCACCTGGCTTCTTTTTCTTCTGAAGAGAATGTTACCCTAATATGTTGTATCTACTTTCTCTGTACACATTTAAAATATTAAACTACCTTCATAATTAAAAAGAAAATATCTTGGGGCAATTAAAGAAAAAAGTTGGATGGGTGCAAACCCACAAAGAAGCAAAGCCACTTTGCATATTCCTTTGGTTTTAGTAATTTAATTATAGTGATTAAGTTCACTGTCTAGTAAAGTTTCCATTTAAGATGTGGATTAACAAAGGAAGCAAACCAGAGCAGCCAAGGCTTACTTTTATCCGGTGATCATCCGTGTCTGCTACAGTTGCTACTCTGATGAACAGCGGGTTTCTTTTGTCCACAGCTTCAAGCTTCATTTTTTTCTGGAATCCATGTGGAGGTTTCTGCCGTACAAGAAAGATGTTATGGTGAAGAGGAGCAGGCTGGTGAACAGCAGTATCAGCTGAATTGTGTAGGTTACCAGTTCTCAGATTAGCACTGAGTAACACTTTCCAGTCAAAACACACAGCTCAGCACACATGTAGGACAGCCTTCTGCCTAGCTGAAGCGCAAACAGAGAGAGGCACAGATACTGTAGCCACGTGATCAACCACAAAAAAAGACCAGACATTTTCCTTACTGGTCAAGGTGCCACGGTAAAAGCAATAGGCATAAAATTTGTTTTTAAAAAAGACAGAAAAACAATGTGGTTGAGACAAAACATCTAGAAGTGGTAAGAGGGGAGGGAGAAGATAATTTACAACAAGTCGGCAGTCCATCTGAACATGGTGGAAGAGCTCTCCTGGGAAAGAAAGCCTAACACTAAGAGGAAACCATAAAGGTTTCTAAGAAAGCCACGGGCCGAGGAAGACAAAGAGAATTTTCTGCACAGCACTGGCATATTATATAAAATATCGTGAGGAGCAGATTGCTCACTGTAAAGATTCTTGCCGGCCAACTGGAAAAATCTCAGTTCTACCTCTCATGTTAGCAGGAGACACGCCGGCTGTGGACTGCCCATATATCCAGTTAAAAGCCTGAACACTGGAAGGGTACAGAACAGGCTGCAAAGACCACATGCCGTCGGCCTTCCCTTGTTTGAAGCCTGACTATCTGTCAGGTGGAGCCATAGAAACTTTTTCACAAGCTTTCTCTCCATTTATTATGATTTTTCTCTTTAAAAATCTATGATATTCTTTCTACCTATATTGAGAACTCTTCTTATACATTAAGCTTATCATTAATTAATAATAATTTCTGTATGAAAGTATCATCTAAAGGAGAAGACTGTCTAAAAAAAGACAAAGATAGATATATATATATATATATATACATACATATATATGTATATACATACATATATATGTATATATATATTATTTTGGTTTTGAAACTGGATCTCCACAAATAGCCTGGATGGGTTTGAATTGTGCTGCTCCCCACTCACCTCTCAAATACTAGGATTGCGGACATGCATCTCTTACAAAAATATTTAGTATTTATTTTTCCATTAAATTCATGAGAAAATATAAAGGAATATATTTGAGGAGCTGGGGAGATGAATCTACTGGCAAAGTGCTCAGCTTGCAAGTCAGCTCTCTAGAACCCACATTTAAAAAGTAAACATGGTAGCTGGGCAGTGGTGGCACACACCTTTAATTCCAGCACTTGGGAGGCAGAAACAGGTGGATTTCTGAGTTCGAGGCCAGCCTAGTCTACAGAGGGAGTTCCAGAACAGCCAGGGCTACACAGAGAAACCCTGTCTCAAAAAACCAAAAAAAAAAAAAAAAAACAAACAAAAAAAGTAAACACGGTGCGCACCCTTGGAATCCCACCTGGAGATGTGGAGGCAGCAGATCCCTGCGGCTCACACCAGCCAACCTAATCTAAGCGGCAAGTGTCAAGCCAGTGAGACACCCTATCTCAAAAACCAAGATGGCCAGTACCTGAGGAAAAACAGTCAAGGTTCTCCTGCACCCTATTTCCATGCCTGCCTCCCCGAAACACGTGCATCCACATACATAAATCACAGTAACAATTTTAGTTCTTAAAATTGAAAGATGTTAAAAGCATCTTCCTCGGCTCTCTGCTTTCTTCTTATGGCTGAATTAGCTGACCAGTTTCTTAAACATTTGCGAGTAAACGGTGTCATCAATACATATTAATCAAGGAGTGCACAGCAAATTCTCTCACCACTTTGAAAGCTCTTGCAGGAGCAGGTAAAGAATTGGTTTCTTCTAAGTATTTATCCCAGGAAAAGTGTTTCACATGCGAATAGCCTAAGAAATAAAGAACACGAATCCTATGAGGGTGTGATGAAAACCAAATAACAAACAGTCCTACGAAAACCCATAACGTGGCAACAGGCTAGCCCAGGAAAGGATGCGCAGGTCCACAAAGAAACCAGACGCGGCTCGCTCCTCTAGAGCTCATAATGATTAGTTAGTTCCTTTCTGATCAGTTATTCTGACTTTATCACTATTTAGATGTGATTATATAAAATATCTTCATCAAAATAGTGAAATAAAACATAGGATTTACAAGCTTTATTGACAAAATATTTCAGATACTCCTTCCTTTGTTAGGCTGAATAAAGAAACATGCTCAACTCACAGAATATTGTTTAAAGAATGTGTAAAAATAACCCCCTGAACCTCCACCCTGCTGTCTCTGTTCTCTCTAGAGTCCCAATTTTTTTAGGCAGCCATGATGGTGGCCTACTTGGTGCAAAACTTGCCACATGAAGGGGACTTACAAAATCTGTGAATAGATTAGCTGTAATGGAAGTCAGGTTTCTACCCACCAGAGAAACAGGTACAGACGCGGACAAGAGAAAAGTAAAATGAAGCCAATAGTTTGAGATTTGAATCAGGGCCAGTGGTATCAATGGAAGGTTTTTAATTTTAACACACACTAGCACTGAAATACAAAAGATTACACATGCTTCAGATGCACATTCCCTACAGCCAGTGACATGCCTGATACATGCATCATTTTGATAGGAGTAAGGAAACAGCAACCAGACCATGATTACTAAATAGAACTCGCCTTTTAAAAATAAAAATCTTGGCAAAATGGCTACAGGGCTGCATCAAGTCCAGTGAATATATGGTACTTGTAGCTGCTCCATAGAGCAGATTTCAAATCATGAGACAAACGTGGGAAAAGGAGGTTGAACAAGCACTGTATAGAGGCTATTACTTGGTACATCTTTAAAACATCTACATAAAAGTTAACAATAAACTCTCAGATAAAGTTGGTAGAGGCTGGAGAGGTGGCTCAGTGGCTAAGAAAACTGGCTGCTTTTTTAGAGGTCCTGAGTTCAATTCCCAGCAACCACATGGTGGCTCGCAACCATCTGTAATGGGATCCAATGCCCTCTTCTGGTGTGTCTGAAGACACCAACAGTGTATTCACATACATAAAATAATAATAATAATAATAATAATAATAATAATAATAATAGTAAAGTTAGTAATCTACAGTTCTACAAAGATATAAATAAATTAACTGGATGAATAACTAGGAATTGAAAAAGCTAATCTTTGCAGAAGAATATCAATTAAATATCTAAAATTAGATAGGGTAAGAAAAGTTACCATTAGCCACTAACATTTGTCAACTTTAAATAGTAATTAGTTCCAAATAGAAATATTAGCAGATGGTATAACTGAAAGACAGATGAGATAGAAGGTAATTACAGAATCTCAAATATCTCTAGAAAACAATATTGGTAGAGAAGACTGGCAAATATGTCCTAGATCAAATGATGGCAAAAAGGACAAACTGAATTGTAGCGCCCTTGAGAAGTTTACAAGAGAAACACTGACGGTCCCCAGAAAAAAAGGCTCAACTTGGAGACAGACATGGGGTTGCTTTCTGGTAAAGAACCAGAGGCAGGTGGATCTCTGTGACTTTGAGACCAGCATGGTCTACATAGCAAGTTCCAGGCCATCATGGCTACCTAGTAAGACCATCTCAAAAACAACTTGGGTCTAGTCATTAGAAAATGTCAACCATAGTCAACATCACTCCATACAACATAATTAGTATATAAGTCTCACACATACTAAGATTGTGATTGTCAAGGATACTGGGGTCTAGAGGATCTGTAGCTGAGTAGCTGTGCAGGATTCTTTTGCATGAAAGACACTGTGGGGACAGCTGTCAAACATGAATGAGTCTTTGGCTCTAGTTGAAGTACAAATGAATTTGTAAATACTCTCGAAACTTCTCAACACCAGAGGCTATTTCCAAGTAAAAACAAAATATGCAAACTTACATATACACACACATTTAAAAGCCTATCTAATGAACTTACCTTGTACATTCTAACTTATCAGAATGTTCTAAAAGGAGACACTATATACAGAAAAAGCAAATAAACTCTGAAACTACAAAGAATGAAACCTGTGGCTGTCTCTATCTCCCTCTGAACTTTAAATCAACATACATAAAGTTATAATTTAGAAAACCCAAACTAAAAGTAGTTACATGTAATAGCCATGCACACTCCTGGCCCCAGCAGGGCAGCCCGTGTCCCACCTTCAACACCACATCCACTTTTCTTACCAGCTCCTCACTTTCCACTTTCTCACATTATTGACTGTGCACTAATACAATGAAGTCCAAAACTGAATCTCAAGCCGAAAACTCAAAGGTCTTTTTGCAAACTTTGTCAAAGAACATGATACAAATGTGATACAAATGATGCAGACATTTTATGGGGTCAGTGAGATTGTGCCTGCAGCTGCTGTGCGGCTTTGTAAAATGTAACTGTAAGGCTCAGATTTTATGTGTTCACTTACTCCCTATAGCCACTTCTGTACTGTAACTGAGCTGAGCAATTGTGACAGGGACTCTAGGGCACACCAAATTTAAAGTTATGTATTCTCTTAAAAAACAAAACAAAAAAAAACAAACAAAAAAACACCACCATCACCACCACCACCACCAACAACAACCATGGCCCATAACGCTTCAAGTATCTGAAAAACATTAGAGAAACTATAAATCCAAACCTGGTGGAGTAATCAGGGTTCTTCTGTGTTCTTTACACCAACCAACTGGATGAATATGTGGACTGTTTGACTCACACCTGCAGATTATATAAATTAAAGAGCAGGCGTTACCAGAGAGATAGGCAAATTCTGTCGGAAGTTTTTAAGAGGAAAATTAATTAGCGGTTATGAACACATCTAAGAGATCTATTTATTACAATCTATCTAACTTTCAAAAATGCTAAAAAGATCTTTCTTCACATAAATATATGTATGAAGTTTTACACATATATTTTTGCTAGACAATTATGACATGGATTTGACACTACAGTTTTATTTTTACACACACACACACACACACAAATGTTGTTAAAGCCCAAAACTTCAAAGGGAGAAAAAGTACAAAGAGAACTCCCATTCCCAAGCACCGCAGAAGAAAAATCGCGTAAAAGGAAAAGCTAGAATTACTCTAGGATCTCTAAGGTACATGTGCAAGAGCACTGTCAAAACTCAGCATGCTAGAGTATGGAGGTCAGAAAACCAGTGAGGGGCCATGGGATGGGAGTGTGCAAGGAGCAAGAACACACATGGAGTGACGAGGGGGTGGGGGATGGACAACGTGTAGGCTTTTAGTCAAGAGATGTAAAACATTGTGGATGGTGTTCTACAGAGAGGGAGCTGAGCCTGATATATATATATTTGGTTTGGTGGTTGGTTTTGTTTTTTCAAGACAAGTTTCTCTGTATAACCCTCGCTGTCCTGCAACTCACTCTGTAGACTACACTGTCTTTGAACTCAGAGATATACCTTCCTCTCCCTCCTGAGTGCTGGGATTAAAGGGATGTACCACCACTGCCCAGCTCTGATTTACTTTTCAAAGTAATTATTTTAATTATTATGCAAACAAAAATCCACACTGGAAGCCAGTTAGACAGTGCCACAAATGATCCCAGAGGCTTGGGCCACAATGAGGTAGTGAAAACAGAGAGCAATCAGGTTGGGTGAACATTGCAAACAGAGGACTAAGAACTTTGGTCAGTACATTTAACATAGGATGTCAGTTAACTGCGGAAGTCAGGATACTGCAAGGCTGGGGCATAGGCAACAAGAATGCACTGCCTTTCCCTGGGCTAGGAGAGCCTGTTAGCAATGCCTCTGACTTTTCAAGTGGTGAATGAGAATGCCTGCTTGAGCATATTTAGCAAACGCGTTAGGCAAACAAGAAAGAATGTCAAATAAAGCGTGGGCACAAAAGTCTGGGAAAAGATCACACAGAAGGAAGATCAGGGCTCAAAGTATCCATTCTGGAGTTATCAGCATTTGGACTGATATTTAATCACCTGTAGACCTGAAACAATCGGAGGGAGGGGGAGGAAGTCCGTGTCAGGTGACTTGTAAGTGATGTAATAGAAGTCAACTGGAGTCAATGGGGCTACAGATCAAAGGAGAAGCATGGGCTAATCATGAGACCTGTCAACAGAAAGGTCTCTAGTATCAGCTACAAACGTAGGGCCCAAAAGCTAGAACAAAATGGAGTTAAGAGAGAACGATGTAGACAGTGACAGAGAAAGCATTTGATTTAAGAAGTTCAGGTATAAACGGAGGTGGCAAAATGAGGCATTAGAGAGCAAAAGTGAAGGTTTACTCTATTGATTACTGAAAAATTGAAAAATGTGAAGTTAGGTATATATAGGAATTTTCTATTTTCTAAGCTATTTTAAAGTTTAAAATTACTTGAAAATATGTTTTTTTTAACAAGATAAGTATACAATAGTCAGAAAAGAAATAGTTGCTGAGCAAACCCTGTGATAGGGGCATCCTTTCTGCTAAGGATACATCCTTTCTGCTAAGGATACATCCTTTCTGCTAAGGATACATCCTTTCTGCTAAGGATACATCCTTTCTGCTAAGGATACATCCTTTCTGCTAAGGATACATCCTTTCTGTTAAGCATACATCAGGTCTTAAAACAAATCTCTCTTCCCTTGTGTGTACTCAGGTAAAAACAATTCATCAGAGACTGTGATGTGCAGGGGCAGGGGGTAGGACAAAAATCAAAGTCAGAGTGGGGCTCACAGGGAGCGGCTGGGCTAGTTAGTCATCCAGGTGGAAAGCAGGAAAGTGAGCCAAGTGAGGTACAACAGGGACCTCATTGTTTTTTCTTGGTTAAATAAGGGGGGAAAAACAGAAAGAAATGTAGTAGTCTAGAAGAGTAGACAAAGACTAAGGGCCCAGCTGACCTTCACATTAATAGCCACAAATGCAAAGTCATAACAGTCAGCATGTGATAGCTATAGTCAGTGATCAGGCACAGATACAGTAGGCAGAAGTGGATTCAACCCAGACTGGGATCGTGCCAGGTAAATATGCAATAGAGAGTAGAGACCACATTTGCTAGGGAAGAGTTCAGTAAATATTACAGAATGACAAGACATGCCTATAGGCACACCACAGCATCCATCTTAAGACATAAGTTAAACTCTTTCCACACCTGTGCTCTCAGAAATAATAAGTGGTCTGAAACCTTCACACACACACACACACACACACAGAGAGAGAGAGAGAGAGAGAGAGAGAGAGAGAGAGAGAGAAGCAGACAGACACAGAGAGAGACAGAAAGAGAGGGGAAGAGAGAGAAGATACAGAGATAGAGACAAAGAGACAAAAGAGAGAGATAGAGACAGAAAGAGACAAAAACGGGTAGAGAGACAGAAAGAGGGAGAGAGACAGAGAGAGGGGAGAGAGACAGAGACAGAGAAAGAGAAAGAGAAAGAGAAGAGAGAGGAGAGGAAAGAGAGGAGAGAGAAGAGAGACACAGGAAACTAGAAGTTCATAGCCAGGGAGTAACAAAAATTGGCGTTACCAGTAAGTAAGAAAAGCTAGTAAGTAGTCAAAACCAAAGAGCTTCCTAAGAAATGTTCTAAGTGAATGTGGTTAGCATAGTTTCTCAAGGGCACGTTGGCACATACTGAGACAGAGAAAGCACTACTTCAAGCTGGCTTTCCGCAGAGCTTACTTCAAAAGATAATACTTTAACTCCAAGCTCTTCCAAAGGACCCGAGTTCATTTCCCAGAACCCATATGGTAGCTTACAACCACCTAGAACTCCAATTCCAGGGAGTTCTGATGCCCCCTTCTGGCATTAGCAAGCATTGCATACACATAAAAAGCTAGGTTAATGTCAAGTTCATCAATTTTCATGACTTTTTCATACAGAACTCCTTATGATGCACTGTTCTAACTATATTAATAGGGTTATGTATTGGTACTGACGGTGTGGTACTTTAAGAACGGATTTCTGTTTCTGCAGCCTGTCTGGACATCCTAGTCTGCCTCCTTGTGACTCCGGAGAAGCTGTTCACCGCTTTAGTTACAACTACACTGTTTTCTCCTCCTCTGGACTCCACATTTTGGGAACCTCAGAGCCTGCTTTCACAAATCCTATGTTGGTACTGAATCAGATGCAAAAGCTTTAAAGCTGATTCTTCTCCAGACTCACCTAAGAGAGAAGCCTAGAGAGAACAGACCACATAACCAGAACTCGATTCTGATCTGAGGCAACACTTTCCCTCTCTAAACCAATCTGATATTAAAATGGAACTGAAACAATTACCTTTTAAATTTACATTAAATCATATAACTACTATACAAAACAAAATCATATAACTAATATACAAAGTAAAATATTGCACATGTTTACGCAGTAGTACATAATATTTCAGTATATGAAATAATTTCTTTCTAAAATATTGGTGTTATGCTATACGGAATAGATCACTGTAATGTTTAGTCATTTACTTTTTCTCTTTACAATAAAAATACTTTGCGGGAGAGAAAACGGAAGAACTTAGAAATAGCTTCATAAAAATAATAGATATTGATATCTATTATTTTTAATAGCTCGATTATTTCTCTGGTCAATCAAATATAACTGTAAAGTACCTGCAATAGTCATACTGATTATTTTGAAGCAAAAATAAATAACTATCACTAGCTTTTGATTTTATTTGATTTCTCTATAAATTACAACTAAGGACGTCTACACCATACTGTTTCTTGCCTACATCTAACATAACGTCCATCATAAGTATATATTGCTTAAGTCACCATTTAAGATAAAGCCACCATCTCAATAAAGAAAATAAGCAGAGCCCACTCTGACCTACTCTCCTCAGGCTGTCAGTAGCAAATAGCACCTCACTTAAAAGTCAGAAGAGCCCAAACTCATTTCCTTTGCCACCACACAAGTCATCTTAGTCCCATCTAGTGTTCAAAGGCAGAACTGTAACAACAGACATCTTAAGGAACCAACTGCTGAGAAGCACTTTTCACTTCAGCCCCCTATCTCCATCACATAGGACTTTATCTAAATACTAAGAGCAGAATTCGATGATCCGTGTGAACCAAGGCTGAGCGGTTGTGAAAAGCTCAGAAAAACACATTTACAAGCACAAAGAAACACTCAATATTTATGGTTTAACTATAAAGTGAGCAAGACATGAAGCTTATGTTATACAACGAGACTAAGTGAGTACCCCAGCCCCGAGGGTTGAAAAGAAGATGTGCTTTGCTGGCAGTGGGCCTTGGTTTAGCTTAGACTAGCCTTGAACTTGCCGTGTAGAGAATGCCTTTCACCTCCTGATCCTCCAGCCTCCACCTCCCATGAGATGAGAAGTATGTATTATCATGTCACAGCCAAAAAAGGCATAAAATTACAGATGTATGCAAAGCTAGGCAGAGAGCCAAGCAAGGACATTTCTAGGAGCTTATGTAAGGCAAATAATGTCTCTTTCAAGCAGCCGTGGTCCCAGGTCTGTAAGATATGACACTGTCTCTCCTACTCCAACGTCCTCCCCAGTACCTGACCGCCCCGGCCACCCACTCTATATTAACTCTCTGCTTTCATAATTACTCCAAATTTCATCCAGTGAGTCACCTACTTCTCCCTTCCACCCCTAATTCATAGTTAGTAATAATGTGCTTTCTGCTAAGGATCGCTTGATAACGCAGTAACTTGGCAAAGATCCAAGTGATACCATTCCGTTCCTCTGGGATCAAACTTGCTTCTTCTGGGCTGAAGCGAGAAGACATGATTAATGGGACCGATCATGTTGTGTCAGATATTTACACTTTCCTCCTTGACAGTGTTTTCAGACCTTCTTCCAGCCCAGAAACTACGCTCAACTCCAAGTGCAGGATACAACCTTAGAAGACGACCTCAGCACTTCCCAGGGAAAAATCCTTTTCCTTCAGCGCCACATTGTTTCTACTGAATGCTCCTCCCTCCATTCTCCTCCTCAGCTATGTGCAAATTGATTTCTGCCCCCTGAAACTTTTATTTGAATCCTTGTGGCATGTGATGAAGTAGGTATTATCTGACCCCTATGGAAGGGGCAACTAGGCCTCAAGAGTTAAGTAAGCTACTCAATAAGCAGGCTGCCAGTTCCCACACACCCTACCCTTGAGCCAAACACAGATAAGCTGTCCTTGCCAGCCAGTGACTCGCCAGCCTCGTGTGCCAATTACCTTTTTTCATGGTGTAACGCTAATCCCACCTGTTCTGAGAAGCCTTTCTCCATGAGCCTTCCAGGGAGGTTGAATCAATCCATAATTCCACATACCACAGAAGACAGCAACAGCTGGTGCTAAAACATAAACACTAACCACCAATGACTGAGGGCACGTTTCTCTCCTACCTTAGAACATGGGCCCCCAGTACCAAAGTTCAAGACTTAAGTTCCATTCACTCCATGGCCTCCTGTCAGAAACAACACTCAGTGTACTTCCAACCAATCTTAGAAAGTTCATCACCTTTGATACCACTCTAAGACCCATGTTACAAATACATCAATGTTACATTGGGGGAAACTAAAATTATTATCCTGAATTCGTAAGTATTAAAGAAATGGACCTTTAGGTACAGTTTGTAGTTTACTTAGAAACAGTGGGGGAAAGATGGTTTGTTCTAAATTACTAATTTGATGCTTCCCTTTCTACAGATCTATTCTTTGCTGACTTCTGCCCTAACTGATAGAAAGATCACACCAAAATGAAACCCAAGGGGCTGAGACTGGAGTTCCATGTGCTCAGGACTTTGTACATATTAAGTCCTGTGGTCATGCTGTCCTGGATCCCCAAAGACATGATCACACAAAAATAGTATTTCTTCCAAGGAAAAATATTTCCCAGTGCCTGCGGGGAAGAAGAGGTGGCGACTCTCATCATATGTTCTGTCTCTGGAGCCCAATATCAGGCAGGAGGAAGGGAAGAGGGAAAGAGGCTGTAAATGCAATATGGGGTGCGGTACGGTACTCCCAAGGTGCTTATAACAGGCAAGACAACGCAGATTCCTCCATCTTGTATTCTTGCTGAGGCTATTTCAGGTTTAAACTAGTATTTGATCTCCTTGATGGAGAATCCCATGGAAAACCACCAAACTCTATTCTAGGGTCCAAGGTCACAACACCCCAGCCACCTTACCTTAGCTTCTGCTAAACTGCTTGTTTATGCAAACCCCATCCTCCAGCCAATTCCTTATCTTAGCATCTGTTAAAAGATTTGCCTCCACAGAACCTCCCCTGAAGCTGTAGAGCAAGGCATACAGGATGTGGTTTCTACCTTTAAAACCCCTGCCTTAAACACTTGGTGCTATATTTGGGTCCTGAATACCTCAGTGCAGTCCTACTGGAATAAAGATTTTCAATTTGCTAAAGGTTGACTCGACTCTGGTAGGATCCCTGTAACTATCCTCACTTTTCTTCCTGCATCTTTAAAGTAATTTCTAGTTTTAATATTCTGTGATATTTAAGATTGCCCCCGAGGCTAACAACCATCAGGAAACCCAGAAGTATGTTTTATTTCTAGCATATACTGTTTTCCTTTCTTCAGTCCTGTACACAATTCCATCATGTTCCTCTTTAGAAGGCAGAAATTCTTCATTACAAATAAACACATAATATCTTGATGCAGACAGACACATGCTTTCCATTCCCTGTGTATAAAATGGAATACGGTATCCCTATACTGCAGGGCAGATGGTGGGAGGAGGGCTCTCATTTCAAAACTCCTTTAAACTAAAGAAGGAAAGGAAATCTGTAACTTCAATTACACACCAAAGTAATTTATACAGGAAAAAATAATCTCTAATTGAAAGACGAGAGGAATAGAGACAGTCCAGCACACCAGTCGACGCAGTTTTAAATGTGCCTTAGTTGCATGCTAAGGAAGGGAACACATTTTCTTTTGCTGACAATTAACAAAATATCATTTCATGTCCATAGAAATATAAGTAATCCTCAAAGGATGTTCCAGTCTGAAAATAAGGGCACTAGTTTATGCTTTTAAATATGCAAAATCAGTTATAAGAGAGCAGATTTCCCTTTGTATTTCTCAGAAGGAATCAGGGTTCTATCTGTTTATTCACCCAGCTACCTGGCAGTAGAGACAGTGCCAAAGCTTCTCATGGCCATTACGTTCTTCCAGAAATCCATGTACAGAGTCAATGTCATACTGAAGAAGTAATTATGGCTTTAAAACATTGTGATGTGCTAACAACAGAGGAAGGTTGATCTCTGTGAGTTCAAGGCCAGCCCTGCTCTACATATCAAGTTTCAGGAAAGTTAGGGCTATACAAAGAGACCTTGTTTCAAAAAGCAAACAAACAAACAAATAAACAACAACAACAACAACAAATCACCATGGTACTTATATGGTCATACAAATAACTATTACTTCATTTTGTCTACATGGATCAAAAGATCAAGATGGCTGCCCTTTGTAGGCGCCAGAGAGATAAAGCATTTGCTGCACAACATGAAGACCAGAGTTTGGAACCCAGCACCCACATGGAGCCAGGTGGGTGTGGCAGTCAGCTAGTAATCCCAGCACTGGGGAGACAGATGAGGTATCCTGCATGCAAGATGGTTACTTAGACTAGCTGAATTAACAAACTCTAAAGTCCAGATTCTACTTCAGAAAACAAAATGCAATGATGGAGGAAGACACTGACTTTAAGTTCTAGCCCTAAAATGTAGGAGAGAGTGTGTGTGTGTGTGTGTGTGTGTGTGTGTGTGTGTGTGTGTGTGTATACACACAGAAAATCAAGCTCAGTGCTCAGTGATTCCCTTTCTTTAACAATTCAAGTAAAACTGATATCTAAAAATTCATTTTGAGAATTAATGAAGCCGGGCAGTGGTGGCTCACGCTTTAATCCCAGCACTTGGGAGGCAGAGGCAGGCAGATTTCTGAGTTCGAGGCCAGCCTGGTCTACAGAGTGAGTTCCAGGACACCCAGGGTTACACAGAGAAACCCTGTCTCGAAAAATCAAAGAGAGAGAGAGAGAGAGAGAGAGAGAGAGAGAGAGAGAGAGAGAGAGAACTAATGAGAATAATTGGCGGCTCTACTGGCTATATGGACTAAAAAGTAATATATAATAGATATGAACACTTGTCACTCACCCTAACAACCTGAGCTCAGCCCCTGAGCTCAAATCATGTGGGACTGACCACATGGTGGAAGGAGAGAGCCAAACATTGTTCTGTGACGTCTATATGCACTCCCCCAGTCAATACAAATGTATGTAATAACTTTCTGTAGAGGGAAAAAGTGGTTCTATTTCTATCACTTAATACTCACTTGGTGCCAGCCACAATACATCTGATGCATCTCTAAATATTCTTATTTCACACTCTTTCAAGACAGAAACACTTCAGAGATGTTTTCACCAGGAAAATCAATTCTAGCCATCAGCTGTGTGATCAACTATAATGGTTTGGGCCGAGGCTCCAGTCTAGAGGTACAGCTCTTGTCTGGCATGCAAAGGACCTGGGTTTGATCTCTCATACCACAGAGCATGTAAAAGTCAGTGCTCTATTATAATGACTTTATAATTAAATCACATAGGTGATGTTTTCATTGTGTGATGACAGCTATTACATGTAGTATTACTATTGCTTATAGTATATCTAGACATGGTAAGGATTAAAAATAAATCCCTTAGTTGGTATCATTTAGATTCAGATATCTGAATGGTTCAATTAGCTGAGTATAAAAAGATGGAATTAAAATAAATTCCCAAAAACTCTCAAGATGAGAAAAACGAGCCTGTGCATGCATGGACATGGGGGTCTATGTTGGGAATACAGGATACAAAGCTTTGGTTAGGAACTCAAGTCAAATACAGATCCTGATTCATTTGAAAGGATTTAATTAGAAATCTATCGCACTTGAAATACAATATAGGACATACTTAAAACTACAGTATGGAATAAGCTTACAAGTCTGAAATAGGAAAACGTGGAGCAGAGCTTGATTTAATCTTGTCTTTATTTTCTTTCTTTTATAGTATTTTATTTTATTTTTCTGTGTATGATTAATTTGCCTGTAGGTATGTCTGTGTACCGTGCTCAGACACCAGAAGAGGGCATTGGACTCCCCAGCAATGGAGTTAAAGGTAGTCATGACTCACGGTGTGAGCACTGTTATTGGATTCAAGACAGGGTCTCACACAATCCTGGTTGATCTCAAAGCTCCCCAGGGAGCAGAGGATGACCTGGTCCTCCTGAACCACCTCCCAAGAGCTAGGCGATGTCAGTCACTACAGAGAGTTAGAATTTTTAGGTTCGGTTATAAACTTTATATTGTGCCTTATTTTCAACTGTGTACTTATTTTTTCTCCTAGGTAAGCATTAAAATTTCAAAAGCATAGTAACGGAAACTGTCTCACCAATAGTCATAGCTCTCATCCCAGTTGTCAAAATGTACCAGGAAACGATTGTCCACCATATCTGTTACCGTAGCAACGCAGATGACAGAAGGGCTCTTTTTGTCTGCAGCCTCAAGCTTCATTCCAACTCGAAAGCCTGATGGGATCACTGTCTATGGAAACACGCAGATTTAATTAGAGATGAGCACACACTTCAACAGCGAAGACCTACATACTCTGTACCCCGTTTCAAGGACAGGCAACATCCACAGCTTCATTCACCTCATTTAAAAATGCTACTCCGGCCTCACAGTGGGGTTGCTTACTACTGGCAACAATAAAAAGCTAAGTTCTACAGTTACATTCAATTAACTGAGCCTCAGAGCTAAACACCCCCAACTTTGCAGAGCTTAAAATAATTAATTTCAGCATGTGTTTTAATACCTTAGTTAGGAGATATATAAGTTTGATTCACCACATGGTTGATTATTTACCCTTCTTTTACTTGATTACAGATCGGACAATGAAAATCATTTCACACAAAAGATGCACTTAATTGAGTTAAAAATGCGAAGTCATTACAAATTCACTTCTAGCTCTGCGAATATCTCTCAAGTACTCTACAGAAAGTAGGTCACCTTCCTATGTGAAAAGCTGCAAGCTCTTATAAGTGTGCTTGCTACTACAGTCCGTTTTGTTCACAGCACCAGAGCTCCCTGTAAGCACACACTGTCATTAGGAATATCAAGTATTTTAAGGAAATCCACAGATTATCAGCCATAAAAGTTCACTGAGCTAGTGCTTGAGGGACAGCAATGTGTAAATAACCCTCACAATCTTCTGTGGTAAAATACTGTAATCCTTGAGTGCGATCCTAGAATATTCTTTATGTCAGCCACAAAACAATGTAAGCCATTTCTACCCTCCGATGAAAACCCTTCATTTCAAACCGAAGCATATGGGTACCACTGTAGTGCTTTAAGCAAATAAATGTTACAAAGTAAAACTATATAGGTGTAGTTGCAAAAATGTAACCAAATTATTATCTGAAAATGCTGTGAAGTCCTGAGTGGATCAAATAGGCACATGCAAATAATATACAGAGCATTAGTACACATTTGAACCCTGAAATTACATATTTATAATATTTATCATATAATTTATATGATATTTATTTATGACAGTAAATATCTGACTATTCTGAGGTGGAGAATGTAGAAAATAGAAAGATTAATCAACTCTCAAATGCCAAAACATGGCCTAAGATTAGGTTGTACGCTAACCATGTCTAGACTGTAGTGATAGTTCAGGGCAGTTAACCACGATGTGATGCAAGTCATCATTAGAGGAGCAGCCATGGGGCAGAGACAGCAGGCTGCTGAGTTTCCACCTAACGGACCTTCCTCCAGGGATATGTCTTGGGGCAGGAGGCAGCATTTACATTCCAGCGATTAAGTTGTCTACCCAATTAAGAGATAATAAAATAGGCTGACCATATTCTCTCTCTCTCTCTCTCTCTCTCTCTCTCCTTTCAATCTTTAATTCGACCTACTTTATGTTTAATTTAATCAGAGCATATTTCTTCCATTAGATTTGTACCCTTAAACTAGCTGCCTGATATCACTGCCCGATGCCCACTGCCTCTGATACCAATACTTGTACTATCTGGAGGGGACCCTGATAGTGATGCTGCTGCCTCTCTGTCCTTCCTCTTTACCCCCTGCTAACTAAAAGATGAATCCAGGGAAGGAGGATGCTCAGTCTCTTCATAGAGAGCCAGGCTGCAGAGACATGTGTTCTACTGTCTGCTGAGGGCCCAAAAATCCCTGGAGTTTCAGAGGTGAAGGAGGGATAGAAAAACCTTGATTCCAGAGCTCAGAATCAAGAGGTTCATTTGTCTGCAGTGAAAGGTCGCAAGTGCCCTCGAATCTAGTCCTTGTGAGCTATAAGGATGACATTTCATTTGCCCCTGCTCTAATTAGATCATATCTTGGGGAAGGAACAGATTATTGTATCAGGATCCCTTGGCTATGCCACAGGAGGAACACAGAACAAAAGCTCAAAGACAGACAAGAAACAGAAAATGCACCCACATCTGCCTTTGCTTTTCCTATAAAAACTATGGCCACCAAAGGTATAAGCTGCAATAAAGGCATAGCGATGTCCCTAGTGACCTCCTGCCAGCAATCTCAAACAGGGCAACATCCATCACACCATGTGACTCCAGACTGAACACTGCTCCTAATTAAATGAAGGTAACCGTATAATATTCCAGCTGATTTAATTTTTATGCATCTTAATTGTAAGTCACACCTGGATTTCATATTATATTGTCTTCTACCATTTAGTTAGACAACCATAATATGCCTATAAAATAGATATTTATTCATGAAGAATTTAAGCTAATTTTAAAGTTTAATTAAGACATGAGAACTCTACTTACCAAGGCAATAAAATTTGTTATAGTTCCTTGTTATTGCTTATGATTTATCCTACGAGACACTTTGAAAAAACATCACTCATTCTGAAAGGAAAAGTACTTTAGATGCACTTACTATGTTTTGATTTTCAAACAATGACTTGGGAGCAGCCTGGGCTTTGCATGTCTTAAGGTAGGACTGCCAATTAAATTCTTCTTCTTTATAGCCTAGAGTAAAAGTACATGTGGACAGACTTAGGAAAATTACAAAGAACCACCAGCTAGTTCCCAGTCCTCCTGCAATCAAATGATTTTTTTTTCAATCAATAAAATTTAACCCATAATTTATAACTATATTATTTTTAGATACAGGTAGTGTTTATCTTCTAAGTTTGTTATTTATTTTTTCAACTCTAAATGGATGCGGTGATAGATGTACAGAAAAGGGGTCAGGAAAGGAATATGTTTGACCCTGAGATGCTTTGTGGTGTCAAGCCACTTCTATTAATGCCCTTACAGTGATAACATTCCTCAGTTCGCCTACCTAGTCTAATTACAAGAGCTTTTCCATTTCCTTACAAGAAATGAAGTTCTAAAAGAGCTTTTATATTTCTGAGAATCCCACATTATCTTTAACTTTTAGTTACAATAAAGGGCTGGTGAACCTCTACACAATAACATCTTTAGGGCTGGAGTGTAGCTCAGAGGAAGAGCTCTTGACCGACCGACTGTGTCCTGAGTTCTAGCCTATCCCCAACACGGTAGGAAGTTTAAAAAAGGAAATATTATTAAATACATATAGGATGGACTGAAAATTATAATATCTGCTTTTCTGGAGATTTTAAAAATAATTATCAAACAGGTTTAAAAAATCTCTGGCAGGTTATAATACAAAGAACTGTACTGGGTATGTCTTCTGTGCCGGTCAGCACTCAGAGATAGAAAAAATGGCAAAGAGCTCCTTTGGAGACAAGGCTGCATGTCGCAAAAATAAAAATAAAAAGCAAAGAACTTCACATGGCTGGGGGCATAAATCAGTGTAAAGCATTTGCTTCACACAAATGAGCCCCTTAATCTTGATCCCTATCACCAAAAAAAAAAAATCATTATTATTATTATTAGTCCAATATCTATGCATGGTCATTTTTAGTACTATATTTTCCAGGTATGGTTTCTCAGGATGCTCTCTCTTTCTCTTCCTACCTGTCCCTTTAAGACTGGATAATGTCTATGAATTGTAATCCATCTTGGCCTTGAACTTACAGTAAAGCCCAAACTAACTTCTAACCAACAATGTTGGTTAATGTTCTCACCATAACCTTGCTAGCACTAGGATTACATGTGTGTGCCACCATATCTGGGTTCTCAATACTTTCTTATATAGTAAAAATAGCAGTAAAACTAATGTCTCAAGTGGTTATTTCAAGACTATGCATACATATGTGTATATACTCACACATATATCTGGAGAAAACATATCTGTATGTAAAAGTTGTTTATAGTTAAAAATTATTATTATTCAGGTATTACTTCATATGCAAATAAGTACATGAAAATAATTCGGTATCTTAATTTAAATTTTACTTTATTTCTTTGACCGTAAGAAGCATGTTTTACATCATGAACAATAAGCATGAATTGATTATAAGAATAACTGCTAAAGCTTCCAAGTTAGCATCTAAGAAAGAAAGATTGGGCTGAATTTAAAGCCTGAGAGAAAATGCAGCAGCACCTTTTGGAGGGTGGAGCTTATGGCCAGTCTTCTCACACCAGCCTACTGGGTGAATGTCCAGAGCATCTGCGTTTACCCAGAAGTCATAGCAATCAGAATATCCGTCAAAGTGAAGCTTTATCCTATATCCACATACCTGAAATAGGTAAGCAGGTAGAGTAAGTTAAAATCCACAGACACACACAAACACACACGTAGACACATGGATACACATACAAAGACACACACGCAGATATACACTGACAGACACACACACATAGACACATAGACACACAGACACACAGATACATACAGACACACATACAAACACATATAGACATACACACACAGACGTACAGAGATATATACAAACCACATACACAAAGATACACAGATACACACACAAACACATACAGACACACACACACACATATATGTATATATACACACATACATACACACACATAGACACAGATACACACAGAGACAGGCACACAGATACAGACACACACATACATACATACATACATACATACACACACACATACCCCACAATAAATTAGCTTGGGTATCAGGTGTGACATGTCCTTAGGGAGGTTCAGGTGGCCTTTGCAGTAAAGTACTTGCCACACAAATGTGATGACCCACAAGAAGCTGGAGGCTAAGTCCAGAGCTAGCACTATGATCTCCCAATAGTGAGTAATGGTGGTTACTGTCATAGGTCTCTAAGGCATTCTACTAAAATTCAAGTGGCAGACCAAATTACACAAGGTGAGCCAGACTGTGGCAAGACTCTGTATGTGCTTATATATGTGTGTATCTTCTTCTAAAAATGTATGGACATTTATACACATATTTACATAGATATACATGGATTTATATAAGCATACACATTCATAATTAAAAGTCTTAAAGTATATGACAGAATATTGACAACTATTTCTTCTGGAAAGTAGGAACCAAAAAAAGGAGCAAAGAAAGGGAGTAATGTCCCATATGTTACATTTTAATTAAAATGCATCAATATGTAGCACATACAAATTTACAGTTAAGCCTACTCCTCCCAAAATCTGGAATCCTAGGCAACACTGGGGTCCCTGGTGAATGCATTGTCTCAGGAGGGCTGAGGACTAATCCCACCTCCACCACCTCCTGCTCTGAGGAGTCAGAGGTCTCTTGTCTACTCTGCCTAGCAGGCAGCTGCCTCCACCCCCCTCCTACAAGTTAAGCTTATTTATAGCCTCTAGTCGCTTGTGGTCAGTGCTGAGCCTGTCCTCCTTAAATCTCAAGGCCTCTGCCATGCCGTTCTTTGGTAAACAATCTCCTATATTCTTGACCTCCCTGCCTAAAGGCGCCTCTCAAGCTCCTCCTTTCCCTAAGGATTCTCTCTGTTCACAGCTGACTCCTATACTCTGCTCTTCCAAGGTTTGAGCCACCCTTGTGCACTATCTCTTACCCTGGTCACCCTCAGACACTTCTATCATGTCCCCTCATCAAGACCCTGAGCTCCACCTGATGCCTCCTCTACAGTCTGACAGCTTAAATATCTTTTATTTCTCTTAGTGTGTGTGTGTGTGTGTGTGTGTGTGTGTGTGTGTGTGTGGTATATGTGTGTCTATGTGTGTTTGTGGTATGTGTGTCTGTGTGTGTGCTATGTGCTCCCACGAAGCTGGGTCCCACGAGGAACTGCCATTAAAGGTCTAACCCTAGGAAGTAAGCCTCAGCTAATCCAACTTTCCCAAGCTTCCAAGCATGTACCCATACCTAACCTAGTAAATGCTTCTGGGACAAATAAATAAAGTTGATTTCCATTGTTTATAAATTCTGTACCTATAAATTCACTTGCTTGTTGAGACTTATTTCTAACCCAAAATACCATAGCTGGTGCCTTTAGAAGTGTGAAGACAGAGGTAAAAAGGCAGAACCCAGCGGGGATTGCCTGGGGACTTCCCTCTTGTGAATGAGCCCGCAGTGTGCTGTCTGTTTTGTACTCTGTTTTCCACATCTTGGTCCTTTCAGTTGGCGATTTCACTCCTTAGTCTCTAACTTCCCAGAATGCTATGCAGTAGAGAACAGAACGGTGTTATGGGAGCTTCATTCATGTGCACACAGCTACCAGAGTCCCACAGGAACCTAAGCCTGAATTTCCTCAAGAAGCAACAGTTTCTCATAAACTAATCTGATGAGTATAAGAATCTCCAGTAAGAATTGTCACAAGAATCAACTCCCTGCTGGTTATCCCAGCACTCCGGAAACTGAGGCTAGCACAGTAAGACTGCTTCTGAAAAACAAAATTCAATTAGGAGGGAATGCCGGCTGTCTCCATTACAAAAGAATGTTCTAGGGAACCACCTAGCTCCTTTCTCATTATCCATGCTAATCCTCTCCGCCATCCACTAGAGCTACCAATCGAGTTATCTCCATTCCTTTGATAATTGTTCAACACCGGTGTCAAAGAAGTCTTCCAACAGGTAAGCCTGCTGTGCTCAGGACTTCAGCTTTCCCTCTTCTTCCACTCCAAGGGAGGGGCTGTTCCTTTGGAGTGAAGCCCCAAACCCTCAGGTATCAAGACCCCATCAGCTCTTTTGGCCTCTTGGGGCAGGGGAGCAGATTAAAATAAAGACACAACTGATATTCAGTCTTAGGTAAACAAATTCTCACACATTCTTGGTGAGATTTAAGAACTGACAAACTCAAGAAAGTCTAGTTAAAGCTAAAATTGCCTCATTGAGAAGAGGAGCTGGAGGAACCACAGTGGTACCGACTTGCCCTGTCACACAATGTCATAAACAATGACCATTACGTTTCATTCTGCAGCTCCAGGCTGGTTCTTACAGATCTGCGTAAGTAGACTCAAGCAGAGACAAGACAAGTAAGGCTGTTCATTCAACAACATAGTTGATGATATGGGGGTGGCGGTGAAGGGAAGGGTCCCACTATGCAGAGTCAGGCTTCAAATGCACACCCTCCTGCCTTATAGAAACAGATGCCCATTCAGTTGCACTCAACATGAAATAAACAAAATCAATCCCATTGGACAAGTGTCAGTCGACTGAGAGCCATCCACTTTCCAGAACCATGTTCCTCCTTCAATGACTTGCTACAAATGCGCTGTCGTAGACACTAACAGCCAATGCAATGCTTCCACTGTTGCCACCACCTTATAAAGCCTGCGCCACCATGGTCTGGTCTGCCACTGTCTTTTTTTTCTATCCCCTCTCAAAGGCCTCAATGAATCTCTTGCATGAGGTCTGCTGCTGGTGTGATTTCTGTGGCATTCCTCAGCTCAGATGACTAAGATGCTCTTTCACCACAAAACCTTTTCAACACGACCCAATGGTAAAAAAGTAAATGTGTATATACGTCATAGAAGCAAGAGGCAGATTATGCATAATGTAACATTTACATGTAAAGAAGAAAAATATCTATATGTAATTCGATGTGCAGAGAAGGTATCTAGAAACAAGCAGTCACTGTAAGGGTGCTCTCTAGACTGGCAAGAGGCAGATGGAACAGAGATCTTAGACTCTGAAAATTTAACAAAGAGCAGACAGCATTTACAATTAAAAATCTACACTAAGTAAAATAAACCTCCGAAAACAGGAGCTGGGACTAGGTATTTAGCTTGGTAATAGACTGTTTGCTTAGCAGTGTGTGAAGCTCCAGGTTCCCTCTTTAGTACCACAAAGAAAGTAAATACAGGAGTTAAATCCCCCCCGCCCCCCAGCTCTTTCATTCACACATAAATCTCTTAAAAGCAATTTATTACTTACTGAATCTTCAAATTCAATCCTGTCTGCAGACCCTTCACTTAAACACCCAGGCCTAGGGCACCATGGCCTCATCTCAAAAAGCACCTGACACTCTGCTATTTCCTCCCAAAATCCTGTCTGCAAGACAGCCAGTTAGCACTGGGCAAACACCATGCTCCAGTTAAGGACAGTCGCCATGCCCTGGGATCACCACACACAGTCAGTCACTGAAATAAATCTGCAATAACTAAAGCTACACCTTACTCCTTTTGGGAGAAGGTTTTAAAAGATGCATAACCTTAGTTCAAATGAAGGAGTACTACCATAGAAGGAAAAAGAAATTTAAAAAGTGCTCTCAGAAATATAATGGATACATTGTGTTTGTGTGTTGTGTTGGCTTACTTTTTCTTGAAACCTTCACACACAGAGACATTCCAAAATACTAAATAAGTATGTATAAGCTATATATAAGTCTGTGTATATACATAAGCAACATATATACATTGGTTGCTTAGCACTGTTGAAGCTCTAGATTCCCTCTTCAAAATCATAAAAAAGTAAATAGAGGAGTTTCTCATCCTTAAGGCCCCATGGTCATCATCTTTTTTTCTAAACAAACACAAGGCGGAGCTCACCTCAGCCACAGTGAGGACACAGTACACAGCCTGGTGCTCAGGGTCCACGCCTTCTAGCTTCATGCCGACTTTGAATCCATTTTTGTTGTATGGGAAGGATTGGTGCTGAAATGCAAAGCAGACAGCAGCTTTACCTCACCAACAGGACCAGCTCACAACGTGAGCAATTACCAACGTGAGTCCTTAGGGCTGGGGACTTGACTCGTGGCAAGCTTCCCTACCATGAGTGAGGTCCTGCATTCTTTTCCTACCTTCTCAAAGATGACTCATAAATTAATAAACCACTAAAAAAATCCCAAAAGAAAAGGACTAAGGAACAGTTAAGATGAAAAGACACACAGAAACCTTGTCTCAAAAAACCTAAAAGAAAAAGAAAAGACACACAGAGGCAAAAGTCATAAAAAGGTAGCTTAGTACGTAAGAGCATGTGCTTCTCTTAAAAAGGATCCAATTTCCATTCTCAGTGTCCAGAGGATCTTATGTTCTCTTCTGGCTTCTGTAGACAGCCACTCATGTGCACATCCCCTAACATATTACTAAAACTAAATTGCTTTTAAAAACATAAGTTGAAGCAGGTGGATCTCTGAGTTTGAGGCCAGCCTGGTCTATAGAGCAAGTTCCAGGACAGCCAGGGCCACACAGAAAAACCCTGTCTCAGGGTTAGGAAGTGGGGTGGAGTCAAAGTCTACTTTTGTAAAGAACCAAAGATACAGAAAATAATTATCCAGAACAAGTTGTAATTACTATTACGTTTGAATTAAAATTCTCAGTGCTGATGCAGTCCCTCTAATTTCACTAAACTTTTGTTTTGTTCATTCATAACTAGAAAGATACTCATAGACGTGACTTACATTTCAGGGCAGTAAAGTACAGGCTGTATGCCAAATCTTATCCACCAGAGCTTTGTAAATAAGATTCTGCTGGGGCACAGCCATCCCTGATAATTTACCTGTTATCTATGGCTACCTCCGTGCACGGATGGTGGAAGTGCTGTGGTGGCAATGGACTCCAAATGCCCTTTGCAGAGAAAATTTTATCTTAGCCTAGGGGCAAGAGATCCTACACAGAGGCATGCTTACTATCTACACTTTGAACTGACTTTAAATTATTTGTGATAGGATATTCTCATCAGGAATACTAGGTAAAGCACTTTAATAGGATGTATAACTGAAGAACACATTCTTGATCCCTCATTATTAGACATAAAATGCATCACTAGTTTTTCAGTAACAGCATCCCTATAATGCAGAAAGAGGGAAGGCCAGTAAATGCTTGGAGGTAATTGTGAGCATGCATGGGTGTGCACAGCGCTGTACACACTAATAATAATACAACTAATAACAACTGCCTTGTGAGGGATCTTCCATGTGCATACTCACAAAAAAATATACCCAAGTCACACTTCCTATGCAGATAAGGGAGATGGCAGTGTGGACTCAGACAAGCGTGAGATCCGTTGCCTTTACACATAGGAAGGACTTGTGAAAGACTCTTACCTCTTTGAACAGCTTCGTAGGTACTGCCACAGCTTTCTCCTCCTCCAGGTAGGATGCCCAGCACCAAGTTTTCTTGCCTTTAGGAGGCAAGCCTGAAAGACAATAAACCAAATGATAGGCTTTCCAAAGTTACAAAATCAACAAAATATTCCAGGACCTCTCTCCTCTGCAACCCCTGGGGTTTCTGGCTCTTCCCTTTCCGTGTCTGACATGTCTCTCCTTTTCTGGTCCCTCTTCCAGGGGAACAATGCCTGGGAAGTGAACTGTGGTAAATATTCAGTCGATGAAGCACAAGGGGACTAACTTGGCGTATGTGAAAAATCCAACAGGATGCCCACAGAAGCTGCAGGAAGTAAAATCTTACAGAAACAACATGGCTGTAAGTGTTGGTTGTTTGTTCCCATGCCATGGAAGGCTGGGAGCAGAATAATGCAATGAGTACTTATTGAATATATCTGCTAATCTTGGAAATGAAATAAAAATTGGTGTGGTGACAGGCATATTCATTTAGTACAAAAAAAAAATACATATGTGATTAAAAATCAGAAGGTTCCGCATTAAATGTGATGGTGCTGGGACAGGGAGGGATGTGACAGGCTCACTAGTAGCAGCACCAGAAGCGCTTGAGTCCACGGGGTTGTGTAAAGCCCTTTGGGAGCAGATAATGGAAGGGAATTTGAACGTTTTAAAAAAAATTACTGAGCTGGGCAGTGGTGGCGCATGCCTTTAATCCCAGCACTTGGGAGGCAGAGGTAGGCAGATTTCTGAGTTCGAGGCCAGTCTGGTCTACAGAGTGAGTTCCAGGACAGCCAGGGCTATACAGAGAAGCCCTGTCTTGGGAAAAAAAAAATACTGACTGAAAGGGTAGGGTGTACAAGAGCCACAGCTTCGGAAAGTCAATCCTAAGAGGGTTTTAGGAGGAAAGGAGAGTGAGGCTGAAGAAAGAGGAAACTCCACGCAGAGTGACTAGGGGATTTAACTTACTTCCCTCGGTCACATAAAATCCAAAACAGACAGAAAGTTATCTTAAAGGGCATGGAAGTTCTGCTGTGAACTAGAGACAGGAGGAAATATTTCCAACTCCTTCTGGGAGATTAACGGAATAAACAGCAAGGAGTGCCTCTGAGAATGGGCGCTGGGGCGCTGGGTTCACAGCCCCGCCAGGATAGAAGGCAGGCATGCAGCAGGTTGGTAGCTAGGCTGTATAGATGTCCACTGACCTCGAGCAAAGACCTGGCAGGGCAGAAGCATCAGGCTATGTGGAGTAATAGAGCTAAGAGAAGCTTATGTGGAAATAACCCGAGAGCCAATCCCAGAAAGGAGAAGAGTTTATCCAAGCAAAAAGCAAGGAGGAAGGCCTGAGGGTTAGATTCAATAAGATGTAGCTTGAGGGGAAGGGGGGAAGAGATGAGATCATACCAGGAGGATGTGTCTGGAAACAGCACAGTAGAGCATGCAACATATTGGGAAATGAGCAAGGACAGAGGTTTTGGCCAAGGGGCAGAAGCAGGAACAGCCATCTTGATGGATATATCAGTAAGTAAAAGAAGGTATTCCATACATATGTGGTAACAACTTGAAAATTAACTAACTTTCCTAAACTGCTTCCTCAAGCCTTCATTTTTTATGGAGAAAACACATCAAAGAGAAACCCAAAGGATTCCCTGTGACTGTGGAAAACTTAAAAGACCAAACTGTTCCCACATAGCATTCTCAGGGCCACTGAGTTAGCACAACTTTTCCATCAGTAGCTCACCCTGCTTTAAGACCGCTGAATCCCCGCGTCTTTTCCTCCTGGCTCTCTGAGAACCCCTCAGGATCCTTCCGTCTTGTTTGTTCTCCTAGAGCAAGAAAGGAGAGTTCTGAATTTACAGGTTCATGAGGTTGGTCTCCCGGAAAACTTTGAGGTCTGTCAAAATGCTTTCTGCTGGGGATCTTGGTTTCGGTTTCACTTCCCAACGCTTAAAGCAACAGTATGGTCCACTCGAGACCATGTTGGTTTTGAACTCAGTCACCTGAAGAAAGCATTTCCAGTTGCTCTTGGAAGAGCTCCCTCCTCCTTAAAACAAACCCTGGTCTTAGCTCCAGGACTGTGCCTGCTCTCCTCAGACCTCCTGGTCCTTTCCGCAGGCTCACTGCTGATGTCACACATTCTACCTCCTCTCCTCTCTAGCCTGGAGGCCTTACGGTTATTTCTATGTGTGAGGAGGGGTAGGAACTACATGACGTGGTGCTGAGCTCAGAGGATGGTCCTGTGTGTCATTCCTTGAGCTCTTTCCATCTTCCTGTGAGTCAGGATCTCCTAACGGCTGGTACTCCAGCCAGTGAGCTCCAGGAATCCTCCTGCCTCCACAGCCTCAGCACTAGGATTAGACGGGTCCTGGAGATCTAAACTTGGGCCCTTATTCACAGGGCAAGTTCTTTACTTACCATCATCCCCCATCCCCATCCCTCGAGGTCACCTGTGCCCTAAAAAACCTTACCGTCCATCTCCAGCTGCCTTTTCCTGACTTCATTTTTCTGTCTGTCTGCCTAACAACTGTGAGCTATGTAGGTACCAAGCACAACAAAGTCTGCACACCTCAAGGCCTACTGAGCCTTTTCTCCATCTACCCTTGCCTTCACATTTCGGGCATTTGTTCAATCCAGAAATGTACAACCCGTAGAATCCCAGATTCTTCCCTTCTCCTATACACCCTCAGAACTCTGCCTACCTCTAACAAAATCACCTAACCTAATCTTACATGACCCTCTACCATGTAAGAGCTATCACACCACAAGAATACCTAACTGCTTTTCCTGACTCTACCCCTGCTTACCCTGGTCAAAGCAAAGTTGTCATGCTAAAACAAATCAAAGGCAGCATCCCCTTGCCTTTAACTTCCCAGCGTCTTCCCACTATACTCAGGAAGCCATAAAGTTGACCTGATCCAATCACACGCAGCTTCCTCATTCCACTCTGCCCTAATCCTCTGTGCACCTCAATGATGATGGCTGGCGTATGCCCCTCCTACATAATGTGCTACCGCTGTTCTCACTTTGGGTAGTCTCCCTGAGATGTTACATCTTACAGAGCGCACATAGCTGGCTCCTCCTTACTGTTTACATCTCAGTGTTCCTGTCTTTCTTGGAGCCCTCCCCTAACAGTCAGTCATCTTAAGCTAGTCAGCCAATCCTAATGCTCTACGTTAAATGCCAACACAGTACTAAGGAGAAGCTGGTATCACTGGTTCTTTGCTTGCTTATCGTGCCTCCTTAGCCAGAGCACAATGTCTTCAGGAAGAAGAACTTTATTCCTGCTACATGTCTTACTCCTTTGTATTGCCAGTCCACTGAATAGTGATATGGAATCTCCTGACAGAAATGATCTCTAAACAAGCATTCACTAACTCCAGCAACTAACTCCAGAACAGATCTGGTGGCCAGCGGCAGCCCAGGATGAATGCCCATGCCTCTGGGACACATAAGGGCTACTAACCATTTCATCGTCTCTCTCTTCTCCATCGTCCTTGGAGTCAGCCTTCAGAGACAATTTTGGTTTTTTCTTCCGACTACACTTAGGATCCTCCTCGTCATTGTCTTCGCCTCCATCCCGTTCTTCCTTCTGATCTCTGTTGTGTTTACAACCCCAAAACAGTGACAGGTAACAATACCTATCAAACATCTACATGTGTACTATTGACGCAAAATTATTTTAGAATATTTCTTTCCAAAGGAAACATCTAATTACCAAGAGAGGTCCACAGGCATTAGCATATCATACATATAGGAAATGTTAAATCACGGCTCATAGATCTGTCTGCATGCATAGAAACTGGAAATTATTTTATGTATTAATTTCAAAAGGGAACTAGCAATATATATGACATGGATTCTAATGAGTTTATAATTTCTTGCCTGCCACGATAATAAAAGAATCAATTATTTACCGATATATGTTTCCAGGGTAACTAGAAACCAAAGTCCTGGCAATTTTAGGATTGGTAAATCCAATAGAAAAGACCAATGGTAAATATGCAAAGAATCAGTTTGCCAATACAAAACAATCAGCAATTTCTATATTGATTAGAATATGTGAGAATCTCCACTGAAACATAAAAGCCAAGAGGTTGGAGAGATGGCTCCATGGCTAAGAGCACTGGCTTCTCCTTCAGAAGACCTGGGTTCAATTCCCAATATGGTGGCTCATAACTGTCTATAGCTACAGTGCCAGGGGACCGAAGACCCTTTTTGGCTTCTGAGGCATGCATGTGGTACATAGATATACATGTAGGCAAAATATCCATATAAGTACGTTTTTAAAAGTTAAACTACATTAAAAAATAAATGTCAAGTCATTTATTTTGTCCTATACTATTATATACAAGAAACACATCTTTTTGCTCCTAAGTCGCACTTTGTTAGCTAGTCCTCAGATGGGTCGGTGGAAGAGCATTTACTGTATGTCCACTGAAGCCATCCTATGAGGACTTACTACATTAACTCTAGTGGACATTTCCAAGGAGTTGACGGCCCAGCTTATCAGGGGTACCGCAGGGCAACTGTTGTATGAATATCAATACCATCTAACTATATGCATAGGTCAGAAATACCTATGCACTCTTCATTGGAAATAATTAAATTTAATGGTAGCAGCGGCCAACCACGGAGACAGAACAGCACTACTATGATGGACAAGGTGTGAGAGAAGGCACTACATCCAATGCAGGGGTCAAGGCCCGTCTGTTACTGGAGAGAAAGTCTACAAGACTGGAATCAACACATGAGGGGGGAAGACATGTCCTATGTCACATCATCTCCTCAGATACCATGGTTTTGAACTCTCCAATTCTACTTCGGAGATGAAAGGGAAGGGGACCTACTTGTCTTTGGCATGCCGAGCACAATTCTGGCTGCAATACTTTCCTCCAGAAAGACACTCATCTCCGTTGCCATACTGACAACAGTTCTCACAAAACTGAAGCCCATCTGCTTTTGATTGCTCCTTCAGTCTGAAGGGTACCCCAGTTTTCTCTGAAAAGACTGGAAGATGAAAAGAAGAAACAAACATTAAAACCATGCCAGAAGACACCCCGAAGTAGATTTAAACTTTCTCTTGTACTAATTTTGTTAGCAACACAATACAGAATGCTTGTTGAATGAATCAGTGATGGAACTATAAAGTTGGGGGTGAGGCTAAGCTTGGCAGGAATCAGCTGAATCACTTCTACTAAAATCATCATCATCATCATCATCATCATCATCATCATCATCTTGAAAAAGGGCCAGATGTGGAGGCTTTCACATTTAGTCCCACCGGCCTCTGTGGGAGGCAGAGGCAGGCAGCTTTCTTTGAGTGTGAGAACCGCTGGGCCTACAACATAAGACCTATCTCAGCAGTAACAAACCTCCAAAAAGAATAAATGTGAGACCTTGGTTTTCTCTACAGAGTTCAAAATAAAATAAAAAGAAATGGAATTAGTTACTGGATTTCAGATTGGTCTAAAAATTCCAATCAACGCATCAATCTTGGATAAAGTTAAAAAGGTCATGTGTGTTATTTCATGTTTACAACATTTTGATGAGTGATTTTTTTACTTAGCTGACTAAATTAACACATATAATTTTAATGTAATTAATCTCCTGGATCATAACTATCCAAATCATTTAGGACCTCACATTTCCTTCTGCCTGAGTCATTCATCAAACATTTATTAGTCACCAATTTAGACTGGACACTGATTATTGTCAGTACGGACCTCATATAAGACAGCTCACAGGCTAGAAGAAAAGCCGCACAAGAAACCCACTGCTTATAATCATGTGGATGCATGCAGTCATAGAAGTGCAAGCAAGTTCTAGAACTGCAGAGGAAGAAGTGGTTCACTCAGCCAGGGGTAAGATCAGGAGAGAGTTTCTGACAGCACCTTAATACGGTTTAAAGGCCATAGAAAAATAGACAAAGAAGGAAATGGCATCTAAATCAGAAAAATAAAATAAAAAACCAGCATAGGCCGGGCAGTGGTGGCACACGCCTTTAGTCCCAGCACTTGGGAGGCAGAGACAGGTGGATTTCTGAGTTCGAGGTCAGCCTGGTCTACTGAGTGAGTTCCAGGACAGCCAGGGCTACACAGAGAAACCCTGTCTCGAAAAACCAAAACAAACAAAAAAAAAACCCAGCATGGACAAAGGCAGGGAAGCAGAAACCACAGGATGATCTAGGACAGTGACATGTAGGTCCATAGTGCTTGCGGTGCCAGAGCACCAGCCACAGAAGGCAACAGAGTTGGGAGACAAAGCAAACAGGTGGGAGCAAGCCTCCAGGTCGTTGAAGGCTTCGGTAGGTCCGCAAAGGCAAAGAGAAATGAACAAAGTAGCAGGTGAGCAGCCTACACAAGTTCCGCTGACATCAGAGTGCAGAATAAATCGGGAGGGGTGAGTTAGAAGCAGTGAATTTTTTCAGAGCCTTCTGTGATAGTTTCCGTGAGTGTTAGAGGCCTAAAGCAAGGCAGTTGTGGTGATAACAGGAAAAGCCAGATCTGAGATGGATTTTAGGAATAAAAACCAAGAGCATTAGGGAACAGAGGATTAAAAGAACAAACTCGGGATGCCTCCTCCATTTCTTGATTATGCACCAGGTAGATGGCGCTACAGTCGGCTGAAATGAGGGTTACGGAGCAAAGAGCAGGTTTAGGGAAAGGGAGAAAGAAAAAGGAAATAAATTGCATTTCAGACACGTGGAGTTTGAGGTACCTGTGGGACCTCCAGGTGGAGATGTCCAGTAGGCAGGTGGAAATACGGGCCTGGAGCTCGGGGGAGAGGTTGGGGCTGGAGATAAGATCGGAGTCATCAGCATATATGTGTAACTTACAACCATTGGAATAGAAAAAAAAAATAAGAAAAGGTGCCAGAGTTTTTGGCTAAATCACCTAGGAAGGCCATTAGCAACTTGGGCTTACTTAATAATTTGCAACTAACCTTGCGCTATTACAGATCTGGCATTAGAAATGAGGCAGTTTATAATTATTTTAAAATAGAAAGGCTGGCTCATGTCTGTTTCGTTACAAAAATTTATGTAGGGACATGAGACACAGAAGTAACCAAGGGCTTTCAGGGTCTGTCCTCCCATGAAAGTCTGGTTTCGAAGCACTAAGGAGAAGACCTAAGCAGCAGATGGGTGGCCTTACCGTCCTGAGCAGTTGGGACCATCCACGTGGTAGTGGCAGTGGCTTTCCTGACACTTTCCATCTCGCTCTCCTCAGTGATAACTTCCAAGGCTCCAAACTCATTTACCCGAAACTGGCAAGGACACGGAGGAGAAAACCGGAGAAAACCGAAAATTTACAAGGAAACTCCAGGGGGTGTTATTTATTTCACAGAGGAAGCACAGACTCTAAGCAAACTAAGCACCAGTGAAGAGTGGAACAATCCTGTCTTGGGTGAGCTTTTTAATAACAATAAGCCCTTTTGTTTTATAAATTTGGGGCTGAGAGGGATTAGAAGGGAGCAGTAGGTGTCACCAAAGCCATGCACGCAGAAAGTGGCCAACACTTCTAACTGGCACCTCAGGCACATTTTTACTAAGATTTTTATTTAATACTATTATTTATTTATCAAAGCTGCTAAAAGGGAATTCTCCCAGCCCCAACCCCTAGGAATTGATTCATCTCACTAAAGCAGGCGTAGTTCAAAGAGAAGGACGTCACCTTTCTCCTTGGAGTCCAAGATGGAAATGCATAAGCTACACCTTCCCCAGAGACACATACCATTTTCTTTCATTACTCTCAAAAATTCTCCACCAATTTTAGCTCCAGTTTTTCCAAGCAACTGGGAGATAATGGAGGAATAACCATAAAACTGAACAAGTCTACCGCAGGCCAGCAGGTCACTAAAGAGGAAGGTCACTCCCATGTCATGGAGTTCTCATTCCTGATCCTACAAGCTTTCTCTCACCCCATGGCAGCTGCACATAAAGAAGGTTTCTGCACCAACTGGCTTAATCGCTGCTATCTAGCATGGCAGGGACTCTGTTCTCTCTGACTCAAAAATTCATGGATCTAAATGTTTTCTTCACTCCTTATAGTTTCCATAAAACAGAATAGCAATCAGGATTCACAGGTGTTCACAGGAAATAAATATATATAATACACACACACACACACACACACACACACATATATATCTTCCACACTCAAATTGTATAAAATCATTAAATACTTTCTAGATGGAATGAATTGAAATGATTTAAGAATCTGAGAATGTTTTCTCCCTGTTATGTATTCTGGATGCAAATTCACAGGCAATGTGTATAGCATAAGTAGTGTCCATGTCAGTTCAAAAATGGTAAATTTCATGGACAAGAACTAAAAATAACTGTTTTGAAAAAAGAAAACTTAAAGTTCAAAAAAAAAATACATACTTAACTAGCAACTCTTCAAAGTAAGGCTGACAGTACCATCTACTGGGGAAGAGTAGATAAAACAAGCTACCACGATCATTATTTAATGATATTAAAGAAAATGATACAGAAATTCTGAGTTCGGATTTTTTTAAATAGGCACAAATAATGATTCACTAAGAAGGGTAATTCTTCTTTCATTACCTGCAATCCACACTAATGTATTGTTACTTGATAAATACAAGATGTGAGAAATAGCACCAGACATTTAGAATAGCCAGAAAGGATCCTAATAGCTGCTAAGCTGCAAATCACCCTGCATAATAAACACCCAAGAAAGGACACCAGAGCGGATCTCTAGTTGAAAAGTGCAAGTCTGACACTTGGAAGGGTTTGGCTTAAATACTCTTGAAGTTAAGAGGCAATAATATCTCTTCGAACACACTTAACCTTAGCTATCTCCTCTGCTAATATTAATGCCATAATTGACCGTCTAAATACAAAGGAGACATGCAATGTCACTTGGGGACACAGCCCTAAGCCAGAGAACAAGGATAGACACCAAGGGCTGATGCATGAAACAGGTTTAAGATGAAGAAGTTACGTGCACACGTGGGGTCTAGGATCCACAGGCTTCACCATACCCTCAAAGGCACCCTAAAACCCTGAAACTTAGACAGCATCTGCTCTCCCTACGATTCCTCAGCTCAGGGATCAAACCCTCAAAGTTTGCAAAAAGACAGAGAGACATTGAATTTTCTGGAAGCTTTCTTTTTGGATTTTGTGTCTTCCACAACATGACTAGTGAAGAAAAATGTCAGGATGAATAGGTGTGCTGATGTAACTGGATATCCAGTGATAGGATTCCTGAAAGACTGATACATTTCCTTTTGTTTCCCAATTAAACCCGTGGGTTCTTAAAGTCTTTATGAAGGCTTTGGAGTGATATAAAATTTCTCACATGCTCCACTCTCCAATTGAAAATATCAAATTATAAACTTTTACAAAAGCAGTTCATTAAGTGAGACAAAAATAATGTTGGCATAGCAGCTTTTTCTACATATGAATACATCCAGGTAACTCAATAAAGAATTATGACTCAGATATCTGCTTGGTGGCAAGATTTTGCTTATCTGGCTTGCCCTGAGGACCTTTGTTGACTCTGTGTGGGCAAAGCCCTTGTCTTTCTTTTGGAGTCCCCTTAATATTAGATCACTAAAAGAAATGATCCAAGTTCTGACTTCCATTTTATTACTTTTGATGTTGGAAAAAACCCCTAAATCCCAATTAACAATAATATGTTTTAAGGGCAAATATGTTTGGTCACCAAACTGTTTTAAACATTAATTGAGGAGGCAAAGCTATGCATTAAGACTAGGGTGCTGGATTTTACAGCTGGCTATTGCGGATCTGCTCTCTAATGAGGAGCAATTACTCTTACTAGGTAAGATGGTATTTCCCTTAGGGGAAGTTCTGCATTTTACTGAGGACTCTAAAAGACTAGCTCCTTCTGACTCAACAGACTACTTCTCTCTGGAGAAATATTTCAGACAGCATTAGAAATTCAGGTAGACTTGCCTGCCTGTGGACCCCATTCTCCGAAATGAGCCGCCTTATCTGGCCTCAGTGGGAAAGGGTATGCCTAGTCCTGCAGTGATTTGATGTGCCATGGATGGGGGGGATACAGGGGTGGGGGTGGGGGCCTGGGGGTTGGCTCCTCCTTCTCAATGGAGAAGGGGTGGGAATGAGAGGAGGGGCTGTGTTAGGGGAGGACCATCATGGGGGTGGGAAGCTGGGATCGGGATGTAAAGGAAAGAAGGAAAGAAAGAAAAGAAACAAAGAAAGAAAGAAAAAGAAAATCAGGTAGAGAAAGTTCTCAGGCCTTGGGAAGCCCTGCCAGGCACCTTTCTGCAGTGGCAACTCTCCTAAGGGTAGACCAGAGCCCTTATTCTATTAAAGCGGATATGCATTTTTCTAGAACTTCAGAAGCTTCTTTATGCAGAAATACTGTGATAATGGGTGTGGTCTTTTGAGACTAGCAATGGGCACTTACTGTCTATCTCTTGACCTGCTAAAGTGACTCTGCTTCTAGAAGACCTGCTCCTGCTCTCTGCCCATGCACCTTCCCAGAAGGCTTCACAAACAGCTTTTTCAGCTCGTATGATAACAGGTGTTTAATGGCTTCCTGGTCCTTGCAGCTGAAGGAAGTTTCCACCTCTCCAAATGTGTACTGTTTCCCCACGTCCATTGATCTTGGCCTGCTCTGTCTTTAGACAGCACTATGGCAGTGTTAAGAGAATAATCATCGCGGTCTCCTCTGCCACACAGCTGCAATAACTAACAAAAGAGACAGAAGATGCTAAATGAAGGGATGAAATACACAGCAGGTAAGGCGCTCCCTAGGAGGGTTTTAATTTCCTATTCCTCTCACTTCTGCACCCAAAAAGATGTTTGTGCTTTATTTCAAATAATTATGGTTAATTAGCCCGGGATGGAAAAAGCCGAACAAGGACCGAGAAATGTGCCCAAGATACAGATGGGGAGGAATCAGAGGCACTGAGGTCAAAGGAGATGAGGCCAGAGAAAAGTGGGGGCCACCCTATGGAAGAGTCAGGGGAAGGACTGAAGAATCTGAAGGGGATTGCCACCCCATAGGAAGAACAACAGTTTCAACTAACCTGGACCCCTCCGAGCTTCCAAAGATTAAGCCACCAACCAAAGAGCATACATGGACTAGTCTGTGGCCCCCGGCACATGTGTAGCAGAGGACTGTCTTGTCTGGATGGCCTTAGTGGAAGAGGATGTGCCTAATCCTGTAGAAATTTGATGCCTTAGGAAACTGATGCTGGTGGAGGTGAGGTGGGGGTGGGTGGGTGAGCACCCTCTCAGAAGCAAAGGTGAGGATGGATAGGATGAAGAACTCGGAGGGGGGAACTGGAAAGGGGGAGCAACATTTGGAATGTAAATAAATAAAATAATTTAATAAATAAAAAAAGAAAGAAAGAAAAGTAGGGGCCAGAAAACCAAAACCCCTCAGGGGCTTGAACACAGAACACTCCTGGAACTCACACTTGGCTGTGAAAGACTACTACAGTAACTGCTTGGAAAGTATAACCAGACAAATGCAATTCGGTTAGCCAGTACCATCAGGCTGTTAGCAAGGAAAGTTCTCTCATGACTGAAACTCTACAGAATGTAAACCCTGTTCCCACAATGGGAAGGTGACCTCTTCGTGAGAGGGCAGGCTGTATCAGCTAGACAACCTCGGTAGGAAGACTTAGGTACCAACTGTTAGGACATGCACGCACCTCTAAATACACAAACCATTGAAGAGCAGCAGATTGGGTATTGTGAGGTGCCCAGCATAATATGAGGAAGCAGATTTTATGAATTATTCAAAATGTCAACAGTTTGGTTTAGTAAAAAACTAATGTTTAACTACTTAAACAACCAAGATTTTGATGTACGAAGTCCTACATAACATAATCAGTGAGACAGTGTATCACAAAGCTTTTTTTGGGCGAGTCGAAACACATGTGTCTACTGCACACGATGGGGAGCCCAGGACAGAACAAAGTACACATACTACCACAGTTAACTTGGTGAACAAATTTGTTTATTGGGATTACTTACAGGAGGAAAAAAAAAAAAGACTCAAAGACAGTTGAATCACCAAAGCCCACCCCATCATAGGTGAGAGCTCACAAAGCTGGGACTTGGAGCCCAGAATACGGCCTGCAAGTAACTCAACAGGCTAGGTCCCTTCCAAATGACTCAGTTGGTCTACACTTCCAGGCAGCTCTGCTGGCCTGATTCTCTGCAGCTCAGCTAGAATGGGACACTTCTTTGCAGCCTCACACTTCTCTTCTGAGAGATACTCTGAGCTTTTATTGATTACCCTGGCAGGAAGGGGGCCTAGTGAATCAGTTCAGTTTCAGGGACTTCCTGAAGTTATTTTGAGTTGTTTACCTTCCTCTTTAAGGAGCATGATGGACTGTTTGAATCTCAGAGGAAACTGTTAGGACACACTAACCTTTAAAGAGCAGCCGCCTGGCCTTTACTCTTTACATAACAGAAAGGCTACGAATCTCAAATTAAAAGGGTTATAAATAATATACTTTGTATGTGAGAGAGACACAGAAAGAGAAAGAGGTATGTGTGAGTGTTGTATGCCCACATGTGGTACACTCACCATCCATACAATACAGAGGCCAAGTAAATGTCTGTGTTCTGTTCTGTCACCCTCCAACTTATTATTTCGTTGAGAAAAGTTCTCTCTCTAAACATAAATTAGTCTGGTGGCCAGAACGTTCCAGAAAACCTCCTGTCTCCGTCCCCCTCCCCCATCTGACTGCTTTGTACACGGGTGCTGTGGGTTCAGACTTAGTTCCTCTGTGCCTTTCTTTGTACACGGGTGCTGTGGGTTCAGACTTAGTTCCTCTATACCTTTCTCCTACTCGTTAAATTACTAGCTAAAGTAAGGTATCCAACGTCTACCGCCCATAAGGAGATTGGACACATGGCAATTACCCCAGTAATTACATGAGTGTAAAAGTCGTATCTAATAAGCCTGATACTAAAACCCTAAATGACTTAATTGCCTGATTATCTTAATAAAAATAATAGGTTAATTTCTAAAATCCATTGCTAAGAAAACTTTAAAGCAATCCAGATTTCTTAGGGGTGGAAACTCCCCATTTACCACCAAAAGCTAACTAAAAGAAAGTTATAAATTTCATAGTGTACCTGACATGTAAAAATCCTAACAGTGAAAGAGTGCAATTTTCTTAATCTAATATAAAGTCAGAGAATGCACTTGTATTTGTTTGCACTCTTTTGTTAACTGTCACCACCGTTTTACAGCTGTGAGTTTATGGACTCTATTGACCCGCATTTTTCAGATCAAGCTTACAACATGTAAGGATTTTAAAGACTCGTCTATAGGATTTACTTTATTATTAATTACATGTAGTACACGTAATTACATGTGCCGGGGATGTGGGGAGAGACTGTGAGTGCAAGTACCCTTAGAGTCCAAAAGATCCCCCTGGAACTGGCTTTATAGGCAGTAGTGAGCTGCCCAACCAAACTAGAGTCTCCTGCAAAAGCAGCACATGCTGCTTAACTGCTGAACTAGCTCTGCTGTCCCTGATGTTAAGCAACTGGACAAAGTTCACATGCTAATGTATGGCTTGAGAAATAGGCTTTTCTTTTTCTATTTAAATGATTCCAGCTTTCTATGCCCTCCACAAGTCACGCAGGTGGCACCTGGAGAATGTCAGAACAGCTTGATTCCCATTTGTTCTTGTATTTACTTATTTTACTGCAGAGCTATCATGACCCAGAAGAATTAACTGATTCCATAATTTCTCATCACACAAAACCAAAACTGGAAATTTCTTTTTAATAATTTTGAGTGGATACAGATTGTGTGTGCATACTTATGAGTGCCATGTGCTACTCCCATACACACACACAATATGTGATGTTCAGTGAGGGAATTAGCATTCCCACCTCCTCAAACATTCCTATTTCTACATGCTAAGAACCTTTGAAATCTTCTTTTCTAGTTATTTTAAAGTATATCATATATTACTTTAGACTTCAGTTACCCTATGGTATAAAAGACTTCCAGAATTTAATGGCTCCAACTGTATGTTGGTACCCATTTAAAAACAGTTTCTCCAGATTTCACTAAACCTAACTGCAATAGTTTTGTTTCCTTAATCTCATACACTGGTATTTTGGCTCAATCAAACCAAAGTCAACCAAAATTTCAAGCATTTTTCAAACGGCACGCAGATGCTTAAATCATACCTTTGAGGATCGGTAAGGGCAAGGACTGAGCTAAGATATTTATCAGGGAGCCATCAAAAGGACTAGATTTCAAGAAGCCTAAGTTAGGGGCAGAATTATTCTATTTGAGGCAGCACAGAACAACAAGTCTTATAGAGAAAGGCCAAATGACAGCCTGTTAGAAATACAGGAAGTTCAAACACCTGAGAGACTGAGTACAAACACAAAGTCTAAAAGGCCACAGGCCACAGACAGGTTCAAGGTCCCAGAGATAGGATCAGAGTGAAACCACACTAGAAATGAGAAGCGGGGGCAGGTGGGAGCTTGCACAACTGTGTTCCATGGAGCAGCAGAGGTGGTCCTGATGTAGGCTCAGTAGGGCAGGAGACATGTGGTGGGCTAGTATATATACAGTGGGCAGACTGAACCCCATGATAGTGAAGACAGGTGGTGGGCTAGCACATATACAGTGAGCGGACTGACCCATGAAGAGTGGAGACACACTACACAGTAGGCTAGCACATATACAGTGGGTAGACTGACCCATGAAGAGTGGAGACACACAGTGGGCTAACATATATGCAATGAGCAGACTGATCTATGAAGAGTGGAGACACACAGTGGGCTAGCATATATACAGTGGGCAGACTGGACGCCATGAAGAGTGCCCTTCATATGAGATCACAAGAAGAGTATGCAACAAGTGATTATACAAAATTCATATTTATAGTATAAATAACTGAAAGGCAGTGAATAGTTTTATTAATTCAAATTTTTCGTATTTTTTCTCCAGTTTCTGTATAAGGATACTAGGACCCAGGGAATGTGGTTATCCCCTCAAAGCTACAAAGCCACTACTAAAATATTCAAAACACTGGACTTTCTAGGTCTGACATTGCCATGTATGTAGGCTATCATCATAATAGAATCAAAACAGATGATCCCCCTCAAAGCTCTTGATGATTTCCTCAAACTAAGAACTCACTAAAAATATTCTTCAGACCCCCAACCCAAGGGATAAAACCTGGCAATCCATCAGTATTACAAGTTATCTTACAAATTTACTACAGAATACTATATACTGTATGAAGCCAGAACACTTTGTTTAATGATTTGAATTGTTTCATATATATACTCACTGTAAAATAAGCTGACTGCAAATACACACAATATATAAATAAACAACTGTATGTGCTTATTTATTTAATTTTATTATGTATAATGTGTGTGTGTGTGTGTGTGTGTGTGTGTGTACATATATATGGATGATAAAGAAAACCTACCTTTAGATCACTTCCTGGTAGGGTACCAACTCCGTCCTTCCAGTCCATAACACTGAACACATCAAACTCTTGACCACTGGTGCTAGATGCAGATTCAGTCATGATTTAGTTTGTAACCTGGAAGAGGAAAAAGTATAAATACTTCACATGCACACTGATTTAGTTAACAATATCACTTCTGCTTCCTTTAATTTCTTCGTTTTCTTGATTCATCTGTCTAAAACCAGCTGCTCCAAAGAATCATGAATGGGGCTGAGGACAGAGACCCTGGTAGAACAGTTACAGGCCTCTAGGCATGAGGCCCTCCAAACCCTATGTGTATTACATCTCTGTTTTACTTTGCAGTGCCAGAAACTGCAGCCAGAGTTTAGAGAAGCAAGCACTCAGCTACTGAGCTGTACCCCCAACTCTATACAACTTTTCCCCTGAGCATACATACCTACAATAAAGTCTAATTTATAAACACTGGAAAAGGCTAGGAACAACAACAGCTACAAAGACTTGGCGTATGGTTTTCTTTCTTTATTAAGGTGAGAATTTCCACCTTTTCATTTAAACAACTAATGTTCTGTTTGGCCTACTCAAGTCACCAATAGCACTGTTATTATAGCTGGACCAATGTGAAGTAAAATGAGACTTACTTCACTATAAGCACTGTGAACCTGCACAGTCAATCTCATAACTGAGATGACAGTCACCAAGTACCTAAAGGGTGGGGATAGGGGTTATGTATACACTCTGGACTCACTGCATCTGAGGGTGGCTCATTCCTAAGCCCAGTGGAGTAGGACACTCTGAGACTTCATGCTACTCAGGACAACTTTAAAACTCACAGATTGTTTGCTTCTGGACAGTTCCATTTAATATGTTTGAGCAGCTATTGACTCAAGTAACTGAGCCCTGTGCTCACTATAATCTCAGAAAATGGTATCAAAGATAAGGGAACCATTAAATAAAATGTGGATTTAAAAGATACCATTTTGATAGTAGAAAAATAAAGAGGAATTAGAGTCTGTTATACTGTAATACTCTAGCTTATTAATCTATATTAATCTACCAATTACATGTCTGACCTACTAACACAGCAAATGTGAATGTAATTTTTCAGAAAGCAGTCAAGTTTGGTTGACCCAGTTGAAACATCTACTATGATACCAACAAGCTCCAAACAGCCAAGACTTTGCCAAGGACATGGAAAAGTAGTGCTAAAAATGAGAACGAGGGCTGGAGACATGGCTCACCGGTTAAGAGCACTGACTGCTCTTCCAAAGGTCCTGAGTTCAATTCCCAGCAACCACATGGTGGCTCACAGCCACATGTAATGGGATCCGATGCCCTCTTCTGGTGTGTCTGAAGACAGCCCCAGTGTACTCATCATATATATAAAATAAATAAAATCTTTAAAAAAATAGAAATGAGAATGAAGCTTAAAATACTTAATTAAATATGATAACAGTTGGAAGATTCACATAGTTCATTGGGAAAATGTTCTCTAAATGACTGAGGTATAATGTTACAACACTAAGCCCAGGAGGGATTGGCTCCAACTCTCAGATGAATAATTTTTAACAGAGTGTGAAACCTCAGTCATCAGATATCAAACTACACACCAACCCACCTTTAGGGTAGACTGTTTTCTGTGGAGGTTTGCTGTGACATTAAAGATTTCCACTAATACTGAAAGATAAGCAAAATATTCCTCTCCTTTCCAACCCTGTCTCTATATAAAACCAGACTTTCTTCATATACTTCAGCCAAAACAACAGCCTGGAATAGACGGAAGGCAGACGCGGCAGTAAGAATCCAGCTATCTCTTGTAAAGCCAGACGTTAGAAAGCTTTGCCGAAGTACAAAACTACATCAACTTCTCTCGTTTATTACTACTATTATTATATATTTGCTACCTTTCATAAAAATTGTGTTTATGTATAAGCTTACTATCATTATTTTTAAGGAAGTAATCAAACAATCTATTTTAACACAGTATCAATATGCATAGGATATTAGAAAAAATAACTACTTGAGTTTTCAATCATTAAGATTTGACCAAAAAGCCTGAAAGTCACTGCTGTCCACAACAATAATTTGCTTCCCCCATAAAGAAGAAACGGGGAGGAGTCTACAACCAGCGAGCTGAACATGGAACTTAGATCTAAGCACATTTACAAAGTATCCAATCACAAGACACCAACTCACAAATCACAAATTATTAAGAAAAACATTACTGGACAGAGTATCAGAGGAACACTGCTATTCTTTTTTAAAGGTGGAATGATTGTCAATAATACATACTGTTGTTTTATTTTCTTTACATTTTATGCTTACTTATTGTATGTATCTATTGAGGCACATGCATGCCATAGTGCACGTATGAACACTGTACTTGCAGGGACTCAGGTCTCTCCTTTCATCATGTGGGTTCTGAGGGTTGATCTCAGGATTCAGTGGTACTGAGCCACCTCTAGCCCATTTTTTATTTTGTAAAGAGACAAGAGTCCCACAACTATACTGGCCTCAAACTCATGAGCCTTATGTCTCTACTTCTTACATGCTAGAATTACAGGGACAAGCCACCACACTAGGAAGTATTTTTTCTAAAAATAAAATAGGGAGTTCTTTTTATATTTTAGTGATAGAAACAAAAATGGATGAGTGAAAATGCATATGAGAAATTTGTCTTCAACTAATCAATGAACTCAAGTGGCCAGATAAAACTGGTGTTGGGCTGGGAACTGTCCAACTGTGGGTAAGGTCTTTGGTGAGTCATATGTTCTTGCTTTTACATCTTTTCAAGTTGTTTTGCTTTCTCTTTAGACAGAATATTGTTGAGTAATGCGCTATTTAAAACTTGGAATGAAGCTTAGGCTGGCCTTGATTTTATCCTTCTGCCTCAGCTTCCCAAATGATGAAATTACATGCTCACACCACCATGCCAGGCTCAAGACATTTCAAGTTAGTCTTTTACTATGTCCTATGCATTTCTAAACAGTCTGTAAAAACTCTGCTTCTTTGAATGAGAAACTTTCTTCCTTTGAGAATTTCCAGATGTGCCAACGTTCTTACTCTCCCTTGTTGCCTTAAATAAAATATCAACCAAAAGACACTTCTCACTGTATGTAGTGTCCATCACAAGGACTATTACTAAGACTTAATCCTCACAACAGGAGGGGACAATTATGTGCAAAAAAAAAGACTGAAAATATTAAATGCCTTAAGATTTTGTTTCTATTGCTGTAATAAAACACCATTACAAAAAACAACTCACAAAGAGTTACAACTCTCAAGTCACACATCACTGAGGGAAGTCTAGATGGGAACTCAAGGAAGGAAACTGAAGCAGAGACCTTGGAAGAGTGCTGCTTACTAGCTTATTACTCACTGCCTGCTTTCTTATACCACCTCAGACCACAGACCCGGAGGGAATACTGCTCCCAGTGGGCTGGGCCCTCCCACATCAATCATTAATCAAGAACATCCCCTACAGACTGCCCTACAAGCAATCTGATGGAGGAGATTTCTTAATTGAGGTTCTTCTCCTCGGGTATCTCTATCTTGTGTCAAGTTGACAATAAACAAGCCAGGACAGACAGCACTTAAGTTGTGAATGAATCCTCCCTCATGAAATGGACTAAGATCTCAATGACTCTGGCAGCATTGTAGAAGAGTGGTGTTCCGGTAGAACTTGATCCCCCTGCTGGGTAAACAGTGAGGAACCAGGGTGTTTGACCTTCTCCTACCGAAAAGCCAGGCAGCACAAACTTCACAGCACTAGAATCCACTTCGTTGGCTGGCACTCTCCAAAAGCAATGGCAAATATTCACTATGTACTTCATGAAATGTGTGAATGTGCCTCTGCTTTACACATCAATGCTACTCAGTGAACTCAGCCTGTAAGGACCCATCAGAACTAGTGACCACTGTTTCCACCCACTCCTTTTACGCTAAGGTCCAATGGACATGTCATCTGAGCTGTTACAGTAAAGGACATTCACTACACTCACTGTCTGTCCCATCATCTCAGTTTGAAACCACTGGCTACCTTGTCACAGAAGTCTGAAGAGTTACAACAGATTAAGTGTTTTCCCACCCACCACCTACTAACCAGGAGGAGCAGCAGGCAGCAACACTGTTAAGGAAAGCTGCTTATTTTATGACACCCAAGTCTGTCTTGTTGAATTCTTCCCCTGTGCACATGGACACAAACACACAAAGGCCTTTACTTCTTGTTCCTGCCACATATATCATAGATCAAAAGGTTTTAACCTTGTTTATTTCTTTAAATATTACCTGATGTTATTCCCTAACTCTATGTGTAAGATAAACTATATCTACAGGGGACATGTATGCACACACACACAGAGAGAGAGAGAGAGAGAGAGAGAGAGAGAGAGAGAGAGAGAAATAAGCCACAAATAGCATCTTGGCCAAAATGCTGGTCTCAATCTCTTGGTAAATGATGCTGAGATTTCCTAAGAAAGTACCATAAAAGTGCACTATGATCTGTGCTACCAGGAAAGATCCTGTATTTCCTTCCTCATCAGTCCTTTCTCATGCTTTCCAGCCACAAAGGATGTTTGATGGGGCAGTTTGGACATTCAGAAGGCCAACAAATATACCAGTGCAGCGTTTGATTTCCAAAAGTCTATGTGACCTCGCCGACCACAGGTATCACAAGGGCACTGTTGTTACCCAGAGCTCCGCTGCCAGTGACTACTGTGGATGCCTCATCCAGAAATTGATGCCATTTGCAGAAGTAGGGGATGATTACCACTGGCACCAATATAATGCGCTCTACTCCCAAAGTCTCCTTTTGTAGAGAACTCATTTCAACTTTTATTCACTTATGTTACAACCTCCTTGACCTAAGCTTCTTCAGGTAACAAAATGACATGGGGCACTATCCTCAGAGTATATTCATTCCCTCCCCCTCCCTCCTTCCCTCCCTCCCTCTCTCTCTCTCTCTCCCCCTCTCTCTTCCACTTCCCTATCTCCAAACCAAAGCTATCCAACTTGACCCTCTCTTAAGAACATCTCCCTATTAAATGTACCACCTCAGCTTCCCAAGTAAACAAGTCTCCGGTAGCCCCGACTAATGAACCTTCCCCACATGTTCATAGCACTGTTCCATTAGATATTAATAAGGCTAGATTATGTCTCCCTCAGTTTTGTTTATTTTGGGAGGAGTGTGTGTACAGTACTTCTATGTAGGCAAATTTGTCATCAATTAGCTTTTTTTTTTTTTCCGAGACAAGGTTTCTCTGTGTAGCCCTGGCTGTCCTGGAACTCACCCTGTAGACCAGGCTGGCCTCAAACTCATTAATCAGCCTGCCTCAGGAGTGCTAGGATTAAAGGCATGCGCCACCACTGCCCTGTATCAATTAGCATTTTATATGCAAAAACCCACGTGAAGAGACTGAGTAAAATAACAAATAGTTTATGTTATGAAGCTGAAGGGGGCTGGGCCTCGCACAGTCACTGTAAGTTAAATGTACTATGAGCTAACAACCCAGACCTTATCCTCCAACTCAGTAAGTCTGCTTCTAGAAAATGATCCTATTAGATACGTACGTACGTACGTGTGTGTGTGTGTGTGTGTGTGTGTGTGTGTGTGTAAAACCCATGACAATCCAGGGGTTCTTTGTAGGTAGAGAGTTACAGCAGTTCAAGGCCAAAGTATAAAATGTCATAGGGAAAGGCAAGGAGGAGCTCTCCTTTCTAACACAGAAATAATTCAAGATATAATTAATATGAAAGCAAATATTAATATGAAGCAAAGTGATATAATGCTGTGCTAGCATTTGTATAAAAAGCAAAGGAAATATGGCTTATCTACTCTGTATGTACATAACTATGTTTAGAAGAATCTGTCAGAAACTGGAAATTCCAGCTGTGTCCCAAAGGAGGGAACAGTGCTCAACAACAGCCACTTTGAGTTTTCTGTGTTAAAATTAAAACTAATGTTAAAACAATACACTCAAAAGTTATGATACAGGGGCTGGAGAGATGGCTCAGTGGTTAAGAGCACTGACTGTTCTTCCCAAGGTCCTGAGTTCAATTCCCAGCAACCACATGGTGGCTCACAACTATCTGTAACGGGTTCCAATGCTCTCGTCTGGTGTGTCTGAGACAGTTACAGTGTACTCACATACATTAATTAAATAAATAAATATTTTTAAAAAGTTACAATATAAATATAATAATATGTAAATGTTAAATCATGCTTCATGCCTATTTAAAAGTATATTGTAAAGGGAGCGTCTTCCATGAAAATATTTGCTACCAATGTCAACAAGAGAAATGGTATAGAAGTCACTCTGGTAAAATTAGCCCTGTGAGGCTCTTGTGTAAGTTGCCAAGAGAGAGGTGTTAACTCTAAGTGCATGCTTATCAGTATAATAGACAGCAATGAGAAGCTCAGGGTACACTCCTTCACAAAGACCGTATGCACCCCCAGACCCAGTGTTTACAGTTCCACCATCCTGATCAACACCTGTGGTGACGTTTCTTAATCTTTCCTTCCTCAGAGACATGATTCTGCCATAAGCTGAGGGGCAGGCACACACTGCCAGGCTGGCCTAGATCCAGGTAAGGCTCTTGGTCATGGAGCTTATTCTTTTTGTACTTTTTTTTTTTCAAAACAGGGTTTCTCTGTATAGCACTGGCTGTCCTAGAACTCACTCTATAGACCAGGCTGGCCTTGAACTCAGAAATCTGCCTGCCTCTGCCTCCCAAGTGCTGGGATTAAAGGCGTGTGCCATCACTGTGCGGCTCATGGAGCTTATTCTCAACTGCTATGAATGCTGCAAATAAAATGATTTTTAAAAAATGTTTCTTTTTAAGAAATCAAACAAGCAAAATTAACTGCTAGATGAGTCTAATGTTGATGACAGAATAAAGGGAGCGTAGAAATGTTTATGAAAGTCCTAGGGCCTAGCCACAAGATAGATGTTTCGGATAAATTGAAGACAGAAATGTCAAACGCAATGACTCAGACACATCGTGTGAACACAGCCACTAAGCCTTCCAAAGAAAATCAGTAGAAAAGATGTGCAAATTTATTTCAGTTAGTGCTCGACACCATAAAGATCACTCAACAAGAGAGATGTGTAGTTAAGGTCTAGAGAAATTATTTCTGGTCTTCTTTTAGTGATTTCACAGAATATAGTTTGAGAATTAAAGGTGACTTGGGCCTAGCCCTCACAAACGTCATAAATCGACTGATCTCACTTTGACTAGACAGAAAGCTCTGACAGTCTTTCATGCCACCTGTTTGCTTTCTGCCATGAGCAGATAAAAGAGGCTTTTCGAGACAGGCAGAAGTTTCTGGAGCCGACTCTGAAGGAAAGAAATGAGATGGAGAGAAGATAAGAGTCCTCTGAACACAACTGCTCAGCACAAAAGAGAGGCCCAACTCCCACCCAAAGTCTGGAGGAGCAGGTGGACGGAACTAACCAGGATGACCTCAGCGCTGTGTCATCTGGACATTCTTGCTCAAGGCATTTTCTCTAGAAATTATAGCAAGAGGAATGTCACATCGGTGCTCAGAGTAAAGAAAGAGACAGAGGCTGGGGACATGACTCAGTGAAAACTCCATGCCAGAAGGACTGAAGCCTAGAGTTCAGAACCACAGCATCACACAAACTCTAGCAAGCAGCTGCTTCACCTGATCCTAACACTCAGCAAGTGGACACTGGGGGACTCCAGAGCAAGCTGGCTAGTTAGTTACGACAGCAGCGGAAGCTGGGACCACAAGCAAGAGACCTCGCCTCAAAATATAAGGTTGAGAATGATCAAGAAAGACACTGGATGTCCATCTCTGACTTCCATACATATGGTCTGAGCCCACAGAACACACACACACAATCAAAAACAAAGAGTTTTTATAACTAAAAACAAACAAAGCAAAACATCAATAAGTGTCAGGGTGTAGTCCAGCAGTATGGTGCTTGCCTAAAATTATACATCCCCTGGATTCAGTTTCCAGAACCACAAAACAATGAAGCAAACCAAAAGCAGTCAGTTAAATAGCCACTATCATTTTATAGTTCCTTTGTTTGAAGCTGCACGCTACAGGTTTTCATTTAGCAGATGCAATTTCAAAATTAAAGTACAGAGATGCTACAGTTGTAAGTCTGGAGTTGTTATACAATGGGGAAAACATTACATCAAAGCAGAATCACATTAAAATTCAGAGAACATGACTAAAGATGTGTGACTCACAGGAGAGGCCTGCCTTAATACTGCCTAGTGGAGGCAGACTTATCTTCTCAGGCTTTGGTTAAGAAGACAGCAAACCTTAATCCCTTATGTAGAAAGTGAATCAGGAGCATTAAAATCATTACTATAAACCAAACAAAATGACAACTGTGTGAAAGAGTAACAGTACAGTGGGGGTGGGGGAGGGGAGCCACATTTAGAGGTAGGAATCCTTGTTTAAGATCATCAGCTGAAAAGGCCTTTTGTTTTTCTTATAGAAATCAACAGGCCTGCTGGGTGTGGTGGTATGCACATTGAATCCTGTCACTGGGAAGGTGGAGGCAAAGAAAGCTGGATCTTTGGGAGTTCAAGGCCAGCCTGGGTTATAAAGATTCTAGGAAATACACGGCTACATTGTGAGACCCACTCACAAAAAAAGAGAAAGAAAAAAAAAAGTCATTCTTTAGCAAAGCCAGCTGGACCATGGACTGGTTTGCGCTGCTCACTTAGCAGAGCTATGTATGAAAGTACTGAGCCTCCTCCCTGCCCTATGGGTAGACCTTGTCATCCCTTCACAGGCAAAACTCAAAGTTCACTGTTTGTCCCCCTCATGGCCTTACTTCTAGTCTTTCTCCTCCTCTTCCTCCTCCTCCTCCGCCTCCTCCTCGCTCACCTTTCCTACATTGCCAGCTCCTCATTTCATCTGCAGAGCCTGACAATGATTGTACACAAGCAAAAATCTCCAATACCCCATCTGTGAAACGTGAAGAGTAATAAAAATCTTTCTTAGATAACTATGAAGATTAGGTGAGCCAGGTAATACGCTAGAATGCAAGGTCTCTATTTCACCAAGAAAACAGTTAATAAAATATAAACTTATTCTAACTGCTTAGTTTATAAGGTTTTGAAGAGAATATGAGAATTAATTGTTCAGTGGTCTTAGAAATTCAACAGCCAGTCAGATGTGGTGGCTCATGCTAGTAATGTCAGCACTAGGGACACTGAAGTGGGAGAGAGACTAGAGTCCCTGGCCAGTATGAGCTATATAGTGAGCTCCAGGAGAGCCTGGGCTACCATATGAGAACCTGTGTAAAATGAAAAACAAAAGCAATCAGCCTAAATAACTAAACAGTGTTCCCCGTCCCACCCAGTTTATATGGATAGCATCTACTATCATCAACCATTTTTGTTCAAACCAACATTAGAAGATGATAAGATCACTACATTAAAAGTAGTTATAGAACTGGTCAAATGCAGAAAATATTTGACTAGGTGGTGCCCAGCCCCAAGTAATACATCTACAGCACAGCCTCTACACCTAAGGCTAAGGAGGTATCACAAAAAAAGGGAGCAGAAAGACACTAAGAGCCAGAGGACCAGCATGTCTGCCGTGAGATTGTATCTTTATATATTACACGGACACTACAGCCATGAAATCACAATATGGGTGCCTGAGCTATAGTGAGAAATGACACCACCAGCTGACATGTCAACATGGCTCGGGGAAATCTCACAAGGCCCCACCCCTAGAGTATGAACTACAAGCAACTGATGATTACTTGGAGAAGGAGACTCAGTCTTCCCTGGGGATGTGGCTCCTAAATGGTTACCCAATATGAGGAAGTCAGCCCTAAAAGCATACAGAGATGAACAACACTAAATGGACTTGGCAAATTGTATTTCTATGCTTACATATGTGTGCATGCATTATGTGTATGTAACAATAATAACAATAGTAAAAGGTCATGAGTTTGAGGGGGGACACAAAAGGAGTTAGGAGAAGGGAAATGATGTAAATAGAGTTCTCATAGATGAAATTCTTATATAGAAATTGTTTTAAAGTAGCTCTTTAATTGTTAAGAGCCCCATATGGGGACGCAAACTCCACAGTCAGTCCCAGAACACCCAGAGGGAGCTCCACTCCCAGGCACTGTAACACGCCCAGGATCATAGGATCAGAGGTGAGGAGACACATCTGTCCCAACACCTGGAGTAACTGGGACCAACTGGATCCAGGGACCCAGGAACCCAACCCAACCAGTGGCATGGGTCCATTCCGGTCTGGACTGGTGCCCTGAGCAGACCTTGGGCAGGAACTCCTCAGCCAGTCCCACAACACCCAGAAGAAGCTCCACTCTCAGGTGCTCTAACCCACTCAGGATCCCAACACATTCAGGATCCCAGGATCCCAGGATCCCAGGATCCCAGGAGCTTGGTCATACCAGGATCTCAGGGTCCCAGAGGCAACTTGACTCCCGGGAGCTCTGACACACATAGGATCTCAGGATCCCAGGATCCCAGAGACAGCTGGTCTCTGAGGAGTTCGGACATAACCAGGAGCACAGGAAGGACAGACTCCAGTCAGATATACTAAAGGCAGGTAGCACTAGACATAACCAGAGGCAAGCATAAGAATATAAGCAACAGAAACCGAGGTTACTTGGCATCATCAGAACCCAATTCTCCCACCATAGCAAGTTCTGGATACACCATCACATGGAAAAAGCAAGATTTGGATTTAAAATCACTTCTCATGATGATGATAGAGGACTTTAAGAAGGACATAAATAACTCCCTTAAAGAAATACAGGAAAGCACAGGCAAAGAGGTAGAAGCCCTTAAAGAGGAAACACAAAAATACCTTAAAGAATTACAGGAAAACACAATCAAACAGGCAAAGGAATTGAACAAAACCATCCAAGATCTAAAAATGGAAATAGAAACAATAAAGAAACCACAAAGGGAGACAACCTGGGAGTTAGAAAACCTAGGAAAGAGAGCAGGAATCAGAGATATAAGCATCAACAACAGAATACAAGAGAAAGAAGAGAGAATCTCAGGTACAGAAGATACCATAGAAAACATTGACACAATAGTCAAAGAAAATGCAAAAAGCAAAAAGCTCCTAACCCAAACCATCCAGGAAATCCAGGACACAATGAGAAGACCAAACCTAAGGATAATAGGTACAGAAGAGAGTGAAGATTCCCAACTTAAAGGGACAGTAAATATCTTCAACAAAATTCTAGAAGAAAACTTCCCTAACCTAAAGAGACGTGCATAAACATACAAGAAACCTACAAAACTCCAAATAGATTGGACCAGAAAAGAAATACCTCTCGTCAAATAATAATCAAAACACCAAATGCACTAAACAATGAAAGAATATTAAAAGCAGTAAGGGAAAAAGGTCAAGTAACATATAAAGGCAGACTTATCAGAATTATACCAGACTTCTCACCAAAGACTATGAAAGCTAGAAGATCATACAGACCCTAAGAGAACACAAATGCCAGCCCAGGCTACTATACCCAGCAAAATTCTCAATTACCATAAATGGAGAAAACAAGATATTCCATGACAAAACCAAATTTATACAATATCTTTTCACAAACCCAGTCCTACAAAGGATAATAGATGGAAAACACCAATACAAGGAGGGAAACTATACCCTAGAAAAGCAAGAAAGTAATCTTTCAACAAACCCAAAAGAAGATAGCCACACAAACATAAAAATAACATCAAAAATAACAGGAAGCAACAATCACTATTCCTTAGTACCTCTTAACATCAATGGACTCAATTCCCCAATAAAAAAGCCACAGACTAACAGACTGGATACATAAACAGGACCCAGCAGTTTGCTGCCTGCAGGAAACACACCTCAGTAACAAAGACAGACACTACTCAGAGTAAAAGGTTAGAAAACAATTTTCCGGGCAAATGGTCCCAAGAAACAAGCTGGAGTTTGCCATTCTAATATCGAATAAAATCAACTTTCAACCAAAAGTTATCAAAAATGATAAGGAAGGACACTTCATACTGGTCCAAGGAAAAATCTACCAATATGAACTCTCAATTCTGAACATTTATGCTCTAAAACTAGCAGGCAGTATAATAATAATAATAATAATAATAATAATAATAATAATAATAATAATAATATATGTTTAAAATACACAAATATGGCACAATTCAGGTAAGTGAAGGATAGCTAGGACTCAAGGGGTTGTTTGCTAAAGCATTCTTAAACAATGATTATAATTGAAATGATTATAATTTTATAGAATTTTACCAAAGTCCACTGGTATAATTTTATTTGTTGCTAATTCTTTGAATTCTGTGGTTTAACTATTAAAAAACTTAAATGCCCCCCTCCAAAAATCCCACACTTCATTCTTTACAGAAATAGTCACTACAGAACTAGAAATATTTAAGGGGTAACTTCAGCAAGTGCTATAGGTATCTCATGAGTCTCAGTGTAATGGCCTTGGGAAACACAAAGGAATGTTGCTCTTTGCTCAGAGTGAAGCTAACATTTCTTCAAAAGAGAAAATTGGATGTATTTGAATTTTATATTCATATTAGGGAGGTGAGTCCTGTATATTTTAGAAGACTAGTGTTTATCTTCTCTGAATTTAGTCAGGAGTTGTCAACTTATTTCTAGTTGAATGTGACAGTAGTAAGGTTTTCAAAGTCTACTGAAAACAAGTAACAGTAAATGTGTGATTTAGGAGATTAGGTTGTGTGCTATTTTGACTGAAGTCAACTTTCCTTTGTCATTTCAAAGGAGAAAAAATGAATGGCCTATAAAACTGTAAGAGTTGATCTATCAGAAATAATTTCCAATTGCATAATGTTTTTATAAAGTGATTTAATTTATTTTAATCATATTTATAATGTGAAAGTATAAGATGATGATAATATTGGCTCCTAAAGTTTTAGGCTAAAACATAGCATTTTAATTATTATAGAAATGTCTACAAGTAATTTCATAATTTATTAATTCTGTATTTAATGTTGACATGTTTCTCATAATTCACCATTGTATATAATACTGTGATAGATATCTCGCAGTACATACATAGTTTTGTCAACATAAATTCCTAGAAATAAGTTTGCTAGATAAAATTTTATGCACAATTTATACTTTGGTACTTGTTGGTAAACTGTTCATTAGAAGTACTGTATTGATTTGTACTGTTATATGGAACATTTCTCTAAAATTTTCTAACAATTCAATTTTGTTATAAAAAATTAAAAAGCCTTTTATGTTTATGCTCTAGAACAATGATTCTCAGTCTGTGGGTCTCAACTTTAAGTCAAAAGACCTTTTTATGGGGTCACCTAAGATCACTGGAAAACACATATTTACACTACAGTTCATAACAGTAGCAAAATTTGTTATTCTGTAGCAATGAAGATAAGTTTATGCTTTGGGGTCACCAACAGTATACTGCTTGAATGATTCTATCATCCAGAAGAAAGGAGAATAATCTATTTGGTGATACCCGTCCTCCTCCCAGACTGAGGATCCTGTATGCTGTGAGCAGGGCAGGGCAGGCGTATCTGTGCCAAGGCTGATGCCACAGCAGTATGAATCCCTCTGTAATTATTCAGAGGTCCAGAGACTGGGGTTTGGGGCAGTTACTTACAATGACAAGAATCTTGAAATTTCATGAAAGGTAGATTTTATTTCAAAGAAAATTTGAGTTTGTAAGTTCTCCAAATTCTCTCTCCAAAAAAAAAAAAAAGAAAGAAAAGAGATAAAAACAATATTTTAACAATTCAAAAGTAAACAATATAAGGGCAGCCTAATTTCTGAACAACTACCATAAATGGGGCCGCTGCTGGTGACCTTCCTATGAAATCAGTGCTAAGAAAACGTTAAAAGTGTCTCACACGCCAACAGCAGTAGTTACAAGACCTGCTTTCCCGAGAGCATGTAGAGATGCAACAGAAAGCATGGGAAGCACTGCAGGGAGAGGCAGTAAAAGAAGGAGAAAGGAGGGGTCCTTCCCAGGGAGGACTTCTGGGAGTACAGGGAACATCTTTGCAGAAGACCTGGCATGTGTGTGCAGTGCACAGTGAGATGTAAGAGAAGAGCCTGGAGAACAGCATCTACATCCTGATTCTAATACCTACACTGCATCCTGATCACCATAAGAAAGCTTTTAAAGGGGCTGGAGAGATGGTACTACAGTCAAGGGAGTGGGCTGCAGGCTAGGGGAATGCTAGGGCAGTGAAGTGGGAGTCCGCAGGTGAGTGCCGGAGCTCCCTCGGAGAAGCAGGGTAAGGAGGGATGGGATTGGAGGTTTTCGGAGGGGAAACCAGGAAAGGGGATAACATTTGAAATGTAAATAAATAGAAGTTTTCTATACAAAAAGGGAGGGGGCTGGTCTTTCAAAGAACCAGGATTCGACTCCCAGCACCCACATGGCAGCTCACAACTGTCTGTAACTCCAGTTCCAGGTGATCTGGCACCTTCTCACAGACATACATGTAATCAAAACACCAATGCACATAAAATAAATTCTTTTAAAAAAAAAAATGAAAGCTTTTAAGGAGAACTTGATTTGGTAATTTTTTAAATCCCTCACAAAGACTCATGGTAGGTATAAATAAAGTTTATCAACTGAATGACCCAGGGCTGGGGAAGCAGGTGGATCAGTTGGTAAAGTGATGCCTAGTATGTGAAAGAAGGTAGGTTCAGAGCCCCATAATGCACATAAAAAAGCACAAAAGTACACACAGAGTCCCAGCAACGGTAAGAAGGGGGCAGAGAAAGGGGAATCTCTTGAGTTTGTTGGCTACTTAAATGCTCGCTACTTGCTGAAAGTTCCAGGCAATGAGACCTTGTCTCAAATAAAGATGTAAGGTGCTTTGGTGAACATACATGAGGTTTCCGCACACATCCATGTGCACCTGTACACAGACAGACAGAGAGACACACACATACACAGAGTGATCAAAAAGGAGAACAGAGGTGCAGTGCTTGTTCCACATATGTAAAGTCCTTCATTTACGCTGTAATAGTGAAAAGGCAGAAAGGGGATGGGAGTGGAGGGACAACAGACTAGAGAGTGAGAGCACTGGGAGAAACCAGGGAAGAAATCCACTTATCTACCCATGTCATGTTCTCCAGTGAAAACGCTCAGCTGACAACTCAGCTGCTAAGTACTTATTTCGCTGCTTGGCAGAGACATAGCATTGGTGCTCCAAGAAACTCCCCCCACTTAAGCGAAGAACACATCAAAAGAAGTTAAATTCAAGCCTCTTAAATGGGCTTATTCAGTAAGGACACGAGCGTTCTAAACTCGCACTTGAAGTATCTCTCAACAAACACATATTGCTACAACGAAAAATTTCCCTTTCAAATCAAGCATGACAGACACAAGCTTTGATACTCGGCTCGCCCGGCCTGATAAGAACTGAGCTGCACACATATTGGAATTGGGATCTGTGGTGGAGAGATGATAACTTCTGCCCTGAGGACCGAGGTTCACATATTTCAAGCAGACAGAACTTTAGGTTATTATGATGACGTGAGAAACTGAAGAACAATCAAGAACCGATCCTTGAGGCTATCAGTCTTCTATAAGCCCCTGGCCCTGAGCAACAGAAGCTTTAAAACCTATGAAGCTTTTAAATACAAACTGTAATTAGAATGATCAGCTCCTGCTGTTCTCTCCTCACGTGCCCACCTGACTGCACCACAGTAAGAACTGTCTCACTTCCAGTATAGCCATGTTTCTGTGACCTGCTGTCTGTGCAGTCGTGAAGACTGTATGCAAAGGTCTTGCTGACGACCTTTACAAAATCTCAACTTCCTGCCCCCTCAGTTTGTTCCTGTCAGAGGTGAAGAGTTTGAGATTCTGTGACCAAAATATATTTACTTCCTCTAAAGGAGGAACAGAAAACGAAAAATGTCTTTCAAGAAAAAAAAATGTACAGAGAAACTGAAATCTCATTAACTGACATTAACGGGCGATGCCTATTTAATAAGTTCCCATCAGATGCTTCTGAGCTCACACTCAGCATACAGATAGAAGGCATCTCAGAGCAAAGAAGACGTGTTCTTAAGAGTGACATCACCTCATTAGCATACTACACTAGAAAGGTAACAATAGAAACTCTATACCATTAGAGGGATCCAACGGCCATAAAAAGAACAAGAACCTGTCTGACACAGACACTTCTAGGCTTTTGATACATATGCATGGATTTAAATGTAAAAGAAAGCTAAAAGTGGTGTCTTGCTCCTTTTATTTCATTTCGTAAGTTTTTTTTAAAAATGCCAAGTGCGGTACCTTCTAATTCTGCTTCATATTTTTATAGAACATAGAACAAAAATGGAAGCATTTACACTCTACTCCTTTTTTGCATGTAATAAATTAGATCTGACCAGATTTTCTTTCTCTCACAGAAGTCATGCCTCCAGGCTTATCTCAATAACCATTTGTAGCCAGCCTCCCTATCAACGGATTGAGCAGCTAAGCTATATCCACCAAGTAAGGCCATACCAACAGAGTGAATTATTTAGGTTATTTAACACCCAGGTGCAATTAGCCATGCAGACCGTCCAATTCACTGTTCAGGAGTCAAGGTTGAAACAGATGTGGAAAATACTCTGTTGATTGTACAGGCTAAAGAGCCTTACCCAAAACACTGTAGAAACTAAACTAGTTTGATTCCAAAAGAAACCATTTGCAATATAAAGGTATAGACAGCCCTACTTTGAGCTCAGCTAGCACAAAGTCGGTGAGAGGAAAAGCACCATCAAATCTGAACAATCGATAGCCCTCTGATCAACACAACAGATGACAACTTTAAGTCACACTAAGACTTGTTTAATGTGGAACAACTCACACAGCAGAAATTCACAGCCATGGCCACATACAGATACAGAATCACTACAGCCAAAAACAGTCTCTTTCCCTCACCACACAAATGGCCTCCAGGTCAGAATTTAGCACCATAATTGATTGCTGAAATACTTCTGGGTTTTGTTTGTTTGTTTGTTTTGTTTTGTTTTTAAGATTTATTTATTTTACATATGTGAATACACAGTTGCTCTCTTCAGACACACCAAAAGAAGGCATCAGATCCCATTACAGATGGTTGTGAACCACCATGAGGTTGCTGGGAAATGAACTCTGGACCTCTAGAAGAGCAGTCAGTGCTCTTAACTGCTGAGCTATCTCTCCAGCCCGAAAAATATTTCTAATACAGGTTGTGTTTTCATTTTTATTCTAGGATACTACACCATCCACCCCACCCACCTGATATTTTCTCTCTCTCTCCCCCCCTCCCCCGTGTGTGTGTGTGTGTGTGTGTGTGTGTGTCCTTTAAGTTACTTTCTTTTACAATCCTGGATGCTGAGTAAATTCCATCATCTTTCCAGCCTACATCAGTAAACTAGGATGCCACTTCGTTCTGTGCTAAAGACGTTTGAAGACCGAGTCTGAGACATTCTAGGAAAATGCTTTATCTACCACCAAGCCATAATCCCAGCCTCTGTTCCTTTCAACTATTTTACGAACACTTTGTGTCACTTCCAGGCAGAGGCAAAACTCAATAACTGGACTTTTCTCAAGTCTCAAATTTCACAAAAGATGGAATAGAAAGATAAAGGCAGGTGGTAGATGTGCATATCTTTAATCCCAGCACTCAAGAAGCAGAGGTAGTCTGATCTCTGTTGAGTACCAGGCCAGCTTGATCTACAGAGCTAGTTCCAGGATACTCAGGGCAACACAAAGAAACCCTATCTTGGAAACAAACAAAAAAAAAGATATTTTCTTCCCACCAATCCTTCTTTATTGTTCATTAATATGAGCCAATATATTAAAGAAAATACACTAATCTGCAAATACATTTTTACTTTAACTCCAGGCATTAACGTTTGAAAAATAGAGATCTAGCCAGAGAGTAGTGGTATACACCTTTAATCCCAATTCTAGTACTTGGGAGGCAGAGGCAAGTGGATCTCCAAGTTTGGGGTCAGCCTGGTCTACAGAGTAAATTCTAGGATACCCAGGGCTACACGGGAAAAGCCTGTTGAAGGAGGAGAAGGAGAAAGAGGAGGAGGGGGGGGGCAACAACAAGAACAAGAAGAAAGAAGAAAGAGTAAGAAGGAGAAAGAACGAGGAGGAGGAACAGAAGGAAAAAAGAAAAGATAAGAGGAAAGAGAAAAGAAAGGAAAAGCAAAGCAAATCAGAAATCTGAACATGACAGAAGTCTTCGGACCTTTAGCCTATAGTATCATTTTCTCTGATCCTCCCCATTTCAAATGGTAAGAGATGCCTTCAGACAAGTTACTAAGTATCTCTTTGGACTGCTTTACTTTGAAAGAAAAGTAACTAGTGGAAGTGGGAGTACACACCAGGAGGCTAAAGCAGGAGTACTGTGAGTTCAAGGGCAACCTGGGCTACATTTGGTTTTGAAGCTGCCTTGGGCTACACAGTAAAACACTGTCTCAAAACTAGAAGTAATACTACAGAATGTTCAAGACTACAGAAGGTTCTGATAGAATCACAAATAAGCTATTAATAGGGCATGCTCTCTCACCCAGCTCTAGAACAGCAATGTGGTTAACAAAGATGGTATACCATGTATCCATGACTTTATCTCTGCCATCCACTCACCCTTAATCATGGGTTTGTTTGTGCACTACCGTATGTGTACAGCTTATCTGTCTAGATTATGAACTCACTGAGGCTAAAGACTGATGTTCCGTGGCTTTGTAGACATAACGTTCACTGATTCGACACTAAATGCTGATCATGTGAATACTCTCCAATACTGAACTATATAAAATAGATGCTTCACAAATGAGCTGAGTGCACACAAGACATTTATGGGACATATCGGAAAGAAGGATATTGGAAAGGCATCTACGGTATGACATATAATGCAGCCCTTATAACCTCCACCAAAGCCTGTAATTCTAAACCCCTTTTTTTATTTAATTGTGCTTATTTCTCTCACACATTGTAAGTGCATGCATGCACACCCCTAGAAGCACACATGCAATGGCACTCCCATGGAGATCAGAGGATAACATGTGCTCAGTTCTCTTCCTCAACTAGATCCAGCTCAGGTTGTCGTACTCTGTGGCAGGTACCTTTCTTTATTCACGGATCTACCGCCAGGGCCCCCAAATATATTTCTCCATGATTGTCCAAACTCAACCAAGTTCCTTTGACACACCCTTTTCCTTTTTCCAAACTACCTGGCTCCTAAATGGGATTTCCTCTGCCTCATATCAAATTCAATTCTACATTGAGGAGGTTTCTGATGCTGCCTTTCCTTCACCTGCTGCATAACAGTCATGAACAATCACGGAAGCGGATCCAAACATATCACTGAGATAATTTAATATTGTAAAGAGACAGCCCCTGAAAATATCCCTACTGGATAATGAAGCCTTTACAAACTATCAGTTTACAGAGCCCTTGAACTTCAAGATATCATATACAAATCTGTACACATGTGAATCTGTAATGATTTAAGTACAGTATCTTCACTGTATTTTAATAATCCTCAAATCCTAGGGAGGTTTGAGTCCATCCAACAGTAGCAAATAGGAACAGTGGTAAAGCAGGTCTCACCAGCTCGCCTTGTGAACCAGTCAAAGGGAATCTATCACTTCTATTAGAAGTACAACTCAGATGTTTCTCAGCCTGGTTAGAATATGGCTTAGTCATTTCTGGAGACTAAAATGGGATGTTTAGTGTCCTGTGTATAACACTCACATTTCTGGAGACTAAAATGGAATGTTTAGTGTCCTGTGTATAATCAGCCATGTATTAGTCAGGGTTCTCTAGAGTCACAGAACTTAGGGAATATCTCTCTATATTAAGAGAATTTATTGTCATAACTTAAAGTCCGTAGTCCAACTAACCCAACAAGGGTCAGCTGGAATGGGAAGTCCAAGAACTAGTTATTCAGTCCCATGAGGCTAGTTGTTTCAGCTGGTCTTCTGTAGAAGTAGATGTCAACAGATGTGCTGGCAAGTAAATGCAAGCAGGCAAAGAAGAGCGAATCTTCTTCCAGTGTCCTTCTGTAGGTTTCCAGCAGAAGATGTGGCCCAGATTAAAGGTATGCACCACTACACCTGGATCTGGGACTTGCTTTGTCCCAGGCTGACCATGAACTCAAAGATCTCCTTGCCTTAGTCTCCTGGGATTAAAGGCCTGTACTACCTTGCCTGGGCCTAAGCTTTTCAAGGCCACTGTGTGTCAAGATCTCCATGCCAAGATCCAGGTCAGAAACTTGTATCTCCCAGCCTCAAGATCTGGATCACAGGTGAGCCCTCCAATTCTGGATTGTAGTTCATTTCAGATATATTCAAGTTGACAACCAGGAATAGCCATCACAAGCCAGCACCCAAGTTCATGTTTCCTGACTCTGCTGGCTTCTAGGGCACCTAGAGCCTATGTTCTCTTTCAGGACACAAGGTACAATTGATACACTATTGCTATACATACACTAGAACTGACTCCAGCAGTTGTTACAATTGGCAGAGCTCTCAGTTATCTCTCCTCCTAGGCTAAAGATCCTGGGAGCTCCACAGCAACAAAACCTAGCCGTTTAGATTTCAACACTGTTAAAAGCCAGCCGCAACTACATAAGAAACCAAAGACACTGCTTGAGTGAAGACCCCATGATTATCTGCCCATGGGACCACACGGGTTCCACTGTGACATACCATATAAAGTTACTTCTCTTAAATTTTCTCTCCTGCTCTATCTACCATAAATCATGGGTGTCTTATCTATGACAACATAATTGTTAAAAATAAAATACCATGAACTAAAGAGATGGTTCAGTGTTTAAGAGTGCTTGCTGCTCTTGCAGAAGACCCAGGTTCAATTCCCAGTATCTACATGTTGACCCACAACCATCTGTAAGTCCAGATCTAGGAAATTCTAAATCTCTTCTGACCTCTTAGACACAAGTGGTACACTGACATACATACAGACAAAACACCCATAGAGTTCACTCCAGAGCTATCTCTCAATTACTCCAGAATTAATTAAACAGACAAGTGTATCTATCTTCTCTCCTCCACTACTTGGTTTTTAGACCGTTAGGACACTGATTGGATAATCTATAAAAGGGAGATGAAATAAAAACAAAACTGAAGCCTGTCAGTTTCTTTTGTCAGGTTCAGTGTTGTTAGGATGGAAATAATAACAGTGTCTCTCTTTCTCTTTTCTTTCTCATATCTAGATTTTAGAGTCGGCTATAATGAGAAACACAGCAGCAAGATCTAGAAAACGTGTGGGGAAAGTCTTACTTGGGCTTTTCCTTAAAACTAGTCATTCTCAGCCGGGCAGTGGTGGCGCACGCCTTTAATCCCAGCACTCCGGAGGCAGAGGCAGACGGATTTCTGAGTTCGAGGCCAGCCTGGTCTACAGAGTGAGTTCCAGGACAGCCAGGGCTACACAGAAAAACTCTGACTCAAAAAACCAAAGGGGGGGGGAACCTAATCACTCTCAGAAGTCAATTCCTGTCCTCCCTAGGAACTTCTGTCACTGTCCCCCAGTCCCCTGTTTTCTCACCCTATTTTCCAGGACACTCACAGCATACCACCACAATGTTCACTACAGTAAACAGTTTCCCACGCATCAATCCATACTTCCCTCACACTACCATTTCCACAAGTAGGCGTTATCTTTAAACTTTTTTTCATTTAGCCCTTCCTTTGGGACAATGTTCACGCTTTGTAACCAGCAGTATAGAAAAGCACTCTTCCTCCATTCAGAAGCCAGTATATTTTTTTCTTAAGAAGCAAAAGACAATCAATCTGGAGAGTTGGCTCAATGGTTTGAGAGCACTTGTTGCTTTTGGAGAGGCCCTGAGTTCGACTCCTAATGGGCAGCTTGTAAACATCTACAATTCCAGTGCTAGAGGATCCAATACCTTTCTTCTGACTTTGGAGGGCACCAAGCACAAATATGGTGCACAGACATACATGCAGGCAAAGCATGTACACATGTAAAATGGTAATAAATAAATCTAAAAACAAATAAAAAACGAAGAAGAAGGAAAAGACAAAGCCAGGCTTGATGGCATAGGACTTCAGTCCCAGTGCTCCTGAGGCTAATGTGAGAGGATCTCCGTGAGTTCCAGGTCAACCTGGTCTACATGGAGTTCCAGGCTACAAATCTGAGATCCTGTCTCAAAAAGAAGAAAGTGGAAGAGGATGGGGAAGAGAGAGAGAAGGAAGAGGAGGCAGAGGAAAGGAAGGAAGGAAGGAAGGACAGATGGACAGAAGGAAGGAAGGAAGGGAGTGGAAGACACTGCTAGAAACTTTTGGCAAGTATACTCTGCTCTAAACAATCTAATTCCTGTTTTTCACAAAACCTGGCCACAATGGGAGGGTAAAATGACCATCACACACTTGAATATCTCTTCACAATTCCTGAAATCTTAGTTTGAAACTTCCCTTCCAAAAGGGCAAATGTCAATATTTCCATTTTTCAGATGGGGAAATCCAGGCTGAAGGTGACCCAGTAACTCAGACTGGGTAATTGCAGACTTCAGTTTTCCGATTCCAAGTCCACAGGCAAAGTGACTCTTCCAGTAAAAAATAATAAGCACTATCTTTAATTCAGCACACAGAAACTACACTGCTCACCCCAGAAAGCACCCACTCTCCCCAGGATCATGCTCTTATTTGCTTGGCCTTGTAGGGGCTCCTGTCCATGGTCTCTGCAGCATCATCCACACATTGACAAAAACTAAACCTGTGAATTCTACTAGCTGTGCTACTTAAGACAATCCACAAACAGAAATGACAATAAACTACTGTTCACAATTGCTTTTATTCTGGCCATTATTCAGTTTCATTTGTAATCCACCTGACCGAAGGAAGATAATTAGTTCTGCTCATGAAAGACTTAATCCAGTGAGATTGTTCAGAGGGTAAAGGCACCTGACAACCTGAGTTCAACCCCCAGAACCCATACAAAGATGAAAAGGAAATCCAAAGATGTCTTCTAACTGCCATACATGTAATACAGTGTGCGTGCAAAGGCGCACATACATACACGCACACACACAGAGAAATACTAACAATAAATTTTAAAAGGAAAGTTAACTTTCATTCCCTTTTGTTTCTGCCAAATAAGAATTAGCAAACTCTGTAATACTCACCACAGAGGAGGCAGGAAAGCCTGTGGAAAAGGAGAAAGGAAGGGCTGGAGCAGCATAAGGGACAAAAGCACTACTTAGATATTCTACTCCAGCAGCGGCTTCTCTCATCAGAGAATGGCCTTGCTCCTAAAGGAAGGTCCTGGATTATTTATTGGGAGTAAGCCAGTACCTCTAGGATGACCAAAAAGAGATTACATGACAATAGCTCTCTATCCCCACAGTCATGTTTTCAAAAATTCCTCCGTCTATGCTGCATCCCGAAGACATGGTATCTGGCAGAAGAAGGCCTTCTTGGATTTAATCCATAGGAGTTACTTAAATGTTAATTACATGTTAATTAAATACCCCCCAGACTGTCATAAATTTTAGCTACAAAATTGTAGCTCAGACTGTAAAGACATTTAAAGCTTCTGTCTGTCTCTTCCCTACCATTGTATATCTATCTATATAAGGTATTAATTCACAACTGCTTTGTTCTGATTTTCCCACTTTTTCAATTCAAAAGAAAATAAATAAATTGTTTTCAGTAGAAAAAAGGGAGCCGAAACGCCATTTAAGAATACCATAACGGGCCAGGCAGTGGTGGCACATGCCTTTAATCTCAGCATTTGGGAGGCAGAGGCAGGTGGATTTCTGAGTTCGAGGCCAGCCTGGTCTACAGAGTGAGTTCCAGGACAGCCAGAGCTACACAGAGAAACCACGTCTCGAGAAAAAAAAAAAAAGAAGAAGAAGAATACTGTAATGGTTGGGTGGTAATGGCACACACCTTTAATTCCAGCATGCCTGAGGCAGAGACGGGTGGATCTCTGGAGTTTGAGGCCAGCACCATCTACACAGAGAGTTTTAGGATAGCCAGGGCTACACAGAGAATCCCTGCCTTACCCACCTCCTCCCCCAAAATCTAGTAACTGGAGAAGGTTCAGTCAATAAAGTGACAGGCAGAAAAGCATAAAGATCAGAGTTCAGGTCCCCAGCACTTCCATAAAAGCCTGGAGCACTCTCACCTGTAACCTGAGCACTTGGGGGAGGGTGCCAACATAGGGAGCTCTGCAGCTCACTGGCCAGCCAATCAGTGAGACAGGTTCATTGAGAGGGAGGGGGAAGGTGGCAGAGAGCACTGCAGGAAAGCTTGTAACTGTAACAACTCAAGCTAGTCTCTGCCTCCCCATGCACCCACACCAAAGGCACACACACACCACAGGACACTCCTTTTTGCCTAATGCTTCATTCACCTATTCAAGCACACTTGCTGTCTACTTGTTCAAACATTCAGAGCAGTTGCCACAAACTAAGTTTTTGTTGTTTTCCCTTCTGCTAACCCTGTCACACACTCCTTTTGATTTCAGGCTCCATTGGAAATCAAGTGTCCAGCATTTCTAGTATATAAAAGCCATGTGTAGCAACAAGTGACTCTTACCTCGAGGCAGTGGTGAAAGATGGAACTGTCTGGTGGCCTTCAGAACTGCTGTGTACCCCCAAGACTTCTTTTAAGGATCTAGCATTGATTTTATAAGAGGAAAAGGGGAAAAAAAAAATCAAAGCACACTCATAAGCCTTCACATCCATAATGTACAATTCAGAAGCAACATCCAGCACTCCGCACCACAGCGCTCTGTGAATTAAAATAAAATTAACCAGTTCCACCTGAGGTGAAATTAATTTGAATCACATCATTCCCGTATTCTAAACTCACACAATAAACATTCTCACTGTAAATAAGACTGTTACCCAAGCACTAGGAACACTGAGGCAGGAAAATACCAATTTAGCACCAGCCTGAGCTACCTAGATAGACCCTGTCTCTTTCACTGTGTGACAGACAGGTGGCGGTTACAAGGATGATTTCACACAACCTTAATTCCTCCGGTTTTTATCTTTAAAATTCAAGATTCTTTACAGAATACACACTGGGAAATAGTTATGTAACCCACATGTATATATAAAGTGTTTTAAATCATAAATTATACGAAGTATACTGGAATAACATTTTTACTCAGTGAATCAAAAGTACATCGTTACAATGAGAAAATACTATGTATTTTATGAGTATATATGTAAGTTTATAAGTAAATTATTGAATAACTTGTTAGCCAGAAGTTATATCTACCAGAGATACATACAAAATGATTGGTTCATATAAAAAGCAAATTTCAAAAGGTTTTTTTTTTTCAGTTTTTGAAAAGTTTTAAGCACACGTTTTCATTTTGATTTCTTCTTAACATTCCGAATTAAGCTATGTTAGAGGGAAAATTAAAAACGGGGAAAGGTACAGATGATGGTAAACCTACAACAAATTTCTTATCTAAGGGGTGCCAATCTCAAATCTCAGAATAAAAGGCTTTAGTTTTTATATGTAAGCAAGGAAGGATGGAAATCACAGGGCCCGAAATCTCAGACGTTATTGTTCTCTGATTTACAAAACTTCTATTTAGGACCAGCATCCTTTCTCACATTTAGCGGCTAACTCAAGTCTTCTAATTACTTCCACGTCTAAACGAACTACGTAGCTAGAAGTAAAGGCCAAACTTTGGTCTCTGCCTCTCGAACTTAAGATGCGTTTAACCACTAGAGGTCCCCCCTTGGCCAGTTTTGCAGACTCGCTATTTTGCTGCACTTGAAACTTTCCGGAGAAATGCTCTCTACTCGAGTCAGTGTTTTTCTAAAAACTTGCGCAAAAATCCACGCGACCGAGGTAGCCAGTACAGAGCTTCCCGAGCTCCCCACACCATAAAGACATCATAACCAACCATCTACGAAAAATGAAATGAAAATTCAACGCACTCATCCCAGGCGACGTAACCCCCACCCCCAACACACACTCACACCGCTTTCTTATTTCTCCTCTCAGTTTCCCTTAACTTAGAACAATTTTTTAACATCTATTTTTGTTCCTGGGCACTTTGGATCATCTTAAATGCATGTTTTGGCGGTAGCCCCGAGGTGGCAAAGGAGCGGGCCAAGGGATGCAGAAGGCGGGGGGAAGGGCCCTGCAAACAGCGCCCGAGGAAGTTGCATAAGGAAAGAGACTCCGTTTTTCGGGTCCCTCCTAAAACAACAACAACAACAAATCAGCAGGGAAAGGGGAGGAAAAGGAAGCTGGGCGGTGGCTACAGGACAGAGAAGGAAAACCAAAGCGACGTTTACCTTCGTGTCCCCGTGGAAGGGTGGGGCAAGAGCCCTGACACACGCGACCCGGCAGTGCGGCTGGATCTCCCACCCCTGTTGTGTCGGAGCGCGGACGGACAGACAGACACCTCGGCGGGACGTGAGCCGGACGCGGAGAAATCCGCCCCGCTAGTCAACTTTCTCTCACGGCCCCGCGGTGGGCCGTGATCGGATCAGATCCGATCCCGGGTTTCGGGTCCTAGAAACCCACACACACATGCACTTTTTTGTCTTTTTTTTTTTTTTTTTTCTTTTTTCTTTTTTCTTTTTTCTTTTCCAAGAAGGCGATTAAAGTTTTCCCTCCGCCAGCGCGCCCCTGGCCCCGCGGCTCTCAAGTTTGCCTCCTCCTCCGGCCAGCGGCTGGCTGGCGGGGCGCACGCACAGCGGATGCCTCCGCTCCTGCGCTTCCCGATCCCCACCCCCGCCGGCCTCTACTTCCCCCGCCCCGCCGCCGCGGCGCGAGGCCGGCCCCGCAGGGCCCAGGAGGCGAGCGTGGACCCGACAGTAGCCCATGAGCGCAGATCGGCACACGCACGCGTGGTGAGGTGGACACGGGCCGCCGGCCTCGGCCACCCGGGGCGGCCGTAAACAAGTTGCAGGCTCCACGGCCCCCGCCGCAGCCCGCCACCGCCTCGCCTCGCTCGCACGCCCGCGCCCGCGCCGGCGGCGCTGCGCGGAGAAGATCGCCGCGACGGCGCGGGTGCCCGGCCGAGCCCCGCGCCCTCCTCCCCATGGGGACGGCAGTGCCGAGCCCGCGCGGCCGCGTTCCCTAAAAGCACTTTCCTGCCTGCAGCAGGAAAAAAAAAAAAAAAAAAAATCCAGCAGAGGCTTTATTTCTTTCTTCTTCTTTTTTTTTTTTTTCCGTGCAACTTTCCCAAAATGGCGGAAATTGGAGGCGATCTCTAGGAAATTCTCCCACAGTCGGCGGCGACGAGCGGGGGAGGTGGCGAGCGGGGAGAGCACACAGGCAAACTCTCGGCCGCCGGCCCCGCCGCGGCTCGGGTGTGCGTGCGTGTGCGGGTGCGTGTGCGCGGTGCGAGTCGCGGAGGGAGGCCTCTCGGCGCGCGCTCACACTCACACCGACACACACTCACCGACACACACACACACTCACCGACACACACACACACACACACAGCCGCGCCAGCGAGACGCGCCTCTGCCACATTCAACCAGTCCGTTCTCCGCAGCCGAGCTGGTTAGCAAAGTGGCCCGGCCTCTTTTCCCACTGCCTCGGTCTCCCGTACTTGGACTTCTCGCGCTCGCCCGCCCGCCCGCTCGCTCGCTCGCTCGCCCGCCCGCCCGCTCGCTCACCCGGTGCGCGCCCGGCACAAAGGCCACACGGGCGGAGGGGGCCGCAGGGGCGGCGCGCCGGGGCTCGCGTCCTCCCGCCGCCGCACCGATCGTGCCCGAGGTCCTCTCCCGAAGCCGCCCCCTCCTCCCTTAGGCTCAGGCCGACCGCGCTCGGCGTCCCCGGGGAGGCTGCGGCTCCGCGGCGTTCCCCCCCACCCCAGCGCCGCCCCGGACACGCAGCCCCGCGGTGCCGCGCTTCCCCCCCCACCGCCGCCACCCCGCGCCCGGTGTCAAAAAAGCGACCAAAGTGACAAGCTGGGGGGACGCGGGGGAGGGGGCCCACACGCATCCCGCCGCCTGCGCGCCGGCGACGGCCCGACGCGGCAGCCTCGGCCCGCTCCCTTCCGCACGGCCCCCCACACCCTTCCCTGTGTGCGCGCAAAGGAGGAAAAAATACAAGTCTCTCCTCCCCCCATTTTTTCCTTTCTCTTTTCTCGCTCTTTTGTTCCTCTTTCGCACTCGCACTCACTACTTCAGAGTGAGATGCCCACAGACTCCCCCTCAAGCCGCTTCCGAGTCACTTGCCCACTTTTTTCCCCGGGATTAAGTTTTCTCCTCTTTCCCAGAGGCGCAGAGAAGTGGGGGAGAAACCCCTTCTCTCCTTCCCCTCCCCTGATCTCTTTCCCAAGACGAGGGTGCGCTTCCTTCCCTCTCTCGGTCTCAGAACTTTCATCCTCACCCAGAAAAAAAATCAATCAATGGCTCTGGCGCAGGCCGATCTGCGGATTAATTAGAGATTAGATCCGATCAAGCGCTCCTTACCCCCAAATTTTCTCTCTTTTTTTTTTCTCCGTCTCACGAGTAGTCCTGACAAATGGTCCAGGGCTGCGGGCGCAGTGCGCATGTGCGCGTAGAGTCAGGGCTGGGGAGAGGGGAAACTGCGCTGGTGCCGGTGCCGCCGCCGCCGCCGCCGCTGCCGGGGAGGCTCGCACTGCCTTTCCTCTGACTGCTGCTGCGCCTTCGCCGCTGGAAAGCCACGATTGAGCGGCTCGGCCGAGGCGGCCGCCCGCACACAACAGCTTCAGGTGCATCTCTCCGCGATCCTTGTCTCTGCTCCGAGCTGCTTCAAAGAACGGCCCGAACAAATGTGAAAGACCGAGAAGGTTATAGATTTCTTTGTCTGCTTTTGCACTTTACTTTTTTTCTACGGCAATTTGCAGAGCAGCGAATCCACCATGTGCTGCTTAAACGTGTGCATTCAGCCATTAAAGAGTGGGCCCTGGTCTTACACCACTGCTACCCAGGGGCTAGATCCATGCCACAGGTCAAGAATAAAATAGGAAATAAAGTTCTATGCTTGTACGGAGTTTCATTTGCCTTTTCGGGACTGGAAGAATGAATAATAAAGTCTGAAACTTGCGCGTTCTTTCCGCATCCTAAATGAAATTTGTATTGACAGCTTCAGCGGGTTAGGCCTCTGTTGTAATGGATGCTGGGAGTCCGACCTCAACTTAGAAATCCCTGGTAGAGTGCCTAGGCAATAAGAGGGGGCCGCCCGCTTAATGTACTCAGTCAAGATGGCTGAGCTTCCTAAATAGCAAACCCTGCCTTTGTCAGCGCGTCAAATCTGGATCAAGCCATTATTGTATTTCGATATTGGCAGTTTTATGCTTACGAACTGCAAGCTGACTTTGGGGGAGTTTACGGTTCCCCTTTTCTACTAGGTTCAGGGGAGGGGCCAGACAAAATAATTCAAAGTAATTAAACTTGTGATAAATATGTTAATGTCAACAGGAGAGTTTGCTGTGAAAGAAAAAAAAGAAATATCGCAAGCCCTGCAATTCTCAGAGAGGAAAGCGGTGGGGAAGTAAAGGAAGGGTCCGCCCCCAGCCTGTACTGTTTGTGTCTAATAAAGGGTACAGGGGCCTTTCTTTGCCATTGTTGCCTGAGGCCTAGGATTTAAATATACATCACAGATGGAAATTACATATTAAAAAACCTTCCTCTAAAATGTAAGGTTATTCTTGATTAATTTTTTTTCACTTAAGGAATGTTCCTTGCACTAGTTTCGGAAAATAGACTCCTAAATTCTTTCTTCAGGCCCGTGAAATTGCCACAGAGAAGCAGACCGCCATCTATTGCTTCCATTACTGTAGAGGCTAGCTCTCAACCCCCAAATCGAGGCACAGGGCTTGACATGTGCTTCGGAACACAGGTGCAAACTAATCCTGCAGAGTTTAAACAAGTACATAAAATAAGCTTCATATGTTGAGCAGCAAGCAGGTTAGGGGTGTGCAGCAGAGAAGGTCCAGTTAGAGAGAGCTATTGATAAGTTCCAAACTCCCCTGAGGACGATTTCACTCATTACCTTCAACCTGCTTCAAGGTTGTGCCAGGACAACTTCATTAGCAGACAGGAATTCAGCTTCTGGCCTTTTCTTCCCAAGTCTTGAAAAACAAAATGTGCAATGTCCAAAGGCAGGCTACAAGGGCAAGAAAGAGAGGCCTCGAGTTTTGTCTTAACCCAAGACCTTGTCCTAAGAAATTCAAAATTAATTTCAAATTCTTTCTAAAACTCCATCTTGCAGCCATTCACTAGATAATTTTAGGTGATATTTCTTGTGTGTGTGTGTGTGTGTGTGTGTGTGGTGTGGTGTGGTGTGGTGTGTGTTCATAGACATTAATTCAATAGTCGCTTTGTACAAATTATGTTTTGGGGGTTGTTTCCATTTGGTTTTTGGTATAGGATCTTATACTGCAACCCAGGTTGGCCTGAGAGCCCCAACAGTCCTTCTACCTCAGCTTCCTAAGTGCTGGGATCGTAAGTATTTGCTATCATGCCCATCCACCACCTCCTGCAAAGTACTGAAAATGAAGAGCTGACCAAAAGTAGCCTTATGTACGGCTGTGTTAAGTAGTAAATACCACGGTAGCAAGAAAAACTGAGGAGTCCTGGTAGCGATAAGGATGTGCATCCAGGGTATACCCTGACCCGTTATCCTAGAAAAGGCTACAAAGGACAACCAATCAGAGAAGGCCTATTAAAGCCAAGGGTTTAGGGAGCATGCTTTGCATAGAAGCTGCCCTGGGCGAGGGTTGGCTATCAGAAATAGCTGTGACTTGAGGTGTGAGACAAGACGGACATGGTAGCTCTGCTTCAGAATTCACTAGGAACACTTCATCTCAAGGTGCTGCTAAAATGTGGCCTAAGATGGAGAGACTAAAGATCTTGAAGTCCAGTAAGAATAAGGACTTTAAAATCTGCTCCCCCCGGACAGCCAGGGCTACACAGAGAAACCCTGTCTCGAAAAACCAAAAAAAAAATAAAAAAATAAAAATAATTTCATTTTCCTTAAATGCCACCATCACAGACAGAAATGCTGTAGACTCTAGATATCAATATTCTTCAGATAAATTGGTACTGTCATCAGTACATTGGACCCCTTGTTCCTCAAAGAAATAACATGCTAATAGAAGCTTCTTTACCTGCCTTCAGCCTTCCACCTACCATTAACTGGCGAATGCTTTATGATACTAGCCAGCATCACCTAACTCTCTACCTGTGTCTCCCACCCTGCCTCATCCCACACCCAAGGGATGTAAATACCCAGTGCATTCTTCTCACAGGTCTAGTTATCCCTGACATCCCAAACAAGGGGATTACCTCAGTTCTTTATTTTTCTCCATATTTCTATATCAAACGTACCTACCCTTCAAATATACATGCCTAGATATCTTGAAGTCAAAGCAATGTTTACATGGAAAACATTTCAAACAAATTGCAGCACTTGCTCTTCAAAGACTTTTTGAGGCTGCTCAAGAGCTCCCAAGTGAAGGTCTTTCGAAGCATCTGAGTTTGCATACTGTAATTGCCTCTCTTCATGAACTTCCAAGTTAGAACCATTCACTCTAAGCATGTCCTGTCTTTTAGGACACAGGCCTGCAGTAGATGCCTCCTCCATGAGCCAGCCTCCCTCTCCCCCCAGTTTAAAGATGCCCAAGAGTGAAGTCCAATAGCTGCATGTGCTCTCTTCTACTTGTGGCACAACCACCAGCAAGCAGGCCCTCTCACACTTTGGGGCTTCCATTCTCTCCTTAGTTTGACAGTGAAAACAGACTATTTCTGAGCCTCTTTAAAGGCCACATCTCTCTGCCCCTGCCTATGTAACAGGGACACATCACATTTCATACAAAGGAGATGAAACCCAGAGGTGATTTAAGTCAGGAGTGAAGAATCACCCACCGTCCAGGTACCAGAATAGTGTCAATGGAGAGCTCAATCCCTGGGCTTAAGCCTTCCCTAATGAGATAAGGTCACAGATTCCATTTCCCCACGGCCGGTTAGATGAGATCGGTTTTATAACCACAAACTGCTTTTCCTAATCCAAGGCCTCATGTTGTAATACGTGTAATTGGTCACCAGTCTTGAGGTAAAGTGAATATTTCTAGAAAAATTATTTAAGTGAACAAAAACTTTTTAAAGCCTTACTTTTAAGTATGTTTTGAGTGATTCCGTGATTTTGTTTTGTTTCATTTCATTTTGTTTCTTGTGTGTGTGTTTTGCCTATGTAATTGTGTACTCCATGTTATCCCAAGGATGTGAATGTTGCTTTCACCTCAATTCTTTATTTTTTAATTTAATTTAATTTAATTTAATTTAATTTTTGGTTTTTCGAGACAGGGTTTCTCTGTGTAGCCCTGTCTGTCCTGGAACTCACTCTGTAGACCAGGCTGGCCTCGAACTCAGAAATCCACCTGCCTCTGGCTCCCAAGTGCTGGGATTAAAGGCGTGTGCCGCCACTGCCCGCCACCTCAATTCTTTCAACTGATGCTCAGTTTGATGTTCCTCACAGTATTCTAAATAGGACTTCTAGAACTTTTCCCACATGCAAACCATTTTTGCTCCAAAAACAAATTCTTTTACAGGACCTTGTGTCCATGAGTATTATAAAATAGATATGCACATAAAGCATTTATTTATAGTAAATTATAAAGAACTTTGTTTTAGAACAATTCTTTGGTGTTATAATGATACCATTTATAAAGATGAAAGCACATTTGCATACTAATGAGACAAATGTCCTTCTTTACTGTTCCACCAAGAATTAAATCTCATCTGAATACTTACTATTGCAGTCTGTAGAGCAACTTCATGATTTTTCAGAGTGCATTGATGTTTAGATTTTATAGGCATCAATGTTGAGAATGCCACTTCACATAAATATGTACCACAAAATGGCAGACATATGTTTAGGGCCATTTCAGACATTTTTGAAAATGTTGTCCTAATTCCAAGGCAAATTTTATTTGGCAATATCTTTTATTTATTGAGTGGGAACTCAAGTCAACAATGCAAATAGTAACTTTTAAAATCATTCTGACAAGACACAATCAAAAGATGTACTAGTTTGATACATGCTAATGGATGATATTGGCAAAATATTGGAGGTCCTTGTTTGCTATAATTATACCACTAATGCTTATTTAAGAGGAAGTTTTGTAACTACCATCCAACCAGTGTAGGCCACAGCATGCAACAGTCTCAAGTCTAAGCCTCAGTGTTTTGGGTGACATTTGCTGGCATTTCAGTGTGGCCACATGCTCAGTACAATGTTTACCTGAGGTATGCCCAGAACCAGCTTTTCAGTGGAGTTGAGCTACAGCCCAGGAGAACGCTGCCAGAAATGGCTTAGAGGTACTGTGTGCCTTCTTTTGAATTAATCCCTGATTGTTGCATGAACAAGAGCCCTTTGCTCTTACCAACTGTTTTGAGTACATGCCCTCCATATTCAGCTATATAACTTAATGTAGGGCTGCAATCCTCAGCTTAAGAAGGTGAGTTCTGGGGGCTGGAGGGATGGCTCAGAGAGGTCCTGAGTTCAAATCCCAGCAACCACATGGTGGCTCACAATCATCTGTAATGGGATCTGATGCCCTCTTCTGAAGGTTTGGTCTCTAGAGTAACATGCAGAGGAAGGAGTTGCAGAAGTGACTGGATCTCAGGATGCTTCTGTTTGACCTGGTCAATGATATAATTCTTTTATGGATTCATAGTTTAGTGGACAATGGGGAAGTGAAGGACACTGTGGGATGCAGTCCTGACTGACATCAGTGAGTTAGGATATCTTTAAAGGGTATAGCTTATACCTGGCTCTTCTTCGCTCTGTCTCATTGTGTCCTGGCTACACTGAGGGGAGAAGCTTCGTCTATCACCATTGTATTGTATCTCATCTCAGGTCCATAGCAATAAAACCAGCCCTCCGGAGGAAAAAAATAAGCTGAACCCTCAGAAACTTCAACCCCTCCACTTGTGCCCCTGGTTGTTGTCTCTGGTGTTTTTGTTACAAATGAAAAGCTGTCTAACACAATGAGTTACAAAGTTATTCTAATACCGGTATCAACCTGGGGTGATTAAGTCAAGCTAATTAATGTATCCATCACTTTAGACACTTATTAACTGTCTCAGCTGTCTAACTGAAACATTGTATATGTTCCCCACCCCACCCCCATCTCCATATTCTGTGGTATTTCTGCTGATAATCAAGGTGCAGTTCTGCTTTTGTGTCAGGGTTTTGTTAAGAGAGCATTTGATACTTTCTGTACCAAGTTGCTTTAACTTCTGGGTCATTATATTGGCTCAAATGAAACAAGTTCCCAGTTTTTAAGGCTGACTAGTATTCCACTACCCAGAGTTATATTTTCTTTACCTGTTTTTTGGTGGAGGGACACAAGTTGATTTTATTAGTCAACTATCATGAATAGTGCCACAATAAACATGGGAGTGAGTATAGTAGTCTCCTTCACACATTGCCTTCAAATTCTTCGGGTATATACTGATGTAGCATGTAGCATGGTAGATCATGAGCAGTTGTCATTGCGGGGTTTGTTGTTTTGTTTGTATTTTGCACCACTGTGCTGTTTTCGTATGTCTTTACTAGTGACATTCCCATGGTGTCCAGGGATATGCTCCATATCCTGGTCCACATTGCCCTTTGAACTTTTGATAATGGTCTTCCTGACATGAGTTCGATGACAACTTGCTTCCATATTAATTTTATCTCTCAAATGATTAGTAGTGTTGAATATTTGCTTTTTAAAAATCTCTTGATTGTGTATTTTTGTTTGAGAAGTACTTGTTAAAGTCTTTTGTCAGACGTCTGTTTGTTTCTGTACTGTGCCTATCACCCAGGAACCGTGAGTCAAATCAAAGTCTCAGTAACTCATGATGAATGTACAATAAACACCAAGTAAACTGTTGGAAGAAATACTATGATATATATTATTATATCAGCCTCTTGCTTCTTCCTTTCTCACTGGTCACCAGGCTATGGGTATCGTGCTATAGGAATCTTCATGGGCAAGAGCGTCCTGAAAGTCCCTAAAAGCATCTTATGGAATCATGGGCCTTGTTTCAAAGGAGCCTGCTGTTCAGAATATATTATCTTTTTTTATGTTTTTTTAAGATTTATTTATTTATTTATTTTATGTATGTGAGTACATTGTAGCTGTCTCAGACACACCAGACAAGGGCATCCGATCCCATTACAGATGGTTGTGAACCACCATGTGGTTGCTGGGAATTGAACTCAGAACCTTTGGAAGAGCAGCCAGTGCTCTTAACCACTAAGCCATCTCTCCAGCCCCCAGAATATATTTTCTTTATTTAGCATTTATATTATACTTTTACACTCTCCAGGCCTGTTCAGGTTTTAACTAAATATTTGTTTAAAACATTCCCACATTATCTTTTGTAAGAAGATAACTAAGGCATGCTTCCAGTTTTTAATTTCTGTATCTGGTATTTGAAAATGCTGACTTTGTCACATAAATACAGTAAATCAATCTCTCTCTCTCTCTCTCTCTCTCTCTCTCTCTCTCTCTCTCTGTGTGTGTGTGTGTGTAAAACACTATAATGAAATACCCAAGCCCAATCATAGACAACTCTGGAGTTTCAGGAAGAGATGAACACATACTGCCCTAAAAGAATAAGCACAGACAGCCTTTTGGTCACTGTCATTATGGATTGAAACTTTATTAATGCAGAGAAACTTCTAATAATGCTGGAAGACCTACCCATCTGGCCCTAGTTGACTCCCTTTTGTCAGGGTTTAAGGCTCCAATAAGCCTTCATCTGAGGATCCTCCCACTCCACTAGGTGGTCTTTCTCTCATCAAATATCTCTAAAAGTTCTTTCTAAGTTCTAAACTCTCTATCTCCAGAGAAACAGCATCCTCATTTCTTAACCATGCTATGCCTTTAAATGTGCTCTTGATCATACCCTTCATGCTGACTAGCTTAGTGACTTGACACAAGCGTTTTTGAAGAAGGAACCTCAAATTAAGGACAAGCCCCCACTGACACCCCCCCCACACACACACACATGCTAGATTGGCCTGTGGGTAAGACTGTGGTGCATTTTTTTTTCCAATGGATGATTGATGTGGGAGGGCCTAGCTCATTGTGGGTGGTGCCACACCTGGGCTGGTAGGCTGTCATCGTGTGAGAAAGCAGGCTGAGCAAGCCAGGAGGAGCAATGTTAGCAGCATCCGTCCCTCCATGACCTTTGCATCAGCTCCTGCCTCCAGGTTCCCTCAGTGATAGGATGTGACCTGAGAATTATAAAATGAAATAAACCCTTTCCTCCCCAAGTTGCTTTTGGACAGTGTTTTATCATACCAGTAAAAACTCTCACTAATCACCCTTTCTCTAACCCATGAATTTTTATCCTCCTCTCAAAATCTCCAGGCTGGTATTCTCTGAAATTTTCGTCATAGTCAAAAGCCATTTTTTTTCTTCCAAGTATTAAATAGGAAGAAAAAAAAACCTTTCCTCTTTTCTACAACCCTTCAAACTCTGAATTATGATCTCTCCCTTTTCATTGCTTCTGACATCTTTTTAAAAATTTATTCTAGATTTAATTATTCTACTTGTATAAATATTTGTGTGTGTGTATGTGTGTGTATGTGTGTGTGTGTGTGTGTGTGTACCATGTGCATGTCCGGTGCCATCAAAAGTCAGAAGAATATGTCAGTTCTCCTGGAGCTGGAGGTACAGGTGGTTGTGAGCTATGTCATGAAGGTGCTTGTTCCTTGCAGGAATAACAACTGCTCTGAAGAACTGAGCCATCCCTCCTGCCCCTTTGCCTGTCAGTCTATCTATCTATCTATCTATCTATCTATCTATCTATCTATCTATCTATCATTTATCTATCTATCTATCTATCTATCTCTACCTACCTACCTATCATCTATCAAGCCACCCATTCATTTGTTTGTTTGTTATGTGGGTGTGACCATATAGATCAGAGGACAGCTTTGCTGAGTTGGCTTTCTTAATCCACCTTTATGTGGACTCAGGGGATTGAACTCAGGTCTCTAGGCTTTACCACGGAGCCACCTCCCTACCCATCTCCAGTATTGTTGAGCAAGTGAATTGTTGAAGAAATTCTTCATTTCCCTATTTCTTAGTCATTTTTAAAACCATGGACACTTCGTGTGTGCTTCCCTCTGTGGAAAGTCCCTAGCCACATACTACACATTAAATCTACTCCCGAAGGCTACTTCCTGCTGAAGATTTTGGAAGCACTTGGCAGTGCTGATTAAGCCCTTTTGTACCTGTCTTCTCATGCAGCTTCCCTGTCACTTTGCTGTTCCCAGTGTTCTCTTGTTCCACAGACCCACCCCCCTCTTTCCCTTCTTGTCTGGTGAATGTGTGTATGGTATTTAAATTAGCATTCTTACTGAACTGAGAACTTTTTCAAGGAGTTGTAAATAATTATTTCTGAGGATATCTGTGGAGGTGTTTTCAGAGAAGAGGTATCATGAGTTGGAAAACCCACAGATTATCTACAACAGGCAATCTAATGCCAACGTTGTAAAGTACAGTCAACTATCTGGGAACCCAGACAGAACAGAAAGATCTCTTGGGGTGGGATGCATAATTCTTCTCTGGCTCTTAAACAATAGAATTCCAGGACTTTTTATCTTTGCACTCCAAAACAACCCCCACTCCGCACCCTCTGCAGGCCACAGGCCACCATTGACCTCCTTGTACTGACAGCTTATTCTCATCCTTCTTCATAGTTATTTGGGTTCGTTTTGTAATGCACCTTCCGTGTCTATTGATCTACCCATCCATCAATCCCCCATATATCATCTATCCCTCCTCCTTGTTGTCTCTAAGAAGAGCTTTGAATTGACATGCTTCTAAAACCAAGTTCTGGACCTTTTCTAATTACTCTGTAGTAATTCATACATTGATTGACAACCTGGTAGATTCTACATTCACCTTAGAAATAAATCTCTGGGAATTTCCCTGAGAAAATTGGTAGACCTGGTTAATTAAGGTAGGAAGATGGGTAGCACCATTGCATGAGCTAGTGTCCTGGACTGTATCAAAAGAAGACAAAGAGGCTATTTGCCACCATTCCCTGTTCTTGGCCTCCTGGTTGTAGATTCAATGTGACCAACTGCTTCATTTTCCTGCCACCATGCCATTTCCACCAGGATGGACTGTGTTCTCTTGAACTGTGAGCCAAAGTAAATCAGTCTTTCCTTTAAAAATATTTTTAAAATATATTTATTTGTTTATTATTGTGGGTGTATATGATGGGGGTGTGTACCGTGGTGTGTGTATGTGTGAAGGGTGGGGGCATCAGAGGAGTCAGTTTTCTCTATCTTTTATTCGGGTTCAAGGGATCAAACTCATCAGACATAACCTGACAAGGACCTTTACTCACTGAACTACTTTGCTGCCTCCCTCTCTTCATTAGGTTGCCTTTTCCAATCATTTTTGTCACAATAAGAAAAGTAACTAAGACATTGCCTTACTTAAGGTTTTTATTGTCATGAAAAGACACCATGACCACATATGTTTTCTTATAAAGGAAAAACATTTAATTGGGGCTGTGTTACAGTTCAGAGTTTTAATCTTAAGCTTTTATCTCAGCAAGAAGCATGGCAGCATAGTGACAGACATGCAGGCAGGTGCTGGAGAAGGAGTTGAGTGTTCTACACCTGGATCTGTAGGCAGCAGAGAGAGTGACATTAGGCCTGGCTTGAGCATCTGCCTGACCCCAATGACACACTTCCTCCAAAAAGACCACACCTATTCCAACAAGGCCACACCTCCTAATGTACTACTGTCTGAGTCTATGAGGGCCCTTTTCATTCAAATCACACTCCATTCCCTGGCCCCCAGAGGCTTGTAGCCTATGTCACAACACAGAAATGCATTCAGTCCAACTTCAAAAGTCCCCATAGTCTACCCTGTTTAAAAGTCCAAAATTCAGTCTCTCCTGAGACTCATGAAATTTCTTAACTGTAATCCCCGGTAACATCAAAATCAAAAAGCAGATCATTACTTCCAACATGCAAAGGCATCGAATATACACTACTGCTCCAAAAGAGAGCTTAGTGAGGAAATACTGAACCAAATCAAGACCAAAAAAAACCAGCTGGTCAAACTCCGAACTCTACGTCTCCATGTCTAATACCAAAATGCTCTTCAGATCTCCAACTCATTTTAGCTTTGTTGATTGCAACACACTTCTTTCTCTTGGGCCTGTTCTACCCCCTGGTAGCAGCTTTCCTCAGCTGGTACCCACTACTCTGGCATTTACAGCATTTTGAATTCTCCAAAGCAATCCAGCTTTCACTCTCATAGCTTCACATAATGGTCTCTTTAGGCCTCTGGGACTCTACTGACAGAACCCTGGCCTCAGCAGCTTTCCTTAGCCACGGAGGGAGATTCCATAACCCCTTTCTTCTATCTGCACCTCTAAAGCCAGAACCACATGGCCAAAGCTTCTAAGTTCTGTTGCTTGCTGCTACTAGAACATGGCACCCCGTTCAACTACATTCTCACCAATTTTCTGGCTTTGATGGTTTCCTTCACTGCCTAAGCTTGGTTGTTCTGTAGACCAGGCTGGCCTTGAATTCAGAGATCCAACAGCCTCTGCCTTCTGAGTTCTGGGATTAAAGGTGTGCACCACTACACATGGCCCTAAACTTTTCTTTAATTCTTTTCTACTTTTCTTTAATTCTTTCTCACAAGTTGGAAGCTCAGCTGGGTGGGGTCTTGCCCTGAGGTCACCATTCCAAAGAACTAAAACAAGACCAAAAAACTGGCTGGTCAAATTCCCAACTCTACATCTCCATGTCTAAAATCAAAATGCTCTTCAGATCTCCAACTCATTTTAGCTTTGTTGATTGCAACACACTTCTTTCTCTTGGGCCTGTTCTACTCCCTGATCACTTGGCATTAGGCTTTTCTTTACTCTGTTTACACTTCCTGGTGCTCCTTTTCTCTTCCACCTGTTTTCCTTGCTCAGCTTGCTCCTTTTCATTATAAATCCACATAAGACTGGCCACTAATAGCCACATGAAGTCAATACTAAGTTGTTTTTAAATGTCTTCTCCTAAAGCTGTTAGCCTATGTCCTTCACTTTTGACTCAGGCAGATTGTTTGGGCTGAAACAAGGGCAAAAACCATCATGTTCTTCTCCATAATATCATGAGAATGGTCTCCAGGCCATACTAATATTTTTCTCTGAAACATGTTGAGCCAAGCCCCAACAATTCAAATCACCCTTAGCATTGCTGTCTTCAATGCTTATACTAGTATGGCCTATTAAATTCTGTTTAAAACTTCAGCTGCTTTTCATTTCTTTTCTTTCTTTTTTTAAATTTATGAAATTTTAATGGTTATTTTATTTATTTACATTTCAAATGTTGTCCCCCTTCCCTGTTTCCCCTCCACAAGCCCCCATCCCATCCTCCTTCCCCCTGCCTCTATGAGGGTGCTCTCCCACCCTCCCACTCACTCCTGCCTCAGCAGCCTAGCATTCCCCTATCCTGCCATCAAGCCTCCATTGGACCAAGGGGTTTCCCTCCCAGTGATGCCAGATAAGAAAATCCTCTGCTACATATCCAGCTGGAACCATGGATACCCCCTGTGTACACACTGGTTGGTGGTTTAGTCCCTGGGAACTTTGGGGGATCTGTTGGTAGATCCTTACCAATCCTACGTCCGATAGAGGGCTAATATCCAATATATACAAAGAACTCAAGAAGTTAGACTCTAGAGATCCAAACAACCCTATCAAAAAAATGGGGAACAGATCTAAACAGAGAATTCTCAACTGAGGAAACCTGAAGGGCTAAGAAGCACCTAAAGAAATGTTCAAAATCCTTAGTCATCAGGGAAATGCAAATCAAAACAACCCTGAGATTCCACCTCACACCAATCAGAATAGCTAAGATCAAAAACTCAGGTGACAGCAGATGCTGGTGAGGATGTGGAAAAAGAGGAACACTCCTCCATTGTTGGTGGGATTGATTGCAAGCTTGCACAACCACTCTGGAAATCGGTTTGGTGGTTCCACAGAAAATTGGACATAGTACTACCTGAGGACCCAGCTATACCTTTCCTGGGCTTATACTCAGCTGCTTTTCTAATCTAAGGGCTGAAAGTCCACATTCCTCAAAACAAAAACATGGTCCAGCCTTTCATAGCAAAACACCAGTCACTGGTATGAACTTCTGCCGTAGGGTTTCTATTGCTGTGAAGAGACACCATGACCACAGGAACTCTTATAAAGGGAAATATTTAATTAGGATCGGCTTACTGTTCAGCAGTTTAGTCCATTATCATCATGAAGCATGGCACCACATAGGCAGACATGGTGTTGGAGAGTAGCTGGAGGAACTGAGAGTTTTACATGCCAATCTGAAGACAACAGGAAGAGAGAGTGGGCCTAGCTGTGACACACTTCCTCCAGCAAGGCCACGCCTATTCCAACAAGGCCACATTTCCTAACAGTACCACTCTCTATGAGCTTATGGGAGTCATGTTCATTTAAACCACCACACACATTGTCCTAAGTGAGCCTTTGTGTCTCCTTGAGGACATTCGAGCTCATCTTTGTGGACTGGATTATGACATCATGATTATTCTACTGAACTTTTAGTATCATGTTCCTAATTTCTTGAGAAAAATTCCCGTGGGTCATCTATGTATTTGAAAACAATGAGATAGTGTGTTTGACAAAAAACAAGTCTCCATTTTAGCTCCTAACTAGATATTAGGTCATAACAATCTATGTAAACTGAGTTTTCTCCCATTTATATAATCCCTGCTTTCTGGGATACTATCAGCTTACATGAGGTAATATGTATGAACTCATCACATGGTAACTGTAGTTCTTGCTTGCTCTTTCTGTCTGCATTCTTCATCCCTGTTTACAGTGGCCCTGAGCTCTCAGGCATAGATTTAACAATGGCTTCCTCTTCCTGTCTCCCACATCCAGTTGGTCAACAAATCCCATTGATTGTTTCTTTAGAATATCTCCCCACTCTTCCTCCCCTCTTTACTAGTTCCTCTGTCACTGCCCTATGTGGTCTCCTGTCAGAATTATGACCTTATATTTATAGTTACATTTTGGTTACAACTCTACTCCTCAGTAATGTTACTCATTTCCCTGCCTCAGCCCTTAAATGAGTCCTCCCAACTTGAGAAGAAATCTGTCATCTTGTTATAGTACTCCATGTGCTTCAGTCCTTTCAAGTCATCAGCCAGAATGTCATAGGACCTTGTCTACACCTAGTAAGCCAGTGCACTGTCACCTTACATTGAAACGTTTTTCTTTATTCCCTAAGTTTCATATACCTTCTGTCAGCCCTATGTCAGCCTATCAAAATGTCTACGCCCTAGGCTGAGAGTGTAGCACAATGGTAGAGCATCTGCCCTTTTGTATAAAGCCCTGGGTTTACTCTCTAGCAGGGTCACAAACTGGTCTTAAGTCATTCAATCAGGAACCTGTACATCATCCTTGTTTCATATTTCTAGAAACTAAAATAGCAGAATAGAGATAGAGATCCCATCTCTAATAGCGAATCTACCCAAATATCTATTAACAGAAGATTGTGTGTGTGAGAGGGGGTTGGGGGAGATACACACATACCCCTACCCAACACATACAAAGAGAAAGAGAGAGTAAAAATGTGTGTGTGTGTGCATTCATATACATATACATGTAATATCTTAACGACAAAGGGGATTCGGGCAAATGCTAGAATGTGGACAACCCTTTAAGATATCACGCTAAGTAAAACAAGCCAATCAGAAAAGGATAGAGAGAGTTTGATTCCATTCAAACAAACTAGACTTGGAAAATTCCTAGAGTCAAGGAACAGAAAGTCAGTTGTCAGGGGCTATGAGGAGGGAGTATACAGAGATACTACTTAATGGGGAAGAGTTTCCGTTTGCAAGAACAAAAATTTCAGTGAATCACTGGTCCAGAGCAAAGTGGACACACTTTCTGTCATCAGACTGTGCTTTAAAAGTGGTTAGAATGGAAACATTTATGTGGAGTTTTATGATAGTTAAAACAGTTTTTAAACTAAGTTTTAATTGTAGAGATTAAGAGCCAAGGACTGTGCCAGGCATCAGGAATCCAGAAACAAAAACTACGTTCACAGTCGTGGAAGCGCCTGTGTTTAGACAAGACTCATGTTAACTACACGTGATATAAAGGTTTCCTCTGTGCTGTATGTTTTAGCACTTGTCATACCATGTTCCATATCTGGTCCATGTAACATTTTACCCTAAGGTCAGGAACTCCATCTTATCCATTCATGTTTGTTAATCTATCAAAGCACTTAGTACAGTTCATTGCACATAATGGGAGCTCAATAAATACTTTCAGAGTTGAACAGAATGGAGAGGAAGTTAACTCTAGTCATCAATGATGCTAAGATCCAGAAATGACACCTTCCTCCAAAAGGTTGTACAGAGGAATGACACTCTCCAACAACAACAACAGCAACAAAAACGATCACAGAACAGCCTTACCTCAGAAACAAATCTAGGGCCTGAGATATTGCCCAGGGTACAATACCAGCTTAGCATGTGTGAGGTGCTCAGTTGGACCTCCCAATACCACAAACAAAACAAAGCCCACCACAGCCATATCACTCTACACTGGGGATCCCTGAGTATTATGAGCTTAAAGGCCAGATATGAATAGGCCAAATATCATGAGTGTTCCAAATTTCATATCCAAAGCCAGGTTCTAAACACGGAGGCATGGGCTTAAGCATATAATGCCATTTGGGAGTCTGTAACTTCCTCATCTCTGATACTGTTAATTATATCCATCTACATATCAACAGGGATTTAAGCCTGTGAGTTTAAATCCCGCACCCCCACCCCCAACAAGCTGGGACTCTTTTTAACTTCAGGAAAAGAATTTCTGTCTTACCACCTAGATGAGGCACAGGCCCCTGGATGCTAATAGTTATGGTTCTGATTTCGAGAAGATTGCTAAGCCTCAAGATCTCTGCTTAGATCTTTACATTTCTTCTATCATGTTCTCTGCTGTCGGGCCAGAGCGGTAGCAGGATAGGCTTCTTCTCATATGCTAATGTAAATATCTTTGCTTGTAGTTGTTTGTTTTTGTTTTGTCTTGTTTCATTAACAGTGTGACACTTTCCTTTCAGGGAGCTATACTTCTCATTTCAAATAGTCCTGGGGCCTGTCCTATCTCAGGATTCTCCACAAAGAATTTTGGGGTAAATAAAATGAGGTCAACTAGACTGTGTTGGAACAATCTGATTCCTAGACTCAGTGACCAACTAAGGCAGAGATATAGGTAGATCACTTCAAAATACACAAACCAAACTCCTGGATGCTGTTTGCTTTCGGCTTTAAAATTCCAGCATTCAGTATTCCCTTTAGTGTTGTGGTCTAATAAATTCTGCTTTTCTCTACCTTTGCTTATAAATTAAAACTTCAACAAAATAGTTCTTGGTTCTGATTGCAGTCTGAGCAGGTGTGCAGGCACGTGTTTACAGCAGCTCATTTGTTAGCTCACTGTTTATGTGGCCAGAGGTCTGGGCACAGCTAGACTACTGCCTCTGCTGAGGAGTTCACAGAGGCAGGCTCTCCCCTAAGGTCTACATTCCTGTTCTAAGCCCACCTGGAAACTGGAAAAACTCCATTCCTGGCAATTATAATACCAAAGTCCCCTTCTCCCTTCTGGCTATCTCCTGCAGCTGTCTGCTCAGAGGTCTGGAAGATCTCTCTGTCTTACCTAACCCATCCCTACCTGGAGTTCTTTTGCAACACAGTATGGTTTTTCCCAAGATTCCATGAGAGATATCAAGGCATTCAACAAATGCGTCAAGAATCAACATATGTGAATCATCATGGCAGAAAGCATGACAAAGCCCAAGATCACTCTTAAGAAGCTCACTTTGATTCAGAAAACACAGACAAATCCCAAGGGTATGACTACACATCAGAAGAGAGTGAAGAGGAGCACAGGAGGTAGTAAAGTGAATTCTTGTTAAAATGAGAGTAAGAGCAGGGCAGTGGTGGCGCATGCCTTTAATCCCAGCATTTGGGAGGCAGAGGCAGGCAGATTTCTGAGTTTGAGGCCAGCCTGGTCTACAGAGTGAGTTCCAGGACAGCCAGGGCTACACAGAGAAACCCTGTCTCGAAAACCCAAAATAATAATAATAATAATAAAATAAAATGAGAGTGAGAGAAATCGAAGAGAAAATAAGAGGATTTGGCCTTAGAAAATGGTTAGCAAAGTGCTTTCTGAACCTCTTTCTGGAGGGAATTTCTCCTCACTTTGACATTGCTCTTTATAAATGAACACATAGTAAGTTTTCTTAATTAAAATATTGTAATGAATTACCTCACATCCTGTTTTCTTGGTTAGTTTAAGGCAGCTGTTCTTAACCGGTGGACTGTGACCCCTGAGGGTATTGAATGACCTTTTCATAGGGGTCACTTAAGATCATCAGAAAACAAAGATAATTACATTGTGACTCCTAACAGTAGCAAACTGCTATGTTATGAAGTAGCAACAAAAATAATACTATGGTTGGGTGTCACCACAACATGAGGAACTATATTAAAGGGTCACAGCGTCAGGAAGGTTGAGAAGCAGTGGTTTAAGGGATTTAGAAGCCAAGGGTTGGGGGTGGGGTAGGGGGTGGTTTGGCTCCTGGCTTGACGACTGTTGGAGGAGTTGGGAGTGGATCAAGCACTCCCGCTTACATCCTGGGCGTCCTACAGGAGGAGGAGGAAGAAGAGAAGCTTGACGCCCTGCAGGGTATCCTCTCTGCTTTCCTGGAAGAAGATTCCCTCCTTGATATCTGTAAGGAAATTGTGGAATGATGGTCAGAAAAGCGGGATGTCACCACCAATGTAAAAAAAGAAGATGAGGTGCAGGCCATCACCACCTTGGTTGAGAAGCAGGCACAGGTTGTGGTGAAGCCCAGGGTGGTTTCAGAAGAAGAGAAGCAGAGGAAAGCAGCCCTGGCCCAGTATGCCGATGTGACGGACGAAGGGGATGAAGCAGATGAGAAAGATTAGAGTTCAACAGCAAACATCGGTTCTGACGAAACCCTGTTCCGAAACACCAACGTGAAAGATGTTCTCAGTGCTCGGAAATTGGAGTGAGACTCATTTCGGGATGAGTCCCAAAGGAAGAAGGAATGGGACAAGCTGCAGAGGGAGAGGGACAAACTAGCCAAGCAGGAACGCAAGGAGAAGGAAAAGAAAAGGACACAGAGAGGCAAGCGAAAGCGATAACCTTGGCCCACTCTGCTCCTTCCACCCATGAATTGTGTGTCTGTGTATTTAAGAGAACTGAGACTAATGTATTTCCCAACATTTCCTAAGGCTTCCCCCCTTTGTTTACGTGTTTAAAAGGAAAGCCACAATCACTTGTAAATGTGCCATATTTTGGCCGTGTGGGCAATCAATTATAGTTAGTATCTTTATCAAAGATCTGGAATTAGGGTAACCTCTCTAGTTTAGTACTGAACTCCTGTGCTCTTCTGTCTTTTTAAAAAAGGTCTTCCCTAATTTTGTGTATTTCGCCAGATACAAAAAGCTAACATCCTGAAGGAAACATGACCATTCCTTCTGAGTTAAAAAAAAGTGCAAATTGCTTTTTAAGCAATATTTGCCCTAAATATAGTGGGCTTTTGTTTTGAGACTGGGTTTCATTCTATAGCCCAGGCTAACCTTGAACTTGTTGCAGTGGCCTTGTGTCAGTTTCTCACTTTCAGGACTATGGACATAAATTGCCAAGCCTGGTTTGTAACATTTTGAGGCTGAAATAGCTAATGAAGAGCCCTACCTAGATCCAGATTTTATATGACATCAAATTAGGGAAGTGGAGGAAAGGGGTGTGATAGATTTAAGATTGTGTGTGTGTGTGTGTGTGTGTGTGTGTGTGTGTGAGTGAACTTGGGCTCAGGCTGTAGTTGAGTACCAGCTTAGCATATGCAAGGCTCTGCTTGGGATTGAGCCCCAGTATAGAAGAAGGACTTAGCCTATGGGGAAAACAAGTATCTTTTTAAATAGAGAGCTAGTCTGTGATTTCAAGAAGGATGTGTCAGTTTGGAGAATAGGGAGATGAATCCCCTCTTGATTTTAATCTTGATTAATCCAGCAGGCATGTCCTACCTTTTGACATTGTGACATGACTTTTTTAAAAAAAACTTGCAAAAAATCATATTTTAAAGGCATGGGTTTGTGTTAGACTGAATTTATAGCTGTCCTTGACCACGGGTTGGACACACCTGCAACATGAGTAGCAAGACCTAATAATTCCTGGCTTAAAGAAACTGAAGGAATTGCTCTTTTAGAGAAAAACACTGGACATTTTGCTAACACAACACTTAGACGTATATAGTTGGTGGTTAATCTTATGAAATGAGTGAATGGAAGAACGGGAGAGTCAAGGGTAAACAGACTCTCCAAGTTCACTTCTGTCACAGCCACATCTAATTGTAAATAAAGTCCTTCTTTACTTGACTTTGGGCAACAGGTATCAAAAGCCTCAAGAGAACAATTTCTCTGATAAGATTATTTTATACCAGGGGTCAGAAGACTCCTCTCATGGGCCAAGTTTGGCGCAGTCTTTTTTGTATGGGGCAAAAATTAATTTTTTTTAACCCTGTTATGAGGTTATAAAAGAAAGACATTTATAATTGAGACCATATGTAGCCTATAAAACTTATTATTTGGTGAAAGTTTGTTGACTTTTGTATCATTAGCTACCTTTGTGCAGAAGAAAAAAACATGGTTAAGGAAAGGAGAGATGCTGCCTCTTTATCCAACAACCAAGGCATTGCAAAAATAACCACCTTTCTCTCTCTCTCTCTCTCTCTCTCTCTCTCTCTCTCTCAATAATCTTTAAGTCAGTGTAAAAAAAAAAAGAAAGAATAAGTTTTGGACTGAAGATGTGGCTCAGCGATAGAGTACATATATAGAATTCATTAGGCCCTAAGTTCAGTACCATTCAATAACACACACACACACACACACACACACACACACACACACACACATCCACCTTTAAGCCATTAATCAATAACTTCTGATTTTATACATTTGGTAACTTTTTACAGGGAAAATAAAGTTTAGTTACTAGAAGAATAGTGAAACTCAGAGAAAGAGAGAGATGGCACAATTCTGAAGATGTATTGTTCACAAAGCAAGGAGCAGCAGAAGTATGTGCAGGCTGTTTTGTATTTTCAAAGGAGAATACATTGCAGATAAACAGATATAGACAGCTGGAGTATGAAGACACTGAAATGTGCCAACTGGTGAAAATTTCAAGTTCACTAGTGAAAATTATCTTAAAAATCCCCTGTTTGTCTTATCCTTTGAAGAGCTTTTGAAAGTCTGGTAGTGTGATCTGAGAGAGAATATCATCAGGCAAATGAATTCAATCTGGGACTTAGGAGGAAAACCAGACACACAGAGGAAAAAGGTGGTGAAATGGTAAGAAAGCCCTCCGTGTGACAGAGATGGAGGGTACCAGCAGAGTGGCCAGGAAGCCTATAGAACTGGAGAAGCTGTGTGGCTTTGCATCAGACAGGGGTAAACATCTAAAATACAGAAAGGAAAAAAAAAAAACAAAAACAAAATTAAACAGAAGAAGCAATCTGCCCATCAGCAAATGGGCAAACAAAATCAGCAGATGGTTGTCAACAGAAGAATCACAAATAACCAATGTGGACTTTAAAATGTGCCCAGCCTTCTTGTCTATCAGAGAAATGCTTCGTGATTTGTTCTGGTTGAAGTGCATGAAGAAAACTAAGATGCTGCAAAATAGAGAAGAATTCCAAATATCTTTTCAGCTAATCAAGGATGCTCGTTATTGTGATCACCCTAACACTTGACAGCTATGGTCTCTTAAAGACTAATTGTGGTGTGGTTTCTGAAACCACATCAAAGCCTCTGCATGCTTTCTTGTGTACCATCCCGTTCCTTGGATCCTTAAAAGACGTTGTTTGTCTTATACTTTGAAGAGCTTTGTAAGTCTGGTGGTGTGTTAACAACTTGCACTATTCCCCTAAAAATATTTGTCTGCTCAATTATGTAGTCCTTCATAATGCTAGCACAAATCTCTCACAATATGAAGAATCCATTTTGTTGTGTCTCCACTCATTTAAGAATAATAACAAAATTGTTAGACATTGAAAAACAGTTGGGTTCATAGTGGTGGCTACACATTTTACAAAATTTTAGTTTTTACTTAAAAGCTTGAATATTATAATAGGTATTTTACTATATATTTTTTTAAGTAACAGGTTTATTTTGTTCATTTGGTGGGTGCTCGAAGCCAACTATTGGTCTGAGAGCGGGATTACCAATGGAGGAGTTAGAGAAAGGACTGAAGGAGCTAAAAGGGTTTGCAACCCCATAGGAAGAACGACAATACCAACCAACCAGACCCCTCCCCCCTCCAGAGCTCCCAGGAACTAAGCCACCAACCAAAGAATACACTTGGCTCCAGCCACATATATAGCAGAGGATGACCTTGTCAGGCATCAATGGGAGGACAGGTCCTTGGTCCTATGACGCTTGATAGATGCCCTAGTGTAGGGGAATCGAGGGCCAGGAGGTGGGAATGGGTGTGTGGGGGAACATCCTCATAGAAGCAAGGGGTGGGAGGATGAGATAGGGGGTTTCCAGGAGGGGAGAACCAGAAAAGGGGATAACATTTGAAATGTAAATAAGGAAAATAGCCAATAAAAAATATTTCTCAGTCATCAGAGTAACCACAGATTAGCTGACATTCTTTTGAGTAGAAATGGTGCCTCATGGTCGGTTCACTAGCTGTGTTCTCAGTCTGTTACAAGTCACATAAATGTCATTCCTTGGAATACAGTACTAAGACAATTTGCAGAGGAATTGCTCCATTGTTCTGTCTGTGTACTGCCTGCCAAACCAGACAGAACGCCCAGAAGACAGACAACCAGGTGAAACTGCAGTGGAAGCATTACTGTTTCCTGTTTCATTGAGGACATTCTGCAACGAAATCTGAATGTGTCAATCTCTGGGTATGTGGCAGGGAGGAATCTGAAGCTGGACTCTTGATCACTTCAAAGATTTCCCACCACTACCTCTATGTCACTGGAGAAAACATGGGTGGAAATGACCAGAGATGTTTTATATCATTATGAAAGTAGTTTTGATTTCATGAACTAACTCAGAACACTTGAAGGACCTCCCCAACCCCCTGGCATCCACAGCTTGCAAATTAAGACACATTCCCATAAAAAAAATTTTCTGAGTACTAGAATAGAAACTGGTAACGTTATTTGTCACCAGTGAACAACACTGGATAATTGGGGTCAGAGATCAGAAGAATAGATTTTACTACACACACTCTTATTTTTAAATTTGATCTAAGGGAATGTACTAGGTATTCTAAAATTAATTTTAATATGACTTTTAAAAACATAAGAAACTCAAAAGCTCACTGGGCAGTGGTGGTGCATGCCTTTAATCCCAGTGCTCGGGAGGCAGAGGCAGGCAGATTTCTGAGTTTGAGGTAAGCCCGGTCTACAGAGTGAGTTCCAGGACAGCCAGGGCTACACAGAGAAACCCTGTTTCGAAAAAAAAAAAAAAAAAAAAAACCCAAAAAAAAAGAAAGAAAGAGAAAGAAAGAAAGAAAGAAAGAAAGTCAAAAGCTGGACACAGAAAATAGGACAACAGCGTTCATTACATGTAAGTGGAGAGTGTTTAGCGTAGCTACAAAGTTTCAAAGTGATTTTCTGGGACAATATTAAGACAATTCTTGACCCATAACTCTTAAGCATACTTAGCCTAGAGTCATTGGTTAGTCTCAAACATGAACTATAATGAGAAAAGTTTAGGGGTGGGTGGCTCATGGAGTCTTGCAATAAACTGCATCTCAATTTGATAATAAAACTCAGGAAAATCAGAAAGCTGTGTGTAATTTCAAACAATTAAGAACACCCAGTCATCCCTGATTGTTACCGTGTTATTGATTTTTCTTTCCTCCAAAGTCCCACTCACACTCCTAAGTGTTAAATCCACATAACTGTATAAACATGTCATTTGGAGTGTGATTTCCTCTAAACAAGCAGATGTGGTTAACTGTGTGCTGACCTTGACCAACCAGATTTACCTTTTGTCTTATCATTGAAAGCAAACAGTCATAAACTAAGATACAAGTCCCCAGCAGGTGATACCAATGTGTAAAACTGGCCAAGAAAACAAACAAACAAATAAACAAATAACCCCCCTGCAGCCCTCTTTGTGTCCCATATAGACCCATTTGTAATAGAAGTAAAGTGTACGAAATATGTCATGTTCCTCTTGACTCTGTCATAAGTAAACAAAATTTCAAGTGTGATAAAAAGTGGGACCTTACAGCTAGCCTCTGTCCATGGGGTAATTAGACCTGGTAGGGACCTTGGTGACATGGAGGACCCATGTATGTCCCCAGAGGGTACCTGCTCCTGCTCTCCTCAGTAACCCATGGGCTAGTGATGCCATTAAAGATCTTAACCTAGTCATAGTGTCAGTCATTAAGGAAATGAAAAACAATAAACATTGGCCTTGATGTGGACAAAGAGAACCTTTATAGACTGTTGGTGAGGGATGAAAACCACTCCAGCCTTTATAGAAATCATTATGAAGGTTTCTCAAAAGCTAGAAATAGTTTTACTTTATGACCCAGCTATACCATTCCTGGGTATTTACTCAAAGGGCTACACATCGTTCATACCATAGAGAAACTTGTACATCAACTTTTACTTCAACAGTATTCATAAGAGTTAAGTTATAGAACCAACATAGGTGTCTAGCCACAGAAGAATGAGTAAGAAAAATGTGGTAGACATAGTGGAACTTTTTTCCTTCATGAAGAGGAGTGAAGTTATGTCATTGACAGGAAAATGGAGGCGATGAGACATAATTACATTAAACAAACTTAGTCTCAGAAAGCCAAATACCATAGCCTTTCATTTGTGGTTTCTAGATTTTTATAAATCACCTAAAATTGTGTGTGTATATTAAATAAAAGTAGAAATGAAATTGCCTAGGGGAACAAAGAGGATGAAAAACTAGAGGAGAGAAGACCGAGAACAAAAGCCAGGAGGAACAGGGTATAGGGTATGGGGGGGGGGGATTTGTATAAAGAAATGTGTGCAGGGTGTGATTACAATGAATTTCATATTACAAGAAAAGATAGCTATCTCAATTATTATACGGCATTATCTTTTGAGAATGGGCAAGTATTTGAGAAAAAAAATTCCTGAGGAGGTTGAGGCATTTGTATGTAGGCAAATACTACACCAGCTCTGTCCCCTCCCCCCAGAGTACCTGTGTGCTAACTTTTGCCTGCATATATGATCTTCACATAATGTATCTAAGTTAACTTCCTAATACCATGGTGAATGCCATCTGAGCCCAAAGAAGATCCACAACAGATGACCTGTTTCTCTTCCTCAGGGCAGCTCATTCCAACCAAGGCTAACTCTCCTGGTAGGTGCATATGAATGTGTGTAGAAGAACTACTTGCAATTAAAGACATCTTGGCAGTACAGAAATTAAAGGGGACTCAGAGAACAGGAGCAGGTCTGCTCTCCAAGCTGTGAGGAGCACAGGCAAACTCGAGTACCCTGCTTGCTTCAAAAAGGAGTACTATTTTTCATTTCATCATGGATGGTACAGTTATTAAAAAAAAAATCTCACTAACAGACTGCTCTATGGAAAAATAACAACCCATTACAGGAGATATTCTAAAGTGTAAACTTTGTGATCTTTCAACCTTACAGTTAAGAAATGAAATCCAAGGGAAGGCATCCACCACACACTAGACCAAAACCTAGGGCCACCTCATATACATTCCTAGTTGTGCAGTTCAGGTCTGAGAAAAGAGACTTTTTAACCAAGCCTACAAGATAGAAACATGTTCCCATGAGTGACCCATGAACTGTTTTGCACCACCACAGTCCTCTAGATTTGCTGGCCACTCTGCCTTTTTACACTAGCATCCACTCATATAAAAGTCTGGGGGTTAGAAACAACAATGTCAAGACCCTCATAGTCTGCTTTGCTTTTAAGATAATATTGCCATGTATTTCACTCCTGACTGTCTATTCTATGTCTTTCCTAAGGTGCAATATCATCTTGGTGTCATCACATGGCCTCACCTAGATTACACTCATTGTATCTGTGTTAGAGGACCAAACTCTCCTTTATTCACCACAATAAGTGTCCAAACTGCTTCATCTACCCATTTTAGAAAAGAAGTTCTCTTTAAACTTTATCATCCATCTGTTAGTAAAATAAAACAAGAAGATGGCTGGTAGAAAACTAATTTTGGTGGAAGGACAACTGGTCAACCTTGCTTGCTTTTTTTTTTTTTTTTTTCTTTGCAAATCACACTACAAATCTCCACTGAGCACATTCTTCCTTGAGGGACAAATCATTCTGCTGATGTCACTTCTGTACATCATCAGCTTCACAGAGACATTTGAATGCATGGGAGCACTCCTAGGTGTCCAAGAGTAGTTACCAGACTGGATTGACTGTAACTGGACTAAAAACCAAAGGCAATAGACCCAGAAGCCAAGATAAGAATGAGAAAAACAATCTGGCAGTTTTAAATGACACAGTCACACTGTCTAGCTTCTCAAAGTTGCTTCAAGACAGTTACTCAGACCTACGGAAATCATGAGAGCAATAATCAAATGTCAAATTGCAGTAAAAATTTGATATGAAATGTTCAACACCAGGATGCCTTTGGTCTACATACTGGCCTTAGGAATATAAAAATGAGTTAGTTCAACATCTAGGCAGAAAAACAACCACCTCAAAGAAAAAAGGTTTGGCATCTCACTTTTCTCTACAGCACTACCAATGCCAGAGAAGATGATAAAATATGAAAAGAATTCTGAACTTAAGAAGTAGAACCATGAATTTTTTCCACAAACATGAGAAAAGAACATACTCAAACAAGAAAGACCCCTGGGAAGGAAACACACCGAGTTCTTGTAGAGAAAGGGAAAATTGCCGCCAACATTCTGTGGATTAAGATATGAATTAAATTTTAAAAAACTGAAAAGAACTTGGGGATACAGTTGTAGCACTCTTGTCTGGCACATGCAAGGCCTTGGGTTCAATCCATAGTACCGCGGGAAAATGGCAACAACAAAAATGAAACCTGGAGAAGTGATGGTAGAAGAATGGGTGCTGAGTCTTTATCTAGTTCTCTCAGAATACAAGCAAATATGACAAATCACCACAGTAAGTGCTGAAAATATAATAACAAAACCACAGTCATCAACATGCACAATTCAGAGAGGGGAGCAACAAAGAACAAGGTGCTGACATCATTGTCTCTCAGAGCCATGGACAAATGGTTGCTGCCTAAAACTAAATTGTTTAGCTGAAAGTTTAAAAATATGTTGACCTTTTCATTTTAATAAACTTAAAATCTTTGAATTATTGCTTGAGACTTTCAGACTGTATATTCTGACCATACACACTTCCTGCTCCTCCTTTTAACTCTTCCAAGGTCCACCCCCACATCTGTGTCCACCCCAACTTTGTGTCTTCTTTTTTAAGTGACCATCAAGTTCCACCTGTGTTGTCAATATGCTTCTGAGAATGGGGTCATCCACTAAATGTGGTTCATCTACCAAGAGAAACACCCTTAAAGAAAACTGACCCAGAAGACATCATCTGTTCCTAGTTCGATAGCTAAGGGTATCGAAAACCTCTTCTCCATTTATGCTAGAATGTTGACTGGCTTGAACTGGGCCAGGTTACCAGAGCTGTTGTTAGGTGACTTAAGAGAGCAGCACAGAGAAAGAAAGGAGGCAGTTTTACTGTGACAGTTTTACAGAGACAGGCTGCAGAGAGAACAAGCCAGACACAGGTGAAGACAGAATGAGCCAGAGAATGAGAAGGAGCCAGAAGATTAGAATGTATTGTCAAAGTTAGTATGAGGCCAAGCAGAGCAATTTAGGAGAAGCTGAGAGAGAAGCCAGATTGAATCAGTCAGCTTGGAGGTTGAACCAGAATGGCTGAGTTGAATCAGCCAGTCAGAGATGAGGAAGAAATAGAAGGGGCAAGCTTACTCAGCAGCAAGTCTAGGCCTAGATTAGATTGCATGGAGACTAGAAGCTTCCAGGACTAGGCCTAGGGGCAGGGGGCAGTAAGCCTCGGAGACAACAATTACCTCAGTAAAAAGATACTTTTACACTCCTGTGCTGCCTTTTTTCTTTGTTCCTGGTGTCATAGAATACACTAAATATTGATATTCTCCTCAGAAAGTAACAGAACCCTAGGGTTTGTTTATCACAGAGAAATGATATATTTATTCTGATTTCCTGTTTTGGTTCCAAGACTTAGTTAATTTCACTATTTTAATAATGTTATATTTAACACAGTATAATATTAGAGATGATTTTTAATGGTGCTCTACCACTCATAGTTTGCCTCTGTTTACAAAATTCACTGAAAGAGGATTCTTGGCTCTGTGGATGCAGGAGAAACCCAGAATGGTGCACTGCAGATTCACATCTAGTCAGACCTCAACATGCCCACCTGAACCTGTCTGATTTGACCTGGAAAGGATGAGGGAGACAGAGCAAGGACGTGAGTGGAACACCCACTCCCGTGGCATCCACAGTGCTGTTGGCAACACTCTTGTTCCGTGGTGGTGGAGACAGCCCAGATGAATTAGAAGTGTTTCTCAACCCGTGAGTCACGACCCCTTAGGGGTTGCATATCAGATATCCTCCAAATCAGGTATTTACATTACAGTTCTTAACAGTAGCAAAAGTATAGTTCCGAAGGGATAACGAAGTAACATTATGGTTGGGGTTCATCCCAAAGTGAAGAATCGTGTCAAAGGGTCGCAGCTTTAGGAAGGCTGAGAAGCAGAGTAGGGCCTCCTTTGTTTATCGAAGGCTGTGAGTCTAGCTGTGTTTCTGCCTGTTTTCAAAGCCTGGCATTTTGATGTTCCTAGTAATTCTGGGCCTAACTGACAACCTCAATAAATTTCTTTTCTGTTTCAATTTGCATACATCAGCGTCTATTGTTTGTATTCAAACTGACTGATCATGTGCTTATGTTTTCTGTATATCTACTTGCATTTTAAATAATTGGTTCAGCACCTCAAACCTTAAATTCAAATTCCTGCAGCTGTCAATATCGTTTATTCTGCCTGCAGCTGTCAATATCGTTTATTCTGCCTGGTTGCCGGTTTTCTTTGCTTACTTAATAATGGACCCCTCTATTTTGGCTTTCCAGTAGTAATTCGATAGACAAACATTTATTCTAATAACTAATATGCTGGGCTATGAGGATTATGAGGAAAGATGGGCGTCATAACACACACCTGTAATCCTAGCATTTGGGAGGTAAAGCAGGAGAATCAGGAGTTCAAGGACAGCCTAGAGTAGGTGAAGAGTTTGAGGCCAACCTGGGCTACTTGAAACAAAAACAAAAGAAAACAGACTCTGTGGCTCCCAGCAAGGAATTCAAATTCCAGAGGAAAGAAAGATAAGGGGGAACAAAATCAGTAGATCCAGAGGAGGGATGACAACTAAGAGATTTTATTTTTCTATTCAAGAATAGAAAGGGAGAGCATAAAAGCTAGGCACCGGAAGCCTTACTCCGGAAGGGGACCTTATGAGCTGAGGAGAAGTGAGGCTGGCAGAAGGGTTCAAGCCACCATTGCTACCAAGTCAGAGCAGTGTAACTATCTGGCATGCCAGAAGGCTCTCTAAAGTGCTGTGAGATAACAGAATCTGCCAGGGCGGGGCTCGTTAAAGTTTAGCTCAAGGGGATTTGATTTCATTCTTTTAAACCCAGGTCTCAGGAGGACTCACATCCTGGGAAACTGACCAGAGATGAGCCTAGAAGCAAAACTCAGGAAGAGCTAAGACATTTCACCATTTATCCTACAGGCAAAATGCTGCTATTCAAGGACTTAAGGACAAGTAGCAGCTAGATCACATTTGCATCTTAGAAAGTTTACCAGCAACAGTATCAGATTTGAGAAAATAGATCTTGGCAGTGGAAGATCAGTTGGCTTACTAGAAATGCTAAGCTCGGGGAAGACTACAGGTTCCGCCTATCACTGCAGTCCACAGAGCAGAGGTCAGCAGGATGGAGTTTAAGGCTAGCGATTTGCTAACCACATAGTTGTGAGGTCTGGAGGAGTCAGGAGTAATAACTTCTCTCAGGGGTTTATACGGAGAAGGTTGCTGTTCACCTTCGAGAGGCAGGGAATAAAACCTTCCAGTGGTGCATTCTCTTTTTGGCTATGATTGAGCCAAAAAAAAAAAAAAATCAAAGCCTTTATGAGATCTTTTGCACTTGAATCTCGAACGCCGGACATGGGTCTGCACAGAAGCTGTGGACTATCCTTTAGAGGCAAGGGGAAGAAGCTGAGAGTGCTAGTCAAAGCAGGAAGCCAGGCAGTAGTGGCCCTGCCAGGAAGGCCCACCCAAGCTGCAGCTCTTTTTGCCTGGAGACCTTGGAAAAGGATACTTCCGAGAAACAACTGGTTGAAGTCTGAGGAAAGACGTAGAATTCTGTAGTTCCTCCGCTCGTCACATTTGCTACACACTGGAATTCCTGCTACATTACAACTCTCGAAAAGTTCAAAGTCAGCCTGTGCATGATGGAGCATACTCATAATCACCTGGTCAAGCCAGGAGGTGCTGGTGTCATATTCCTTTAATCCCAGCCTTTGGGGGGTTGGGGGGGGGGCTGCAGAGGCATCCGATCTCTATGAGTTCAAGGCCAGCTTGGTTTACAAAGTGAGTTCCAGGATAGCCAAGGGTGTTACACAGAGAAACCTGTCTCAAAAACAAACAAACAAACCAAAACAAAATACCTGGTCAAGACCAACCTGGGCTCTATCTTGCAAACCCAAATAAAATTAAAAGAAATTTAATGTCCCAATGTTCTATACGGTGTCCCATACCAATCCCATATCATGCTTGGAGTGAGTGGGGACTAGGTATCTGTATTTTCTAAAGAACTCTGGTATAATCAAATGTGTACTAAAATTAGGAACCCCTAACACAGTCTAGATCTGGTTAGTGAAAATTTCCCGCATAGCAGCTGAGAGTATCATAGTTCAAGGGTTGGTTAGGCATGAAACCATTAAAGACGAAAGCCCAGATCAGAGCAGAGGAGACAGCATGAAGCTGCAGGTCTGCAGAGAAGAGGAAGTAGGTAGATCTGACCCACCTGACCTTCTCAGAAGCAAGTCACAGCCTAGAGCGGCAGGAATGGTATAAGCTTAAGAATGTCCTCATAAAGCGGGGCAGTGGTGACACACACGCCTTTAATCCTAGCACTTGGGAGGCAGAGGCAGGCAGATTTCTGAGTTCGAGGCCAGCCTGGTCTACAGAGTGAGTTCCAGTACAGCCAGGGCTACACAGAGAAACCCTGTTTAAAAAAAAAAAAAAAAAAGAATGTCCTCCTAAATGGAAGCAGTGTGGAAGAAAAGGGCAAGATCCTCTTACTTTTGCAGACTGACATCTAAAAGCTTCTAAGAACATTTGAAATTGAACTAGAAGCAAACGGGGTTGGGGTGGGGGTGGGGAGAGGGAGTGGAGACTTAGAAGATGATGAGTAAATCCCTGGGTCCATGATCATCTAAGAGCATCAAAGGAAGAGATGCTGTTCAAGCCGAATGGAAAGGCTCGTTAGAGGTGGACAAGAAAATCGCGAATCAGCGAGGGCGCAATCACACGGCAACATCAGGGAATTACAGGACAGTACAGTCAGTTGTGGCAATGATAAGAGAAGGAAATGGCAGAGTGGCTGGGACATAGCAATTGTTTCTCTCTTCGTTCACGTGGGGAAAACCCAGAGAGTAGGTGCTCCTCTCTGGCAACCTGCTTGATCACCACTATCTTAGCCTCATTTGATTGGTGCATTATTGAGGAATGGAGAAATACTTTGTGGAGTTCAAAATGGGTTAGCATCACCCTTTCTCAAGTCTACATTACCCAGGAATGATCATGCCGTTAGCAGATGCATCCAGAAACGGCCTCTAAAATAATCAGAAGGAAAGGAATAAAGGCTTGGTTGGGAATTCTCTCTGAGAAGAGTGAAATGCTTTGGAGAGGGAAAGGGTACACGGGCTGTGATTGAAACGTCCAATCAGCCCTCTCCCTTGGCAGTAATGCGTCTCATTTCCATTCACAGGATTCTGTTCTCAGCCCCCTGGTCACTTCCCCTGTGCTCTGACTCCCTGCTCCATGAGCCCATCTCTCACAGCAGCTAGGCTTCTTGCGGCTCTTTTCTCTGTCTGCATCCAGTCCCCTCTCATGGCTAGTCAACCAATGCACTACCGGCTTGCTGGGCTGTGAGTTGAATGCCCTGGGTCTGGATTCTCTTTCTGTCAGTCTTCAGTTGTGGGACGTTGAGCCAAGAATGTAAACCCTGTGTGCCTGAATTGTATCACCTGAAAAGGTAGCAGTAGGAATGCTTACTTCCTAGGAACATTTCAGGAATGAATAATTAATTCAGCTATGGAAGGGCTGTTCTGGCTGTGCTGAGAACTGCAGTGTTAAGCAGTCTATCTCACACAGGTTTGGTCTTCTATAAACAGCCCAGGAAACACTTTTACCTTTGATTGTTATGGAGATTAAATTAGAGAATGCACCTGAAGTCTACCAGCTCCATGTCTAGGATATGCTAAACAGCAGCAAATGGTAGCTATTATAATTCCAAAACCCCAAGTAGAATAGCCCATGCTCTGAAGGCTTTCTTTCTTTTTCTTTTTTTTTCTTTTCTTTCTTTCTTTTATTTTCTTTCTTTCTTTTTTTTTTTCCTTTTTTCTTTTTTTTGGTTATTTCGAGACAGGGTTTCTCTGTGTAGCCCTGACTGTAGACCAGGCTGACCTCGAACTCAGAAATCCACCTGCCACCTGCCTCTGCCTCCCAAGAGCTGGGATTAAAGGTGTGCGCCACCACTGCCCAGCTTCTGAAGGCTTTTTTGCTTCCTGCCTAAACGGATATTTTCTTATCCTGTGCTCTGCTTTTCATGTTCCTTTCAGTGCAGGCATTATTTTTCTTTCTTCTTTTAAAAATAGATTTATTTGTTATGTATATGAGTACACTGTCTTCAGACACACCAGAAGAGGGCATCAGATCCCACTGCAGATGGTTGTAAGCCACTATGTGGTTGCTGGGAATTGAACTCAGGAACTTTGGAAGAGCAATCAATGCTCTTGACCACTGAGCCATCTCTCCAGCCCAGACATTATTTTTCTAATTATTTTCTCTACCTGTTGTTTTTTAGACAGGTTCTTACAAGGTACCCTCAGTTGGTCTGAACTGATGATAGTTCTCCTGCCTCAACCTCCCCAGTGGCATTAGCCTCCACTCCCACTTGTTGAAGTAACTTTTATTCTCCTAATATAATTGTCTCTGAGGCTTACTGCCTCTGTCTGCTAACCTAGGCCTAGTCCTGGAAGCGTCTAGCCTCTGTATAATCTTACCTAGGCCTAGAATGTTTTCAGCCTCTGAGGCTTACTAGTGAATAAGCTCATCCTTTCTTGTTCTTTCTGATCTCTGGCTGGCTGGTTCAATTCAGCTGTTCTGGCTCAAACTCTTCTGCAAGCTGACTGATTCAATCCTGCTTCTCTCTCTGCCTCTGAATTGCTCTGCTTAGAATGATACTAACTCTGGCAATCTGTTCTAATCTTCTGGCTCCTTCTCATTTTCTGGCTCATTCTGTCTTCACCTGTGTCTAACTTGTTCTCTCTTCAACCTGTCTCTGTAAAACTCTCCCAGTAAAACTGCCTCCTCTCCTCTGGACTGCTCTCTTAAGTAGTTTTTGTGAGAGTTGGAAATACCCTAATTTGTCAAATCTTTTTCTGATTTGTCACTTTGCCACTCAATTAGACATCACTTTTAAACATGGTGCTTCCTTCTAAAAACTAACTTTATCTTCATTGTTTGGGTTAAAAGTGTGCACTAAAGACTGAGTAACACCACTAGAAACAAGTTTTTGTTTTGTTTTTTTCAGTAAATAACACAATCTCGGGGTTTACAGTGTGATCAAATATCTTGCAACACCCACTTCCTAGTTGTTCACACCTTTATTTTCTGGTCTACATTATCAGGTTGAAGACAGACTCTCATTATAGTAAGCTAACTCACATAGTATATGTCTTAGGGTTCCTATTCCTGCACAAACATCATGAACAAGAAACAAGTTGGGGAGGAAAGGGTTTATTGAGCTTACTCCTCCACATTGCTGGTCATCACTAATGGAAGTCAGGACTGGAACTCAACCAGGTCAGGAAGCAGGAGCTGATGCAGAGGCCATGGAGGGATGTTACTTACTGGTTTGCTTGCTTCTCCTGGCTTGCTCAGCCTGCTTTCTTATAGAGCCCAAAACTACAGCCCACAGATGGTACCACTCACAAGGGGCCCTCCCCCCCTTGATCACTAATTGAGAAAATGCCTTACACATGGATCTCATAGAGGCATTTTCTCAACTGAAGCTCCTTTCTCTGTGATAACTCCAGCTTGTGTCAAGTTGACACACAAAACTAGCCAGTATAATTGACCCCTTCTCAACTTGACACACAAACACATCACCATTAAGCCTCGACCCTTACTTTCTTATTCATCCCCAAGATCTAAATAACTTTAAAAGTCCCACAGTCTTTGAAAATTCTTACATATTAACATTTCAGTTCCTTTTAAACATCCAGTCTCTTAAAATTCAAAGTCTTTTAAAAATTTAAAGTCTTTTAACTGTGAGCTCCACTAAAATACCCTTTTTCTTCAAGAGAGAAAAATATCAGGGCACAGTCACAATCAAAATCAAAATCAAACTCCAACTGTCCAATGTCTGGGATCCACTCACGATCGTCTGGATTCCTCCAAGGGCTTGGGTCACTTCTCCAGCTCTGCCCTTCGTAGCACACACCTTGTCTTCTAGGCTCCAGATGCCTGTACTCCACTGCTGCTGCTGTTCTTGGTGGTCATCTCATGGTTCTGGTATCTCCAAAACACTGTTGTCTTCTGCTGCAACTAGGCTTTACCAACAGCCTCTCATAGCCTCTTTTCATGGTGCCAAGCCTCACCTCCTTTGAATGACCCCTTCAGTCCTGGGCCGTCAATTGCAACTGAGGCTGCACCTTCACCAATGGCCTTCCGTAGGCTCTCACAGTACTGAGCCTCAACTCCTTTGCATGACGTTCTGGGCAATCAATTGCAACTGAGGATGCATTTTTACTAATGGCTTTCCATGGCCTTTCACAGTGCCCAGCCTCAGCTCTTCTTCATGACCCCTTCATGCCTTCAAAACCAGTACCACTCTTACACATTGCCAAGTCCAGCCACAGCCCAAGGTACAACTCTGGCTATCTCTGGAATGCAGACTCTGTGCTCTCAGAAAACACTTCTCAGATTTCACCTCAATGATGCTGGTCGCTTCCTAATCATCACCAACTTCCCAGTTCCAGCTAATCAGCATCATCAGTCTCAGTAATGTGATGGTTTTGCTTTAGTACTTCTGGTATCTTGTTAATCACAGCTGATCCTTTGGCTCCAGCTAACCAAAACCACAGAATCTTCACAGTCTAAAGAGCAATGGCCCTGATAAGAGTCTTTAATCTTCCCTCTGAAATTTGACAAGCCAAGCCTCCATCTTCTGCACAGTTCTCAACATTATCTTCCAAGCTCCTACACAACATTCCAAAGAGCTCTTAACACTTAATGGCTCTTCTAGGTCAAAGTTCCAAAATCCTTCCACCGTCCTCCCCAAAACATGGTCAGGTTGCCACAGGAATACCCCACTTTGCTGGTACCAATTTGTCTTAGTCAGAGTTTCTATTCCTGCACAAACATCATGACCAATAAGCAAGTTGGGAGGAAAGGGTTTATTGAGCTTACTCCTCCACATTGCTGGTCATCACTAATGGAAGTCAGGACTGGAACTCAACCAGGTCAGGAAGCAGGAGCTGATGCAGAGGCCATGGAGGGATGTTACTTACTGGCTTGCTTGCTTCTCCTGGCTTCCTCAGCCTGCTTTCTTATAGAGCCCAAAACTACAGCCCACAGATGGTACCACTCACAAGGGGCCCTCCCCCCTTGATCACTAATTGAGAAAATGCCTTACACCTGGATCTCATAGAGGCATTTTCTCAACTGAAGCTCCTTTCTCTGTGATAACTCCAACTTGTGTTAAGTTGACACACAAAACCAGCCAGTACAGTATAGAACTGTGCTAAGATGTTTTTAAATGTACATAGAAGGTTCTCATCAATTGGTAGTTGAATCCTTTGTTTATATTTTATATCAAGCTTTATTTTTTTTAATCCACATTATGACGTTGGATAATGCTCAACACGGATGAGAATGTGGAAGATCTGTAGGCTGAAGTGTAAACTGGAGCAATTGTTTGGAAGAAAATATAGTAAGCAGAGTTTCCAAAGGTAGGGAACTGGTTAAATAAATTGGGGCATATGAACATGATGGATATTCCACATTCCATATTAGACACTGCCTGTATACATATAGAATACTATATTAATATGGAAAGAACCCTAAAACAGACCCTAAATGAGTAGAAATATAAAACAATGTAAATTTCTCTCTTGCAAGTGTAAACGTTTCTTTTTGTGTAAAATTAAAGATAGCTATGGGTTTATGCAGATTTATGCTTTTTGAAATTAGGAAGTATAATAAGCAATTGTACATGTGGGGAAAAAGGTGGTAAGGAAGGAGAGAAATACAGTTTCTTGCTTTCTCTTTGTAACACTGTGCCACGTGTTATAATTTCTAATTCCTTTTCCTTATGGTGAGAAGTGAGATTAAAGCTCATCCTTTTCTTAGGTTTTTTATATTATTATTATTATTATTCTTTAAACCTTGGTATGATATTCATTTATTTAGTTATTTTGACAACGCTTGGGATTCAATCCAGGGTATTACACATGCTAGGCAAGTGATCTCCTCTTGAGCTGTGTTCGCCAGCCTCTCTGGGTATGTATATATACATATTTTTTTCTTAAAATATTATATAAACTGCCCATTTTAAGTGTTTTGAGGCTGCATATTAAATATTTCATACATCAGTACTGAATTTTTATGATTTCCCTTCCAATTCCTCCCATGTCCCCCTAAATTTGTGACCTCTTCCTTCTCAATTTTTCCTTAATTATGATTGCATATAGCAATTACACACACACACACACACACACACACACACACCCCGTGATGGCCATTTCTGGTTATAAACTTGACTACATCTGAAATTAGCTAATACCCAAGTAACAGGGTGTACATGGTGAGGGATTTTTTTTAAATTAAATTATTTGAAGTGAGAAGTCCTACTTTTAATCTGGATCTCATAAGGTAGGAAAGATAGACCTTTGATCCATATGTTTTGAGATAAGTTGATCCACCTTTAATCTGGGCCACATCTTCTTCTGGTAGTTTATATAAAGGACATACAAGAAAGAAGCTTGCTTTTTCCTTGCCTGCTGGCTCTAGCTCTCATTGTAAAGTCAGTTCCTATACTGGCATTGTAGCCTACTTCTTTTGGATTTTTGAGTATACTGAAGACCTGCTGAGACATCCAGCCTCAAGGACTGAACAACTACTGGATTCCTGGACCTTCTCTTGATAGACAGCCATTATTGGACTAGGTAAACCACAATATAAGCCATGTGTGTGTGTGTGTGTGTGTGTGTGTGTGTATGAATATATATATATTCATTTTCATTCTATAAGTTCTGTTCCTCTTTTTCAACCTTGACCCTGTAATACAATTCACCCAACCATAAAATTATTGTTGTTGTTACTTCATAATTGGAATTTTGCTACTGTTATGAATCATAATGTAAATATCTGATATGCAGGATATCTGATGTGTGACCTCTGTGAAAGGGTCATTTAATCCCCAAAGGATCACGACCCACAGGATGAGAACCTCTGCTCTAAAGAACTCTGACTAATACAGATATTTATTACAGAAGGGGTTCTAGAACAACAAAAGCATCGTGTTGAGTTTAGAGAGTACTGAAAGCCCTTGGCATGAACTAGTTTACAAATATAAGGCAACAGATGCATGAGATTATCTTGATTCACCAACTGTGAGAGGCAACAGATTTGATGACTGTATACAACACTTTTGACAGTTTCTGGGAAAATAAGGAAACAGGAGATGGTGGTTGGTTGCTCCTAGTGTCATTGGATGAACTGACAAAGGAAAAGAATGAGCTCTGTGATAAAATTAACCCACTTCTAGCATCTCAGAATATGGTGAAGGATAACAATAAACTCACCAATAAAATTGACCAGCTTTAGATGCATATAAACAGTGTAAAGATTCCTAAGTGAGCCCTGGAAGAGATTCTTGTCTCCAGCTGCCACAGAATTCAAGTAGCAAACAATCATACTGAAGCCCTCATTATAAAGTTGGCAGAATCACAGCAAAAATTCAAGTCCAAGCCTCAGAGGATGCTGGCAGATAAAGTGAGGGCATTAATTGGCAAAGAATGGGATCCTATAACTTGGGACGGAGATGTATGGGAAGTCCCTATTGAAGCTGAGAACTTTGAACCCTTCGATTCTCAGTGGAGTATCTCACTGGTAGAAGTAGTCTCTCTACCATCAGCAGATCTATTCCTAACCCAATCCACTGAAATATTGCCTTTTCCACTTTTGACTGAAGAAATTAATCTTTCATTGTCTCCTAAATCAGCAGTGACTTTCTCAGAAGGAGATGCCAGGCAAGACAGTATTGATGCTACCAATAGTTGCCTCTAGACTTATAGCCAGATTTAAGGCTGAACAGGTTCTTAGAGGGGAGATAGAAAGTCTAGTCCATGAGGAAATGCATTATATTTCTAAAGGGCTTAATGAGTTTGCTAATTCATTCAAGCAGAAGTCTGGGAAATATGAATAAGAATGGAATTTAATCATTTGGATAATGGTGGATGGAACTTAAACTGGATCAGGCTGGGTTTTATTGGTAGGGGTGCACGGACTGGAGATTCTAGATTTAATACTTACACACTTGAAACTGTGTTAAAAGTTTGTTGGAATGAATGTTTGGCTGAAGCATTTGTCAAAAAATGCTCTACTCAAAAGGATTTTAAGGCTCAGGGAACTTGCAATGCTAAAGTAGATGCAACACCTAATCCTCCATAATGGAAAGGCCCAGAAGACATGCTCTTTACTAATCGTCTAAGATGAAAAGTGGTTAAAAGATTGAAGAGGTATTTTGTGCCCCTTCTCCATGTTCCAGACCTTAGGGTTGGAGAAATGGCTGCTCAGTTGGATGAATTAAATGCAGTGGGCTTAATTAGGCTCTGAAGTAGCAGGAACCAGGTGGCAGCACTGAATTATCAAAGGCAAGGTGATTGTGGTTATTGTAACGGGAAGTATAGACAAAGCAATGTCTATAATAGTCTAACCTGCAATGGCCAGCACAGGCAAAGTGATTTTTATGGTGGCATGACTTATATAGACCTTTGGTACTTGAAAACCAGTCGTGGTGTTTCCAGGCATGAAATATATAAGAAGCCAGTAAGCAGCAGCACCCCTTGGTGGCCTCTGTGTAAGCTCCTGCCTCCAGGTTCCTGCCCTGTTTGAGTTCCTGTCCTGACTTCCTTCCATGATGAACAGTGATGTGAAAGTGTAAGCCAAACAAACTCCTCCTTAGCTTGCTTTAGTCATGGTCATGGTGTTTCATCACAGCAATAGTAACCCTAAGATATTATATATAAAATCAACTTAATATGACATTTTTATAGTTGTAAAACATCTGTGAGATAATACATGTGAGTTATTATCCCTTTGAAGATTATTTAAATTTACACTGTTTTCATGATTATAATACTGAAATAAATATTTATTCCTTTAGATAAGTTCTGGAAATGAAAAATTTCAAGCAATTTTTTTTCTGACCACATTTCTAGAAGCAGGTTGTATTAGAGTACTCTCCAGGGTGTCTCTAAGGCTTTTGTCTGCCATTTTGAAATTAGCTATTTTTGTGTGTGCCCATAGGCAATGTGGTGGTTGCTGAGGGAGAGGTAAGAGAGGAAGATGTGAAGTGGTGTATCCAGGCTCTGCCTCCATTCTTCTGGAAGGATTTCTATCAGAGACTTGTGAAGGAGCTGAACTGTAGAGAAAATATGTAAAGACAATAAGCAAAACAGAGCCTGGGGCTAAGTCTACTGTAAACCTGGGAATTAGCAGAAGTCCGGAGAAGGTCAGAGTTCATCAATGGAGAGACTAGGGATGGATTTAGTGTTGCTAACCAGCTTGCCTAGGGGTGGTTGTTTACAGGGGATATACACACTGAAGCTCTCAGCAGTGTGAGCAAGGGTCTTGATTTACCTCACCATCACCAGTACTGGGATATTATAGTTTTTAAGTCTTTAGCAGTTTAATGGGAATGTTTTCATAGTTTACTGGCATGGCTCTTGGGGTTTAGAAAGGTTTTTGATTTTTAAATTTTCATCTGACTCCTGATCAAGTAGCATCTCACAGGACCTTCTTTATCAAGCCCTACTGACATGATGACATTTTATATGGCATATGGTATGTGCTAGACAAGATATCGCTGTATAGTTCAGGATGGCTTTGAACTTAAGACCCTTTTACCTCAGTGTCCCAAGGCCAGGGATTCTAGCAATGTGCTACTGTTTGGTGCTTATTTTCTAACTACTCTTACAAACATTAACAACAATCCATACAGTGACTCTATGACCTAGGTAATCCTTTTCTGTCATGTCATCGTAGATCTCCTTGTTGGGCCATAAAGTAAATACAAGTTAGATTAGCTGCTGGTTTTGAACCAGTGTTCCCACACTCAGCAGTGCTCCCTTCACCCTCCTCTGCCAACTGACCCACACAGTCAGTCCCTTACTGTGTCCAGGTTCCTGCTGGCATCAAAGTCCATCCTCATGTTCTTTGAATAGCTTTGCTGTTCACCCACAAAGAGCTCTCTTTTCAGCACTAGTATCGTCCAGTTTAAGAATAAAAATCTCAGTCAAAGCAGAAAACAAAACAGTCGCATCTATATCTCCCGTTGCCTTAAAGTTTTCTGTTCTTTTGTCCAAACTCCCTCTTTGTTTTCATTTCTAAATTACACGCTTTTATACATGTGTTGGGCCAGATGTGTGCACACATGTGTAGGGGTCAGGGGAAAGCTTTTGGAGGTCAGTTCTCTCCCACAGTGTGAGTCCTAGGGATGGAACTCAGATCCTTCAGCTTGGCAGCAGACATCTTGATTTGCTGAACCAGCCACAGCCCCACACTCTCCATTTCTTTGTGCTTTACTACTTCTGCAACCGTTCCAGTCTTACCTCTGCTTCTATGAACTCGGCATCTGCCAAGTGCATCAATTGCTTAGGCCTTTTCAGATTCTGTAGCTTCTTCTTTAATTCCATGGAGTTGACTGTTTCCTGTTTGTGGTGCACTACAATCCTGGGTTTCACACTCCGCTCGTATCTCATCTTAGTTCTGTTGTTAGCTCCCCCTTTTGTGACTGACTTCCAAATCTTAAATTCCTAAAAATCTAGGCCCATGATCTCTTTTGTCCTACCCTTTCAGACTGACTACATTCAGGCTCACTGGTCTAAATATTACCTATATTATTTGTCATATATCAATATAACCCCGTCCCACTGGGCTTCCCGTAGTCACTTCAGATTTAGACAATAAATTGAATTATTTGCCTTCTCCCTGTGTAGAAAACAATACAGGTGCTTTGACGCCATAATCTAGCACAACTTTTAAGACAATGATGAAAGGATTGTTTGCGATAATCATTCAGAATCCAAACTGTTGTTCACCTGTGGATTGATAACTGTTTAATATGTGACATGGCTCAGTGGGAAAACAGGGACCTGAGATTAAAAAGCAAGACCCAGCGCACAGGCTATATAATCCCAGCTCTACTACAGAGAAATTGGAGGCAGAGACAGGAGAATGCTCAGAAGCTGCTAGGCTACCTAGCCTGGCAGAGAAAACAAAGAGACCAAAAGATCATGAACCAGACAAAGTGGAAGTGGAAGATTTAAACTAGAAGTTTTTTTCTGACTTTCTCACAAGTTCACAGTAGTTATGTGACTGCATTCATTCTCCTGTCCCTCACCCCCAGACATCCACCCCACCCCCACCTCCACCCACACAACCCACCCTCACTTCCCACCCCTACCCCTCACTCCCCCAACCCCACACACATCCACATACCCACCCATACACCACCCACCCCAACCCCAACCCCTGCACTCACACCCCTTAAACACATAGAATAATGGACAACTAAGCTCTCTCTCTCCCTCTCTCTCTCTCTCTCTCTCTCTGTGTAATGAATGACCTTGAAAATTAGAAAAGGACTTTAAACAGATTTTAGAATATAAGGTCTTAGTCAGGTGTCATGGTACATATCTTTAATCCCAGCACTAAGGAGGCAGAAGTAGACAGATCTCTATGAGTTTGAGACCAGCCTAATCTTCATAGCAAATTGCAAGGTAGCCAGAGTTGCATGGTGAGATCCTGTCTAATAAATAAATAAATAAATAGACAAACAAACAAATGAACAAAGAAAGGAAGGAAGGAAGGAAGAAAAGAAAAGAGAAAAGAATGTAAGGTCTTAGAGTTGAAAAGAATGATAGTTCTGATCTCATGTTTTATAGGTAAGAGAATGCTAATTTACATGTCTAATGAACACCACTCTTGTTGAAGCAACAGGACCTCAGTGTCTTACAAAATGCTGTGCTGTAGACAGGTTCATGTAAATGTGTATTCACAAATACACACACACATGCATATATATATATATATATATATATATATATATACATTTTTATTCGCGCACTGAGTATTTAAGAACGTGGTAGTATTTTCCATGAATTCTGCAATAGGGTCCTCACACCTATCAAAATTCCTGCTGCTTAACTAGTGTTCCATAAATATTACTGAATATGGCCTGTAGATTTTAAAGTATTATTAAAATATACATTAAAGTTCTCTTTAAAATAACCATAGGTCACATATTTTCTTTTAACAAACAGAATGTATTGTACAAGAAGCAGCGATGCTGTTAGAGAGTTGGTGAGCCATTTGGAATTCAGCCTATCCCAAAACTTTAGGGGCTGCTGTTCTTCTCAAAAAGGGACAGAACATGCCTTCCAACTGTCTGCTCTGTATAGTTATTTCACAGGCGGGTGGGGACATTTGATCCTAGCAGTCGAAGAAGATAGGTATGCTAACCATTTTACTTGATCGCTAAAAGATCAATGAATTTGTTCAACACTTTATAAGAAATGAATCAGAGATGAAATTGAAAATCTAGCATGGAGTCCTAACAAAGGCCTTTCTACCTTTCATCAATGAGTTCCAAGTAATTTAGAGTGGGCAAGGGAGGAGGAAAAAGGAATTACAACTGCTTGTTTTGTTCTCTCTCTCTCTCTCTCTCTCTCTCTCTCTCTCTCTCTAAGATTTATTTATTTATTATATGTAAATACACTGTAGCTGTCTTCAGACACTTTTTTCTCTTCTCGATCCGGCCCTCCTGCTCCGACCCCCGCTCTCTCCAGCCCCACTCAACTATAGCTGTCTTCAGACACCCCAGAAGAGGGCATCAGATCTCATTACAGATGGTTGTGAGCCTCCATGTGGTCACTGGGATTTGAACTCAGGACTTTCGGAAGAGCAGTCAGTGCTCTTAACTACTGAGCCATCTCTCCAGCCCTGCTTCTTTTTTTCTTAAAAAAAAAAAAAAAAGGACAAGGAGTGTTCATAACAACCAAGCTTTGATCTAATTTTCCGCTCTTGAATCAACTTTATAGAAGATAATTTACATAAAATAAGTGTGTGCATCTCAAGTTTATAATTTAATGAGCATTGACAAATGTACATATGCATGTACATCATTCCAAACAGGAAATATAACATTTCTATCATATAGAAAATTCCATTTTGCCTTACTTCCTGGCTCCAGGTAATCATGAACGGGTTTTTAGTCAATTTAAATTAGTTTTACCTTTTGTAAAATTCCACATAAATTCGATCATATGGCAATTTTTTTTTGTGTCTGATTTGTTAAATTTATTCAGCATAATGTTTTTTTGTTGTTGTTATTGTTTTGTTTGTTTGTTTTTGGTTTTTCGAGACAGGGTTTCTCTGTGTAGCCGTGGCTGTCCTGGAACTCACTCTGTAGACCAGGCTGGCCTTGAACTCAGAAATCTGCCTACCTCTGCCTCCCAAGTGCTGGGATTAAAGGTGTGAGCCACCACTGCCCGGCCCAGCATAATGTTTTTAAGACATATATTGTGCAAATGTCAGCCATTTACTCCGTATTGACCAAGAGTTCTGTTTAATAAATGCATCTTAATTGTCCCACCCACTTGCTTGCTTACAACCATTTGATTCAGCATGAGATTTTGAGGACTTACAAATAAAGCATCTATGATCACTCACAGGTAATGCTCACGTAGGTATTTGATTTTATTTCTTATTGTCAAATATCGAAGAGTGAAATTGTTTGATTATGCAACAGTGCACATTTAATTTTGTAAGAAAATATAAAATTACTCTTTATTGTGGTCACATCATTTTGCATGAGCATTCTAATTGCCACATGCTCTTAATGCTTTGGTTGATCAGTCGCCATCATTTTAGCTGCTAGTGAGTGAATGATGAGACTGTGTTACAGACTAGTTTTCATTTCCCCAACGACTGATGATTGCAGACATTTCATATGCTTATCTTCCATCTGAAAATTTTTATTGCTAAATGTCCATACCATAAGCTTTTCTGTGATAATGTATTTTAAAGTTCTGTTATTATGGGCATACACGTTGGTTTCTAACTAATTGTGGCATTTGCCATTATAAAATGCCCTTATTAGTTGTTGATAGTAAATTTTTCCTTAAAGATTATCTCGTATTACTAGAACCATTTCAACATTTGTGGTAGTTTAATTATGATTGGCCCAGGAAGTGGCACTATTAGGAGGTGTGGCCTTGTAGGAGTAGGTGTGTCACTGTCGGTATGGGCTTTAAGACCCTCATTCTAGCTGCCTGAGAGTCAGTCTTCTAGCAGCCTTCAGATGAAGATGTAGAACTCGCAGCTTCTCCTGCACCATGTCTGCCTAGACACTGCCATGCTCCCGCCTTGATGATAATGGACTGAACCTCTGGACCTGTAAGCCAGCCCCAATTAAATGTTGTCCTTATAAGAGTTGACTTGGTCATGGTGTCTGTTCACAGCAGTAAAACCTTGACTAATACAACTTTATTTTATTTGTTAATTTCATACAGGTATGCTCTGTCTTTATCATATCCATTCCAATTCCCCCAATACCCCTGCTATCCCCCATTTCCACATTCTCCCCAAATCCATATTCATACCCCATTGAGTCCAATCAATGCTGCTCACTGGAGTGTTGATTGATGTTGTGCATGTCTATAGCTGCTGATTGTGGGCCCCATCCATGTCCACGTCTAGAAGACAGCATTTCACAGACATTCTCCTCTGTCTTCCAGCTTTCTCATTCATTCTGCTCTCCTCTGCCTTGACATGCCCTAGGTGTTTAGTGGGAATAATAAATGCCCCATTTAGAGCCAAGCACTCAACATTCAGCACTTGGACCAATTGTGGATTAAGTGCTCATCACTGGTTTTGACTTGTTAACTGCTGCCCACTGCAGAAACTTCTCCGATGAAGGCTGAGAGCAGCACCAATGTGTATTAGTATATAATGCAAACATAAATATTTAGAAGGCAGCTTGATAAAAGTATCTTTTTAGCAAACCAATAGAAATAAGTTCCCCCATAGAACCTATGACCTCCTGAACTGTTAGGGCTTCTTGATAGCTTATTTCTCCTCTGGTAAAATGAGCTAATTCAAGCCAGATTAGAATATATTAAAGACAAGTGTATTGGGAAGCTGCTCTTGAGCAAGTAAGTTCACTGGTCCCAAGGAAGGAAGCCATGGAAGTCACCATGGGGGGTGGGCTGGGGGTGGGTTGGAGAGAAAGAGACAAAAGGTACATGCAGAGACAGAGAGGAGGAGGATGAAGAGGAGAAGGGGGAGGAGGAGCAAGAAGAGGGAGAGGAGGAGGAGGAAGAGCAGGAGGAAGAGGGGTCTGGATTATATAGAGAAGAGCCTCTCTGGGGGAAGAGCCTCTTGGGGAAGGTAGGAACTGAGGAATGCTGGGAGAATCTGGAGGCCAGGTCTGCTTTGATATGTAAAATATGCAGCTCAGTCCTTTTTCTGAAACTGAACATTTTTGACTAGGGTTATAGAAGAAGGGATGAATTCCTTCCTGTGGAGCAGGTCTCAAATGTAATTAGAAAGCAGTTACCCCTTGATGTTCATGCTCGCATAGCACCATTGAGCACACCATTGAGCATTGTCTAGACGGTCAGTACTGTAGCATGCTCCATCCAACACTGGGTAAGACCCTAGAAGTTTCTTCCACAGTGGCTTGCATAGCACCCTCTGGCACCATGACAGCTACCTATGTTTTGCTTATTATTTGAATAGCATATTTTCTCCTACTACATCCTTTCAATCTGATTGTGTTTTATATTTAAAATGGATCCCTTACAGGCAGTATAACAATGGTTGTTAATTGAAGTATTTACACTTCACTTAACCATGTTTCATATGGTTGGGTTTATTAAGTCAGTTTATTATTTGTCTTCTGTCCCATTCTTTTGCTCTTGACTTCCCTTTCTTATACACCTTTGGATTATTTCACCATTTCTTACAATTTTATTTTAACAAGTCTGTTGGTTTTAAGATTACTCCCACCCCCTACTTGAGACATGGTTGCACTATGTAGCCCAGGCTTGTCTCAGCCTTTTGAGTAGTAGGATTTCATGCATGTACTATCAAGCCTTAATGCAGTATATTAAGACATACTTCTTTTCATATTTTAAGTGATTGATTTAGGGATATTACATATTTAAGGACTATTACATATGAAATCTTTAATTAAATAAATAATTAATTATTTTTACTTTATTTTATAAAAGTGATAGTGTGTTACCTACTGGGTCAGACTTTTCATCTGTGACAAGTTTCCTGGCAAAACATATGGACAGAAAAGGAGGAACGTTTTATTTTTGGCTCTTGTTTTCAGTGTTCCGGACGATAGTTTTCAAATGTGTTCATTCTCAACCCCTAGTGAGGCAGTGCACTGTGGAGTCAGGAGCATGTGGTTGAAGGAAAGAAGGCAAGGAGAAGGAAAGACGGAAGGGGGCATGGGACAATCCCTAAAAACAAACCACAGTGACTCACTTCGTCTGAATAAGCACCTTCAAAATAGCACTGAGACACTGGACACTTCATGTCAAATTCTAATAGCTATTTGAGATAAGACATGGAGACTTTCAGTAACGTAGCATAGATACCATACTACATTTTTTGTTGCAGATATTGTATGTGCTATCAGTGCATACAGTGAAAACAACACAAAACAGTCCCATAACTTTTGGCTTAAAAGGTCTCAAGCACATTAAAATATCGAGAGCTCCTAGCACTTGGGGGTGGGGGTATGAATTTTAGAATCTGGCAGTGTAGTTTAGTTTTAGAGTGCCTAGTATCTGCAAGAGTTTAGGTTTGATCCCTAGCATAAATAAACAAATAAAATCCTAAATAAGACTGCTGAGATGGTTCAGTGGATAAAGGCACTGGCCAAGACTGATGCTTTGGGTTCAATCCCTGGGACCCACGTGATGAAGGAGAGAAGCAACTCCTGCAGTGAACTGCATGCACGCAGGAACACACACACACACACACACACACACACCCGCACATGTGCATGAGTGCGCACACAAACACACAGACAGATAAATGAGGAAATGAATAAATAAAATAAAAAATGTTTTTAAAAGAACTAAAAAATATTCCACAATACCCAAGAAGAAAAAAATCTTTTATTTTGCTCTTTATTATTTTTGGTGTTTGCTATTTGATTCTTAAATTCAAATCTCCCCGTAACATCACATACTTTAGTCTGCAGTTCTTCTTTCTAACCATGTCTTATAGTTCAGGACTAATGGCAGTGAATTCTTTTGCACTTTATTTATTTGAAAGTCTATCCTATTTTAAATACTGAGTATTCAGTCAGTCATGCAAACTCGGCTGATATTAATTTTTCCATCCATCACTTTAAGATGTTGGCCCATGTCATCTGGCTCCAGTACTTCCTCATGAGAGGTCTGCAGCTGTGTAAATCATTGCTGTTCTGTGTGGATGTGTCATTTTAATGGTCATATCTGATGGGGCAAAATGGCCTTTTATCACTTAGATTACCCATGTCTGGACATAGTTTTTCTTTAAATTTATCTTGCTTGGCTTCTATGAACCTCTTGAATTTGTTAATTTATGTTTGTTCCAAAATTCATAACACTTTTGATCACTACTTGCTTTAAGTTTTTTTAAACTCCATCTTTCATAAACTTCTCGAATTCTAATTTCATGTACAGTAGATGTTCAGTTTTTCCCCACAGGTCTCCCAGGTGCCATCTTTCAATTTATTTATTTATTTATTTATTTTTGTCACAGATTTTCTTGATAACTTGTGTAAGGTATGGTGGCATGTGTGTGGTAAGATGTGTGGTATGTCTGCACACACCTGTGTGCAGGTATGGTTACTTCTGAGGGCATGTGTAGACATCAGATTTGGCATTGGGATGTCTTCCTTTTCCTCGCTGGCTTCTTCACTTTATTATATTATTATTATTGTTATTATTATTATTATGTTATTATTAGGAAGGGCTTTTTGTTGACCATTTCATTTAGACTAGCTGCATGTCTCCATTCCCTAGCACTGCATTACAGATGGATGCTGCTATGCCCCTGGGGGCTAGAGATTTAAAGGTTCTATGCAAACATTTCAGCCAATGATCCATCTCCCATCCAATTTTTTTTTTTTAAAAAAATAAAAATCTCTGTGTGTGCACACTCATGTGTGTGGGTGGCAGTATGCACGTGGAAGTCAGGGACACTTCAGGCATCAGTCCTCTACTTGTTGTTTTAGACAAGGTCTTGTTGATATGCTTCCTTTGTGTACACCAGGATAGCTGCACCATGAATTTGCATGGATTCTCCTGTCTCTGTGTCCCATATCATGTAGAAATTCTGGGGATTCTAATTCAGGTTTTCATGCTTACATGGTGTCTTAGTTACCTATCAATTACTGTGACAAGTCATCATGACTGGCCTTACAATTTCAGAGAGTTAGAGTCCATGACCATCGTATCAGGGAGCACAGCAGCAGGCAGACAGACATGGTACTGAAGTAGTAGCTGAGAGCTTACACTCAGATTTACAGGGGGATGGGGGGAAGGGCTAGAGAGATGGCTTAGCAGTTAAGAGCACTGACTGCTCTTCCAGAGGACCTGAGTTCAATTCCCAACAACCACGTGGTGGCTCACAATCAGCTATTATAAGATCTGATGCCCTCTTCTGGTGTGTCTGAAGACAGTGACAGTGTAGTCATATAAATACAATAAACAAATCTTTAAAAAAAAAAAGAAAAGAAAAAGAAAAACAAACAAGTAAAACATGAAATACAGGAAGGAGAGAGAGCTAATTGGTAAAGTCTAGACTTTTGAAACCTCAAAGTCTATCTCCCAATTGAAAACCTCCTCTAACAAGGCCATACCTCAGAACCCTTCCCAAACAGTTCCATAAACTAGGGACCAAGTATTCAAATATGTGAGCCTATGGGGCCCATTCTCAATCAAGGCCTCACATGGCAAGTGCTTATATCTACTGAACCACCTTCTCAGCCCCTCTTCCTCCTTCTCCTCCTTTTTTTCTTCCTCCTCCTCCTCTTCCTTCTCATCCTTCTTTAAAATCCATTTTCTCTTCCTTTTTACCTAATCAAAGGCCACTAACTGTTAATTCTGCCACCTATGCTCTGATTTTGATCTATCCAGTGAGATTTTTTTGTTTATTCATTTTCACATGTTTCGGGATCCTAGGGATTGAACCTAAGACTTCAGAAATGCTAACTGCATACTATACTATCAACCCACACCTCTAGCTCCCATATGCTTTAATTCTAATATTTTATGTAATTTTTAAGTGTGATCTACTTGTATAATGAGAACTTCTTCCTTTCCCTCATCTCCACATGCACTTTGTAACATTCGAGAGTTACAAAAGCCATGGTGAGTATATCATCTCATAACCATTATTGTGATAACCCTAGGGTCAGCATCTATTAATTGTTGTTTCTCTTGAAAATGGATTATATACCCCTCTGCTAATTTTTATGAGTAGTTTAGATTTGTATCTTGGACTTTCAGTTTGTATAGATTTGGGATTCTATTACCATCCTGAGAATACTGACATTCCATTTTAGTAGGTGTTTAACTTTGCTGGGGTCAGATGCTAATGCCTTCTTCTTTTCTTTAAGTGGTGTCTCAATTTCACTGGGCGTTTGCTTTGCAACTTTGTGTCTATGCCATAAATGCATGACTCCAAGGACTGATAGCACTTTAGGTGGCCTGGTTCCTCAGCTCTCTCTTTCTTGCATGGCTCCTCTTCATTCTCTTCCTGCCTGACCATGATGACTTGAAAGAGAATAGCTATTATGGGTTCCCCATATTTGAAAGTGTGGCCTCCAGTTGGAGGAACTGTTTAGGAAGCATTAGAAGATGTGACCTTGTTGGAGGAAGTGTGTCGCTAGAAGCAGGATTTGAGATTTCAAAAGCCTCCCCTCCTCTGTCACATTCTTTCTGCCTTTGCTTGTAGGTCAGGGTGAAAGCTCTCAACTACTGCTCCAGTGCCATGCCTGCCTGACCACAACCATATTTCCTGATATGATGATTACAGACTCTAAAAGTCTGGAACAATGAGCCCCTGTGGTGGCTTGGATATGCTTGGGCCCAGGAAGTGGCACTATTAGGAGGTGTGGGCTTGCTGGAGGAAGTGTTTCACTATGGGCATGGGCTTTAAGACCCTTATCCTAGCTTTCTGGAAGGTAGTTTTCTCCTGTTTGACTTTGGAACAAGATGTTGAATTCTCAGCTCCTTCTGCCATGCTTCTACCTTGGTGATAATGGACTGAACCTCTGAACACTTAAGCTAGCCCCAATTAAATGTTGTCCTTATAAGAGTTGCCTTGGTCATGGTGACTGTTTACAGCAGTAAAACTCTAACTAAGACAGCCCCCAAATTAAATACTTTGTTTAATAAATTGCCTTGTTCATGGTGTTTTGCAAAAGCAACAGACAAGTAAATACTCAGCTACCATCTATTATTGAGATTGAAACCAGAGTTTTTCTGGGGGAATCTGCTCCTCATACTAATTTCTGTAACCATTTGGGCTTTTCTATGTCTGGGTTGCCTATACTCAGTTTCATATACCTGACTTCTTCAGAGTCTGGGTGGCGAATCTCCTTGCTCCTTCTCTTCCTGGTCCATCTCCTCTAGGTTTCTTCTCTCTTCTCCTCTTTTGCTTGGGAACCCCTGACTGGGATCAAAAGTCCCACCCTATTCTCTTCTGCCCAGCCATAGGCTGAATCAGCTCTTTATTAACCAATCAGAGGTGATAAAAAAGGGTTTTTGGACATCAAGACAGGAGATGCTCCAAGTATCATGATGATGTCAGTGTCTGAACTGCACCCAGATCTCGGGGCACAGCAATCAGCATCTGCATTCACAGTGCATAAAACTAAGCTCTATAAACATTATGGTCGTGTCTAACTTTGAGAAGGTCTACAAGGCAAGCACAGCTTCCCCTACCCTAGTCCCTTCTCCAAGTCTGATTTAATTTTTTTGTGGTTTGCTTGCTTTTCTTTTACTCTTCAGAGTTCTCAGATTGATTTATTTTATTTTTTTTGCACTTTATTATTGTTATCAATAGGGAGATAAGGAAAATTTTTGACATCAATGAAGTCTAAGTCATCCAGTTTTGTGCTTTTGGTTATTGAATGTAATCTTTGACTGTCTTAGGATCTTGAGGACTTACATGTGTGTTCCTTTAGTACTGTTATGGTTTAGGCTCTCCCATGATCTATTTTAAATTAATTTCTGTATAAAAGCAAGGTAGAGATGAAACCTTGTTTTTGGTTTCACACGGACATTCCTTCTCTCCTTTACTATTTCTTGAAAAGGTTTTTTCTTCTCCACTGAGCTACCCTGGGAATTTGCTTGAAAATCTGCTGATGACACGTGCTAGCTTTTCTTCCCCATACTCTCTCTTATCCCGTCAGCCAGTTCCTCTCACTTCAAGTAATGCAGTTACTAAAACGTAGAACCACGAAATAAAACCTTACTGATTTTCCTTTTCAAAATCATTTTGGCCATTTGATGTCCTTGCATTGCTATCTGAATTTTGCTTTCTTTATTGATTTTGGGTATGGGGATCAAAACCAAGGGTGGATCAAAACATATGCTATGGAGTGTGCTATTCAATCTACATGCCCAATCTTTTAATTAAATTTTAGAATTAGCTCACCATATTCTTTTTCAGAAAGTTCTGAGCTATTCTGGAACTAAGCTTACAGATGATACCAAGGTAAGTAAGCTTTGGTCTTTCAGTTCATTGACATGATATTCTTCCCGAATATTCAGATATTTTTCATTTATTTCTTTAGTACATATAATTTCTGCAATGTTTTGTTGGATGCATTTTAATATTTATACTACTGTAATAGTTTATGTATCTATTTATATATCTACTATCATCTGTCATATATGTGTCTATGTATCTAATTTATCTATCAAGTATCTATCTATCTATCAATCTATCTATCTATCTATCTATCTATCTACAGTATTGCTATTTGAACTCAGTAACTTGTTTTTGCTGGGCAGTATTCTAACTTTGACCTATATTCTCAATCTTTTTCTGTAGGAAGGTATTATGGTTTGTATATGCTCAGCCCAGTGCTCAGTGGCACTATTAGAAAGTTTGGCCCTGTTGCAGTAGATGTGGTCTTGTTGCAGTAGGTGTGTCATTGTGGGTGTGGGCTTTAAGACCCTCATCCTAGTTGCCTGGAAGTCAGTATTCTGCTAGCAGCTTTTAGATGAAGATAAAGAACTGTCAGCTCTGGCTACACCATGACTGTCTGGATGCTGCAGTGTTCCTACCTTGATGATAATGGACTGAACCTCTGAACCTGTAAGCCAGCCCCAATTAAATGTTGTCCTTTATAAGACTTGCATTGGTCACAGTATCTGCTCACAGCAGTAAAAACCTAACTAAGACAGAAGTTGGTACCAGGAGTGGAATATTGCTGGTCTGACCATAATTTTGTTTGGAAGAATATGGATTGGGGGACTTTAGATTTGGAAAACAGTATTTTTATTATCTAGTTGCATTGACAACTTGTTACTAGAGAACAATAGCTGTTTAATTGAATTGAATAACAATTACAAAAAAAGTGCATTCTTGCCTTACCTTTAATCTAAGTGATAAGAGACTAAGACTTTCAGCAAGATCTCTGATATGGTCAGATAATTTTTACAGAAACCCTTTATGGGTTTAAAAAGGTTCTCACTTATTTCTTATTTGCCAGGTTTGGGATGTTTCTTGAATGTTTTTCTGCCTATGGAGATGCGTATAGGGCAAGATTTTTTGCCTTTTCTGTTAACCTGATGAGTTGATTTTGACTAATTTGTTACACTTTGTTATTTGTTTAAGGGGTCACACACAGGCCCTAATATACCTGTGCAGGTCAGTGGACAGTTCGTGAAAATTTTCCCCTTCTGCCACATGGAACACACATATCCAACTCAGGTTGTCAAACTTGGCACCAAGTGCCTTTGCCCTGGGCCACCTCAGCAGCCCCTATTTTGGTAAATGTTCAGAACTTCAACTAGCCTTACATACCTGATCAAAGTTCTATTTATCATACTATATTATTAATAAATATCACTTTCTTATTTTCTAGTATTTAATTGAAAAGTTTTTTTATGTGTACTCTCTTTTTCTGATAATACTTTTGCTTTTGTATTGGGAGAACACGGTCCTTATAATATTAATTGGATATGTCCCTTCTCTTGTCTCTGAGTTTGTCTAGAACCACAACATCATTATTATTGTAGCTGGGTAGAATTTACCCAGGAAGCTGTTTAAGTCAGAATTACTTTGTAGAAAAATTTAAACCACACGTTCAGTATGTTAAGACATATAGTGCTGCTTAGAATTTCTATTTACTCCGAAGTGATTTGATACTTGGGCCTCTTCTATAGAAGCTGTTCATTTTGTCTAATTATCAAATTAAATATGAAGTTGACTGTAGTAGTACTTTATAGTTCTTTATAACCTGTAGGTTTTGTAGTGATTACTTGTCTTATTTCTGGCCTCTATATTTTTAGTAATCTAATCTTTTGTGGAATCTCTTTTTCTTATTCAGCTTAGATAGTAGTTTACACATTTCATTCATATTTTCACAGCTGTTAGTTGGCTAATTTTCCTGGTAGTTTGACCGTTTCTATTTAATTGACATCTGCTTGTATCTTTGCTCATCTCATCTTTTCCTGCTAATTGGCTTTTTTTTTTTTTTTAATGAACCATTTTTGAAGCTTCCTGTTGGAGTTTTTCTTTCCAGCATGGTTATTTAAAAGCAAGCCCACTGTTGTTCTGGCAGCATTATGTAAGTTGTATTTGTTGTTTTTACAGTTTTGCTCATTTCAAATACATCTCCCTGTGATTTATGTTTGCACACAGGTTACTTTTTCCCAAAGTAATTTACAAGTAACTGGACTTTTACATATATCTGTTAATAGTTCATTCAACCATTAAAATCTGTTAAATTCATTGTTCTTGGGAAGTATTTTGCAGTAGTTACAGTAGCCCCAGCTACTGAAGCCAGAGTTCTTTTGTGGGAATTTTGAAATTACATTCAATCTGTTCACACATACAGTTCTGTTTAAAATAATCTATCTATTCATTATTTTTATGCGTGTATATGTGTGCCATGCATGTATATTTGCATCTTTTGGTGTCCCTGTGTGTATTCATAATTGCAGATGAGTGTGTGTGTGTGTGTGTGTGTGTGTGTGTGTGTGTAGGCCCTAGGTTGGTGTTGGTTTGAGTCGGGGTCTCTCAGATAAACCCAGCCTCCCCGTGTCTAGCTAATGAGTCTAACTAGTGAACTTACTCTTGTGGACCCTGCTCTTGTCTCTCTTATTCCCAGTGCCAGAATCACTGGCAGGTGACCATGTCTCTTTGCTATTTGCATGGATTCAGGGCTTTGAGCTCCAGTTCTCACACTTGTTCCTGTGCAGCAACAGCTTAAACACTAAACTCTCTTTCCAGTCTCTACTTACTAACTTATTTACTTACTGACTTACTAATTACTAACTTACTACTTACTAACATACTTACTAACTACTTACTAACTTACTACTTACTAACATACTTACTACTTACTTACTAACACACTTGCTGGTTACTGACTAACTTCTTATTAATCTACCTACTTAATTATTGAGTTACTAACTACTTATTTACTAACTACTTACTAACATACTTAATAACTACTTACTAACTTCTTATTAACATACTTACTGACTAACTAT